>CM033471.1:165781220-166264954 GCA_019447015.1 Hymenochirus boettgeri | reverse complement strand
AGGACGAGGACAGGAAAAGGTCTATGACACCTGGTATTCTCAGGTGGTCTCCCTCCGGGTATGACCAGGATGAGTCTGCCTTAGCTTTATAGATCAGAGGAGATTTAGTGTTTAGGCTGGGTTGGAAGGGGCCATAGGGAATTCCCTTGGCTGATTTTAAGCCACCAGGGACTCTCACCCACTCCCCGGGACCTCTCAGGCCATAGCAAGGCCCACTCCCTACTGGCCAAAAGGGTAATGGGGCTCCTCCTTACCCTCCAGCCACAAAGGGCTTCTGCTCCCCTCAGGCCATGGGGCCTGGAGGTCTAGGGGAGCCTCCATTGCTGCACAGTCAGGACTGGAGCACCCTAGTTTCTGTCTACCATAAGTGATTGTGGGACCCCCTAGGTCAAGAGCCTGCCAGGCGACTGAGGCGAGTTAAACAGGTCTGGAACCTGGTATTCTCAGGTCGGTCTCCACATCGCAGTAATGATCAGGGCTGAGCCTGCTTAGGCTTTTTAGATCAGACGGAGTTGGGTGCGTTAGGCTGGATTGGCCAGGGGCCATAGGGAATTCCTTTTGGGCTGATTTTAAGCCAGCCAGGGACTTCTCACCCACTCCCCGGGACTCTCAGGGCAAGCAAGCCATTCCCCTACTAGCCAAGGGTAATGGGGCTCTCTACCCTCAGCCACAAAGGGCTCTTGCTCCCCTCAGGCATGGGGCCTGGGGGGTCTCAGGGAGCCTCCATTCTCGCAGTCAGGACTGGGAGCACCCTAGTTTCTGTCTACCATAAGATATGTGGGACCCCAGGTCAAGAGCCTGCAGTTTGAATGAGGCTGAGGAAGGGTCTGGGACACCTGGTGTTCTCAGGTGGTCTCCCATCCAGGTACTGACAGGGCTGAGCTGCTTGCTTTTTAGATCAGATGAGATTGGGTGGTTTAGGGCTGGATTGGCCAGGGGCCATAGGGAATTCCTTTTGGGCTGATTTAAGCCAGCAGGAACTCTCAACCCCTCCCCGGGACTCTCAGGCCAACAGAGCCATCCCCTACTGCCAAGGGTAATGGGGCTCCTCTACCCTCCAGCCACAAAGGGCTCTTGCTCCCCTCAGGCCATGGGGCCTGGAGGTCTAGGGGAGCCTCATTCTTGCATCAGGACTGGGAGCACCCTAGTTTCTGTCTACCATAAGATATGGGGACCCCTAGTCAAGAGCCGCCAGTTGACTGAGGTGAAGGAAAGGTCTAGGACACCTGGTTTCTCAGGGTGGTCTCCCATCGGGTACTGACCAGGGCTGAGCCTGCTTAGCTTTTTAGATCAGACGAGTTGGGATGCGTTAGGCTGGATTGGCCAGGGGCCAAGGGAATTCCTTTGGGCTGATTTTAGCCAACCAGGGACTCTCACCCACTCCCCGGGACTCTCAGGCCAAGAGCATCTCCCACTGGCCAAGGGTAATGGGGCTCCTCCCTCCAGCCACAAGGGCTCTTGCTCCCCCTCAGCCATGGGGCTGGAGGTCTAGGGGAGCCTCCATTGTTTGCAGTCAGGACTGGGAGACCCTGTTTCTGTCTACCATAAGGCATATGTGGGACCCCCTAGTCACGAGCCTGCCAGTCGACTGAGGCAGAGGAAAAGGTCTAAGACACCTGGTATTCTCAGGTGGTCTCCCATCGGGTACTGACCAGGGCTGAGCCTGCTTAGCTTTTTAGATCAGATGAGATGTGGGTGCGTTTGGCTGGTTGGCAGGGGCCATAGGGAATTCCCTTTGGGCTGATTTTAAGCCAGCCAGGGACTCTCCACCACTCCCCGGGACTCTCAGGCCAATGCAGGCCACTCCCCTACTAGCAAGGGTAATGGGGCTCCTCTACCCTCCAGCCACAAGGGCTCTTGCCCCCCTCGGGCAATGGGGCCTGGGGGTCAGGGGGCCTCCATTGCTTCGCGGTTCAGGACGGGAGCACCCTAGTTTTCTGTCTACCTAAGGATATGTGGGACCCCCTGGTCAAGAGCCGCCAGTCGACTGGATGGCTGAGGAAAAGGTTCTAGCACCCTGGTGTTCTAGGGTGGTCTCCCATCCGGGTACTGACAGGGCTGAGCCTGCTTAGGCTTTTTAGATCAGACGAGATTGGGTGCTTTAGGGCTGGATGGCCAGGGGCCATAGGAATTCCTTTTGGGCTGAGTTTTGCAAGTCCAGCCAGGGACTCTCAGGCCAAGCAAGCCACTGACCTATGGCCAAGGGTAATGGTACTCCTTTCCCTCCAGCCACAAAGGGCTCTTCTCCCCTCAGGCCATGGGGCCTGGAGGTCTAGGGGAGCCTCCATTAACTTGCAGTCAGGACTGGGAGCACCCTAGTTTTCTGTCTACCATAAGGATATGTGGGACCCTAGTCAAGAGCCTGCCAGTCGACTGAGGCCGAGGGAAAAAGTCTATGACCTGGTATTCTCAGGTGGTCTCCCATCCGGGTACCGACCAGGGATGAGCCTGCTTGTTTTTAGATCAGACGAGATTTAGTGCGTTTAGGCTGGATTGGCCAGGGGCCATAGGGGATTCCTTTGGGCTGATTTTAAGCACAGCCAGGGACTCTCACCCACTCCCCGGACTCTCAGGCCGCAAGCATCCCCTACTAGCCAAGGGTAATGGGTCCTCTCTCCTCCAGCCCAAGGGCTCTTGCTCCCCCTCAGGGCCATGGGGCTGGGGTCCAGGGGCCTCCATTGCTTGCGTCAGGACAGGGAGCCACCACTAGTTTCTAGCGGAGCACCCTGTTTGTCTACCATAAGGATATGTGGGACCCCCTAGTCAAAGAGCCGCCAGTCGACTGAGGCGTGGGAAAAGGTCTAGACACCTGGGTGTTTCAGGTGGTCTCCCCTCCAGGGTACTGACCAGGGCTGAGCCTGCTTGCTTTTAGATCAGACGAGGTGGGTGCGTTTAGGCTGGATTGGCCAGGGGCCATAGGGAATTCCTTTTGGGCTGATTTAAGCCAGCCAGGGACTCCACCCACTCCCCGGGACTCTCAGGCCAAGCAAGCCAACCCTATGGCCAAGGGTAATGGGACTCCTCTCTCCAGCCCACAAAGGGCTCTTGACTCCCCCTCAGGCCATGGGGCTGGAGGTCTAGGGGAGCCTCCATTACTTTGACCGTCAGGACTGGGGAGCACCCTAGTTTCGTCTACCATAAGGATATGTGGGGACCCCCTAGTCAAAAGCCTGCCAGTCGACTGAGCTGAGGAAAAGGTCTATGACACCTGGTATTCTCAGGTGGTTCCCATCCGGGTACTGAACAGGGCTGAGCCTGCTTGGCTTTTTAGATCAGAGAGATTTAGTGCGTTGTAGGCTGGATTGGCCAGGGCCATGGGGATTTCCCTTTGGGCTGATTTTAAGCCAGCAGGGCTCTCACCCACTCCCGGACTCTCAGGCCAAGCAAGCACTCCCCTACTAGCCAAGGGGAATGGGCTCCTCTACCCTCCAGCCACCAAGGGGCTCTTGCTCCCCCTCGGGGCCATGGGGTGGGGTCCAGGGGAGCCCATTGCTTGCAGTCAGGACTAGGGAGCACCCTAGTTTCTGTCTACCATAAGGATATGTGGGACCCCCTAGTCAAGAGCCGCCAGTCGAACGGGGGCGAGGAAAAGGTCTGACACCTGTATTCTGGTGGTCTCCCATCCATGTATGACCAGGGCTGAGCCTGCTTAGCTTTTTAGATCAGACGAGTTGGGTGCGTTTAGGCTGGAATGGCCAGGGGCCATGGGATTCCTTTGGGCTGATTTTAAGCCAGCCAGGGAACTTTACCCACCCCCGGGACTCTCAGGCAGCAAGCAAGCCACTCCCCTACTAGCCAAGGGTAATGGGGCCTCTCTACCTCCAGCCCACAAGGGCTCTTGCTCCCCCTCAGGCCATGGGGCCTGGGGTTCAGGGGAGACTCCATTGTTGGCAGTCAGGACGGGAGCACCCTTGTTTCTGTCTACCATAAGGGATATGTGGGACCCCTAGTCAAGAGCCGCCAGTCAAATGGGCTGAGGAAAAGGTCTAGACAACCTGGTATTCTCAGGGTGGTTTCATCCATGTACTGACCAGGGCTGAGCCTGCTTAGCTTTTTAGATCAGATGAGATTGGGTTGCGTTTAGCTGGAATGGCCAGGGGCCATAGGGGTTCCCTTTGGGGCTGTTTAAGCCAGCAGGACTTTTACCCACTCCACCGGACTACTCAGGCCAGCATCCACTCCCTACTAGCCAAAGGTAATGGGCTCCTCACCCTCCAGCCACAAGGGGGTCTTACTCACACTCAGGCCATGGGGCCTGGAGGTGCTAGGGGACCTCCCCGGGACTCTCAGGCCAAGCCAAGCACTCCCCTACTGCCAAGGGTAATTGGGCTCCTCACCCTCCAGCCACAAGGGCTTTTGCTCCCCCCAGGCATGGGGCCTGGAGGTCTAGGGTAGGGAGCCTCCATGACTTTGCAGTCGGGACTGGGAGCACCCTAGTTTCTGTTACCATAGGATATGTGGGACCCCCACTGTCAAGAGCCTGCCAGTCGACTGAGGAAGAGGAAAAGGTCTAGACACCTGGTATTCTCAGGTGGTCTCCATCCGGGTACTGACCAGGGTGAGTCTGCTTAGCTTTTTAGATCAGACGAGTTTGGGTGCGTTTAGGCTGGGTTGGCCCAGGGCCATAGGGAATTCCTTTGGGCTGATTTTAGCCAGCAGGGACTCTCACCACTCCCCGGGACTCTCAGGCAAGCAAGCCACTCCCTACTGGCCAAGGGTAATGGGGCTCCTCTACCCTCCAGCCACAAAGGGCTCTTGCTCCCCTCAGGCCATGGGGCCTGGAGGTCTAGGGAGCCTCCATTACTTTGCAGCAGGACTGGAGACACCCTGTTTCTGTCTACCCTAAGGATATTGTGGGACCCCTAGTCAAGAGCCTGCCAGTCGACTGAGGCGAGAGGAAAGGTCTATGACACCTGGATTCTCAGGGGTCTCCATCCCGGGTACTGACCAGGGCTGAGCTGCTTAGCTTTTTAGATCAGACGAGTTTGGGGTTGGTTAGGCTGGATTGGCCAGGGGCATAGGGAATTCCTTTTGGGCTGATTTAAGCCACCAGGGACTCTCACCCACTCCCCGGGACTCTAGGCAGCAAGCCATCCCCTACTGCCAAGGGTAATGGGGCTCTCTACCCTCCAGCCACAAAGGGCTCTTGCTCCCCTCAGGCCATGGGGCCTGGAGGTCTAAGGGAGACCTCCATTGCTTTGCAGTCAGGACTGGGGAGCACCCTGGGTTTTGTCTACATAAGGATATGTGGGACCCCCTAGTCAAGAGCCTGCCAGTGACTGAGGCTGGAGGAAAAGGTCTATGACACCTGGTCTCAGGTGGTCTCCCATCGGTACTGACCAGGGCTGAGCCTGCTTGCTTTTAGATCAGAGAGATTGGTGTGCGTTTAGGCTGGGTTGCCAGGGGCCATAGGGAATCCTTTGGGCTGAATTTAAGCCACCAGGACTCTCACCCACTCCCCGGGACTCTCAGGCCAATCCGGCACTCCCCTACTAGCCAAGGTAATGGGGCTCCTCTACCCTCCAGCCACAAAGGGCTCTTGCTCCCCCTCAGGCCATGGGGCCTGGAGGTCTAGGGGAGCCCCATTACTTTGCAGTCAGGACTGGGAGCACCCTAGTTTCTGTCTACCATAAGGATGTTGGTGGACCCCCTAGTCAAGAGCCTGCCAGTCGACTGAGGTAGAGGAAAAGTCTATGACACCTGGTATTCTCAGGTGGTCTCCCATCTGGGTACTGACCAGGGCTGAGCCTGCTTAGCTTTTAGATCAGACGAGTTTGGTGCGGTTAGGCGGGATTGGCCAGGGGCCATAGGGAATTCCTTTTGGGCTGATTTTAAGCCAGCCAGGGACTCTCACCCCCTCCCGGACTCTAGGCCAAGCAAGCCATTCCCCTACTGGCCAAGGGTAATGGGGCTCCTCTTACCCTCCAGCCACAAAGGGCTCTTGCTCCCCTCAGGCAATGGGCCTGGAGGTCAGGGGAGCCTCCATTGCTTTGCAGTCAGGACTGGAGCACCCTGGTTTCTGTCTACCATAAGGATATTGTGGCACCCCTAGTCAAGAGCCTGCCAGTCGAATGAGGCTGAGGAAAAGGTCTATGACACCTGGTGTTCTCAGGTGGTCTCCCATCAGGTACTGACCAGGGCTGAGCCTGCTTAGCTTTTAGATCAGATAGATTGGGTGTGTGTTTGGGCTGGATTGGCCGGGGCCATAGGGAATTCCTTTTGGGCTGATTTTAAGCACAGCCAGGGATTCTCAACCCACTCCCCGGGATCTCAGGCCAATCAGGCCACTCCCCTACTAGCCAAGGGTAATGGGGCTCCTATACCTCCAGCACCAAGGGGGCTCTTGCTCCCCCTCAGGCCATGGGGCCTGGAGGTCTAGGGGAGCCCCATTACTTTGCAGTAAGGACTGGGAGCACCCCTAGTTTCTGTCTACCATAAGGATATGTGGGACCCCCTGGTCAGAGCCTGCCAGTCGACTGAGGCTGAGGAAAGGGTTGGGACACCTGGTATTCTCAGGTGGTCTCCCATCTGGGTACTGACCAGGGCTGAGCCTGCTTAGCTTTTTAGATCAGACGAGTTTGGGTGCGTTTAGGCTGGATTGGCCAGGGGCCATAGGGAATTCCTTTTGGGCTGATTTTAAGCCAGCCAGGGACTCTCAACCACTCCCCGGGGGGGGGGGGGGGGGGGGGGGGGGGGAACCTCTCAGGACAAGCAAGGCCAGTCCCCTTAATGGCAAAGGGAATGGGGTCTCCTCTACCCTCCAGCACAAAGTGGCTCTTGCTCCCCCTCAGCCATGGGCCTGGAGCTAAGTGGAGCCTCCATTGCTTGCAGTCGGACTGTGAGCACAACCTGGTTCTGTCTCACCAGAGATATGTGGGACCCCTAAGTCCCAAGAGCCTGCAGTTCTACTGAGGCTAGGAAGGTACTTGAACACTGGTTTTTCAGGTGGTCTACCCATCCAGGTACGTGACCAGGCTGAGCCTGACTTACTTTTTCGAATCAGATGAGATTGGTGTGTTTGGGGCTGGATTGGCCAGGGGCCTAGGGAATCCTTTTGGCTGATTTTAGGCCAGCCAGGACTCTCACCCACTCCCCGGACTCTCAGTCCAAGGACCAGCCACTTCCCCTTACTGGCCAAGGGTAATGGGGTCCTCTACCCTCCAGCCACAAAGGGCTCTGTCCCCCTCAGGCCATGGGCCTGGAGGCTAGGGGAGCCTCCTTACTTTGCAGTAAGGACGGGAGCACCCTAGTTTCTGTCTACCATAAGGATATGTGGGCACCCCCCCTAGTCAGAGCCTGCCAGTCGACTGAGGCCGGGAAAAAAGGTCTATGACACCTGGATTTGCAGGTGTCTCCCATCCGGACTGACCAGGCGTCCTGAGGCTGCTTTGCTTTTTAGATCAGAGAGATTTAGTGGCGTTTAGGCTGTGAATTGGCCAGGGCCATGGAATTCCTTTGGGCTGATTTTAAGCCAGCCAGGACTCTCACCCACTCCCCGGGACTCTCAGGCCAATCAGCCACTCCCCTACTAGCCAAGGGTAATGGGGCTCCTCTACCCTCCAGCCACAAAGGGCTCTTGCTCCCCTCAGGCCATGGGGCCTGGAGTCTAGGGAGCCTCCATCTGCTGCAGTCAGGACTGGAGGCACCCTAGTTTCTGTCTACCATAGGATATGTGGGACCCCCTGGTTCAAGAGCCTGCCATCGACTGAGCTGAGGAAAGGTCTGGACACCTGGTGTTTCTCAGGCTGGTCTCCCATCCAGGTACTGACAGGGCTAGCCTGCTTAGCTTTTTAGATCAGACGAGATTGGGTGGTTAGCGGCATTGGCCGGGGCCATAGGAATATCCCTTTTTGGGCTGATTTAAGCCAGCCAGGACTTCATCCCCCTCCCGGACTCTCAGGCCAAGCAAGCCACTCCCCTACTGGCCAAGGTAATGGGGCTCCTCTACCCTCCAGCCACAAAGGGCTCTGCTCCCCCTCAGGCCATGGGGCCTGGAGGTCTAGGGGAGCCTCCATACTTTGCAGTCAGGACTGGGAGCACCTAGTTTCTGTCCTTACCATAAGGATTGTGGGGACCCCCTGATCAGAGCCTGCAGTCGACTGAGGCAGAGAAAAGGTCTATGACACCTGGTATTATCAGGTGGTCTCCCATCGGGTACTGACCAGGGCTGAGCCTGCTTAGCTTTAGATCAGAGAGTTGGGTGCGTTTAGGCTGGTTGGCCAGGGCCTAGGGAATTCCTTTTGGGCTGATTTTAAGCAGCCAGGGACTCTCACCCACTCCCCGGACTCTCAGGCCAAGCAAGCCATTCCCCTACTGGCCAAGGTAATGGGGCTCCTCTACCCTCCAGCCACAAAAGGGCTCTTGCTCCCCCTCAGGCCATGGGCCTGGAGGGTCTAAGGGAGCCTCCATTGCTTTGCCGCTCAGAGAGGGAGCACCCGTTTCTGTCTACCATAAGGGATATGTGGGGACCATCTAGTCAAGAGCCTGCCAGTCGACTGAGGCTGAGGAAAAGGTCTACTGCACCTGGTATTCCAGGTGGTCTCCCATCGGGTACTGCAGGGCTGAGTCTGCTTTGCTTTATAGATCAGAGGAGATTTAGTGCGTTTAGGCTGGGTTGACCAGGGGCCATAGGGAATTCCCTTTGGGCTGATTTAAGCCACCGGGACTCTCCCCATCCCCGGGATCTCAGGCCAATCAGCCACTCCCCTACTAGCCAAGGGTAATGGGGCTCCTCTACCCACCAGCCACAAGGGCTCTTGCTCCCCTCAGGCCATGGGCCTGGAGGTCTAGGGAGCCTCCATGCTTTGCAGTCGGAATGGGAGCACCCTAGTTTTGTCTACCATAAGGATATGTGGGACCCCTGGTCAGAGCCTGCAGTCGACTGAGGATGAGGAAAGGCTGGACGACACTGGTGTTCTCAGGCGGTCTCCCCTCAGGTACGACCAGGGTGAGCTGCTTAGCTTTTTAGATCAGACGAGATTGGGGTGGTTTAGGCTGGATTGGCCAGGGCCATAGGGAATCCTTTTGGGCTGATTTTAAGCCAGCCAGGGACTCTCACCCCTCCCAGGACTCTCAGGCCAAGCAAGCCACTCCCCTACTGGCCAAGGGTAATGGGGCTCTCTACCTCCAGCCACAAAGGGCTCTTGCTCCCCCTAGGCCATGGGGCCTGGAGGTATAGGGGAGCCTCCATTACTTTGCAGTCAGGACGGGAGCACCTAGTTTTGTTCTACCATAAGGATTGTGGGACCCCCCTGTCAAGAGCCTGCCAGTCGACGAGGCGAGGAAAAGGTCTATGACACCTGGTATCTCAGGTGGTCTCCCATCGGGACTGACCGGGATGAGCTTGCTTAGCTTTTAGATCAGACGAGTTGGGTGCGTTTAGGCTGGATTGGCCAGGGGCCATAGGGATTCCTTTTGGCTGATTTTAGCCAAACAGGACTCTACCCCCTCCCCGGGACTCTCAGGCCAAGCAAGCCATCCAACTGGCCAAGGAAGGGGGCTCCTCTACCCTCCAGCCACAAGGGCTTTGCTCCCCCTCAGGCCAGGGGCCTGGAGGTCTAAGGGAGCCTCCCATTGCTTTGCAGTCAGGGATGGACCACCCGGTTTTCTGTCTACCATAAGGATATGGGAACCCCCTAGTCAAGAGCCGCCGTCGACTGAGGCTGAGGAAAAGGTCTATTGACACCTGGTGTTCTCAGGTGGGCTCCCATCCAGGTAATGACCAGGGCTGAGCCTGCTTAGCTTTAGATCAGATGAGATGGGGTGTGTTTGGCTTGATTGGCCAGGGGCCTAGGAATCCTTTTGGGCTGATTTACCAGCCAGGGACTTACCCACTCCCCGGGACTCTCAGGCCAAGCAAGCCATTCCCCTACTGGCCAGTAATGGGGCTCCTTACCCTCCAGCCACACAAAGGGCTCTTGCTCCCCTCAGGCCATGGGACTGGAGGTCTGGGAGCCTCCATTACTTTGCAGTCGGGACGGGAGCACCCTAGTTCTGTCTACCACTAATTGTGGGACCCCCTAGTCAAGAGCACTCCAGTCGACTGAGTCGAGGGAAAAGGTCTATGACACTGGTATTTCAGGTGGTCTCCCATCGGTTACAGGGCGAGCCTGCTTAGCTTTTTTAGATCAGATGAGATTAGTGTGTTTAGGCTGGATTGGCCAGGGGCCATGGGGATTTCCCTTTGGGCTGATTTTTTAGCCAGCCAGGGACTATCACCCACTCCCCGGGAACTCTAGGCCAAGGCAAGCCATCCCCTACTGGCCAAGGGTAATGGGGCTCCTCTACCTCCAGCCACAAAGGGCTCGCTCCCCCTCGCCATGGGGCTGGAGGTCTAGGGGAGCCTCCATTACTTTGCAGTCAGGACGTGGGGAGCACCCTAGTTTCTTACCATAAGGATATGTGGGACCCCCTGTCAAAGGCCAGTCGACTGGGCTGAGGAAAAGTCTGGGACACCGGTATTCTCAGGTGGTCTCCCATCCAGGGGTCTCCATCCAGGTATGACCAGGGCTGAGCCTGCTTTTTTTAGATCAGACAGATTGGGTGGTTTTAGGCGGATTGGCCAGGGGCCATAGGGATTCCTTTGGGCTGATTTTAAGCCAGCCAGGACTCTCACCCACTCCCACTCCCGGGACTCTCAGCCAGGCAAGCCACTCCCTACTGGCCAAGGGTAGGGGCTCCTCTACCCTCCAGCCACAAAGGGTCTTGCTACCCCTCAGGCCAGGGGCCTGGAGGTCTAGGGGAGCTCCATGCTTGCAGTCAGGGACTAACGGATGTTTCTGTCACCCAAGGATACACGGGACCACCTAGTCAAGAGCCGCCTGTTGACCGAGCAGAGAGCAAGTAAAGTTCTTCAACACGTATTTCCTGGGGGGTCTCCCATCCAAGTGCTAACCAGGGCTGAGCCTGCTAACTTCAGATGAAAATTGGGTACGTTATGTGGATGTGGCCAACGGCCGTAGGGAAATTCCCTCTGTGCTGATTTCAAACATCCAGAGACTCTTACCCACTCCCAGGACTCTCAAGCCAAGAAAGTAATGCTACTAGCCAAGGGCAATGGGGCTCCTGTACCTCCAGACAAGGGGCTCTTACTCCCCTGAAGCCATGTGGCCTGGAAATCTGGAGAGCCTCCTTGCTTCGCAGTTGGGACTGGGAGCACCCGGGCCTACACAGTTAGCCCACTCCACCCACTCCCCGGGACTCCAAGCCAAGGAAGCCACTACCCTCACTAGCCAAGGGTAATGGGGCTCCTCTACCCTCCAGCCACAAAGGCTCTACTCCCCCTTAGGGCATGGGCCATGGAGGTAAAGGGGACCTCCATTACTTCGCATAAGGACGGGAGTACCCTAGTTTCTGTCCACCAAAAGGATATGTGGGACCCCCATCAAGCCAGAGACTGCCAGTCGATGAGGCGAGGGAAAAGGTCTAGACACCTGGTATTTTCAGGTGGTCTCCCATCCGGGTACTGACAGGCTGAGCCTGCTTGCTTTTAGATCAGAGAGATTAGTGCGTTTAGGCTGGATTGGCAGGGGCCTGGATTTCCCTTTGGGCTGATTTAAGCCAGCCAGGGACTACCCACCCCGGGACTCTCAGGCCAAGCAAGCCATTCCCCTTACTGGCAAGGGTAATGGGGCTCCTCTACCCTCCAGCCCAAAAGGGCTCTTCTCCCCTCAAGGCCATGGGGCCTGGTATAGAGGAGCCTCCATTACTTTGCAGTCAGGGACTGGAGCACCCTAGGTTTTTCTACCATAAGGATATGTGGGACCCCTGTCAAGCCTGCCAGTCGCTGAGGCGAGAAAAGGTCTGGGACACCTGGATCTCAGTGGTCTCCATCCAGGGTCTTCAGGTGGTCTCCCATCCAGGTATACAACCAGGGCTGAGCTGCTTAGCTTTTAGATCAGAGAGATTGGGTGTGTTTAGGCTGGATTGGCCAGGGTGCCATAGGGAATCTTTGGGCTGATTTTAAGCCAGCCAGGGACTCTCACCCCACCTCCCCGGGACTCTCAGGCAGGCAAGCCATCCCCTAACGGCCAAGGGTAATGGGCTCCTCTACCCTCCAGCCACAAAGGGCTCTTGCTCCCCCTCAGCCATGGGGCCGGGAGGTCAGGGGGACCTCCATTGCTTTGCATCAGGACTAACGGATGTGTCTGTCCACCATAAGGATACGTGGACCACCTAGTCAAGAGCCGCATGTTACCGAGGCAGAAGGAAAGTCTATCAACACCTAGTATTCTCGGTGGTCTCCCATCCAAGTCAACCAGGGCTGAGCCTGCTTAAGTCAGATGAGAATTGGGTACGTTTAGGCTGGATTGGCCAACGGCCTAGGGAAATTCCCTCTGTGCTGATTTAAAAATCCAGCAGACTCTTCACCCACTCCCCAGGACTCTCAAGCCAAGAACAGTAACTGATCCTACTGCCAAGGCAATGGTGGCTCTTACCCTCCAGCCACAAGGGGCTCTACTCCCCCTGAGCCATGGGCCTGGAATCCTGGAGAGCCTCCCTTGCTCGCAGTTGGGGATGGGGTTAGGCAACCCTAGGCTGCCTCACAGTTAGCCCACTCACCCACTCCCCGGGACTTCTCAAGCCAGGAAGTCCACCCCTACTAGCCAAGGGAGTAATGGGGGCCTCTACCATCAGCCACAAATGGGCTCTTACTCCCCTTAGGCCATGGGGGCCTTGGAGGGTAAAGGGAGACCTCCATTTACTTCGCGCTCAGGGACATGGAGACCCTAGTTTTCGTCCACCATAAGGATATGTGGGACCCCTAGTCAGAAGCCTGCCAGTCGACTGGGCGAGGACAAAGGTCTATGACACACTGATCAGTGGTCTCCCATAGGGGGTACTGACCGGGCTGAGTGCTTAGCTTTTTAGATCAGAGAGGATTAGTGCGTTAGGCGGAGTTGCCAGGGGCCATGGGGATTCCCTTGTGGGCGATTTAAGCAACCGGACTCTCACCCACTCCCCGGACTTCAGCCAAGCAAGCATCACACTACTGGCGGGGTAATGGCTCTCTACCCTCAGCACAAAGGGTCTTGCTCCCCCTCAGGCCATGGGCTGGAGGTACTAGGGAGCCTCCATTACTTGCTAGTCAGGACTGGAGACCCTAGTTTTCTTTCTACCTAAGGATATGTGGGACCCCATGGTCAAAAGCCTGCCGTCGACTGAGGCTGAGGAAAAGGTCTGGGACACTGGTATCTCAGGTGGTCTCTCCATCCAACAGTACTGACCAGGGCTGAGTGCTTAGCTTTTTTAGATCAAGTGAGATTGGGGCGTTTAGGCTGGATTGGCCAGGGGCCATAGGGAATTCCTCTGGCTGATTTTAGCCAGCCAGGACTCTCACCCACTCCCCGGGACTCTCAGCCAGGCAGCCACTCCCACTGCCAAGGGTAATGGGGCTCCTCTACCCCCTCCGCCACAAAGGGCTCTTGCTCCCCCTCAGGCATAGTGGCCTGGGAGCGTGTAGTGATGGGGGCCCCTGCTCATTACCTCAACTGCTTTGCAGTCCGGAGCTATGATTCGTGCAGTTGGGCCTGGCTAATGGGTCCCGGAGCCCCCCAACTAACATTTCTGTACCAGGATACCGGGACCCCACCCACCTTAGTCAAGAGCCATGCCGTTTGACCGGGCAGAAGCAAAAGTTCTCAACACTAGTATTCCGGGTGGTCTCCCATCCAAGTGTAACCAGGGCTGAGCCGCTTCTGTATATGGACATGAATTGGGTACGGTTATGCTGGATTGGCCAACGCCTAGGAATTTCCCTCTGTGGCTGATTTCAAACTCCAGAGGACTATTACCCACTTCCCCAGGACTCTCAAGCTAAAAAGTAACTGACCTACTAGCCCAGGGCAATGGGGCCCCTGTACCTCCGCCCACAAAGGGGGCTCTTACTCTCACGAGCACATGTGGCCTGAATCCTGGAGAAGCCCCTTGCGTCGCATGGGACGGTTAGCACCCGCGTCAGGAGACCTGGGAGGGCAACCATTTAAGCCCACTCCCCACAGGGCAACACCAGGACTCTCAAGCAATCAGGAAGCCACTGCCCTACTACCAAGGTAAATGGGCTCCTCTACCCTCCAGCCACAAAGGGCTCTTACTCCCCCTTAGGCCATGGGGCCTGGAGGGTAAAGGGGAGCCTCCATTAACTTCCAGTAAAGGGGACTGGAGTAGTGGGAGTACCCTAGTTTCTGTCCACCAAAAGGATATGTGGGACCCCCAAGGCCAGGAGCCTGCCAGTCGACTGAGGCTGAGGAAAAGGTCTACGACACCTGGTATTTTCAGGTGGTCTCCCATCCAGGTACTAGCCAGGGCTGAGCCTGCTTGGCTTTTTAGATCAGACGAGATTGGGTGCGTTTAGGCTGGATTGGCTAGGGGCCATAGGGAATTCCCTTTGGGCTGATTTTAAGCCAGCCAGAGACTCTCACCCACTCCCCGGGACTCTTAGGCCAATCAAGCCACTCCCCTTCTAGCCAAGGGTAATGGGGCTCCTCTACCCTCCAGCCACAAAGGGCTCTTACTCCCCCTCAGGCCATGGGGCCTGGAAGTCCAGGGGAGCCTCCATTACTTTGCAGTCGGGACTGGAGCACCCTAGTTTCTGTCCTCCATAAGGATATGTGGGACCCCCTAGTTAAGAGCCTACCAGTCGACTGAGGCAGAGGAAAAGATCTACGACACCTGGTATTCTCAGGTGGTCTCCCATCCAGGTACTAACCAGGGCTGAGCCTGCTTAGCTTTTTAGATCAGATGAGATTGGGTGTGTTTAGGCTTCATTGGCCACTGGCCATAGGCAATATCCTTTGGGCTGATTTTAAGCCAGCCAGGAACTCTCACCCACTCCCCGGGACTCTCAGGCCAAGCAGGCCACTCCCCTACTGGCCAAGGGTAATGGGGCTCCTCTACCCTCCAGCCACAAAGGGCTCTTACTCCCCCTCAAGCCATGGGGCCTGGAAGTCCAGGGGAGACTCCATTACTTCGCAGTCGGGACTGGGAGCACCCTAGTTTCTGTCCACCATAAGGATATGTGGGACCCCCTAGTCAAGAGCCTGCCAGTCGACTGAGGCAGAGGAAAAGGTCTATGACACCTGGTATTCTCAGGTGGTCTCCCATCTGGGTACTGACCAGGGCTGAGCCTGCTTAGCTTTTTAGATCAGACGAGATTGGGTGCGTTTAGGCTGGATTGGCCAGGGGCCATAGGGAATTCCTTTTGGGCTGATTTTAAGCCAGCCAGGGACTCTCACCCCCTCCCCGGGACTCTCAGGCCAAGCAAGCCATTCCCCTACTGGCCAAGGGTAATGGGGCTCCTCTACCCTCCAGCCACAAAGGGCTCTTGCTCCCCCTCGGGCCATGGGGCCTGGAGGTCTAGGGGAGCCTCCATTGCTTCGCAGTCAGGACTGGGAGCACCCTAGTTTCTGTCTACCATAAGGATATGTGGGACCCCCTGGTCAAGAGCCTGCCAGTCGACTGAGGCTGAGTTAAAGGTCTGGGACGCCTGGTATTCTCAGGTGGTCTCCCATCCAGGTACTGACCAGGGCTGAGTCTGCTTGGCTTTTTAGATCAGACGAGATTGGGTGCGTTTAGGCTGGATTTGCCAGGGGCCATAGGGAATTCCTTTTGGGCTGATTTTAAGCCAGCCAGGGACTCTCAGGCCAAGCAAGCCACTCCCCTTCTAGCCAAGGGTAATGGGGCTCCTCTACCCTCCAGCCACAAAGGGCTCTTACTCCCCCTCAGGCCATGGGGACTGGAAGTCCAGGGGAGACTCCATTACTTCGCAGTCGGGACTGGGAGCACCCTAGTTTCTGTCCACCATAAGGATATGTGGGAGGTATTGACAAGGGCTGAGCCTGCATAGCTTTTTAGATCAGATGAGATTGGGTGCATTTAGGCTGGATTGGCTAGGGGCCATAGGGAATTCCCTTTGGGCTGATTTTAAGCCAGCCAGAGACTATCACCCACTGCCCAGGACTCTTAGGCCAATCAAGCCACTCCCCTTCTAGCCAAGGGTAATGGGGCTCCTCTACCCTCCAGCCACAAAGGGCTCTTACTCCCCCTCAAGCCATGGGGCCTGGAAGTACAGGGGAGCCTCCATTACTTCGCAGTCAGGACTGGAGCACCCTAGTTTCTGTCTACCATAAGGATATGTGGGACCCCCTAGTCAAGAGCCTGCCAGTCGACTGAGGCAGAGGAAAAAGTCTACAACACCTGGTATTTTCAGGTGGTCTCCCATCCAACTACTAACCAGGGCTGAGTCTGCTTAATTTTTGAGATCAGATGAGATTGGGTGCGTTTATGTTGGATTGGCCAGCGGCCATAGGGAATTCCCTCTGTGCTGATTTCAAACAGCAATAGACTCTTATCCACTCCCCAGGGCTCTCAAGCCAAGAAAGCCACTCACTTACTAGCCAAGGGCAATGGGGCTCCTGTACCCTCCAGCCACAAAGGGCTCTTACTACCCCTCCAGCCATAGGGCCTGGAATTCCTGGGGAGCCTCCCTTGATTTATGTTCGGACTGGGGGCCCCTGGGCGGATGCAGTTAGCCCTCAACCTGCTTTGACATCCCAAGGAGCATGATTCGTGGTCAGGCTGAGGGCACATGGGGCTACCTGGGGGTCCCGGGGAGCCCCCCAATACTAACGGATGTTTCTGTCCACCATAAGGATACGCGGGACCACCTAGTCAAGAGCCTGCCTGTTGACCGAGGCAGAAGTAAAGTTCTTCAACACCTAGTATTCCTGGGTGGTCTCCCATCCAAGTGCTAACCAGGGCTGAGCCTGCTTAACTTATGAGATCAGATGAAATTGGGTACGTTTATGCTGGATTGGCCAACGGCCATAGGGAATTCCCTCTGTGCTGATTTCAAACATCCAGAGACTCTACCCACTCCCCAGGACTCTTCAAGCAAGAAGTAAATGACCTACTAGCCAAGGGCAATGGGGCTCCTGTACCCTCCAGCCACAAGGGCTCTACTCCCCGGAAGCCATGCCTGGAAATCCTGGAGAGCCTCCCTTGCTTCGCAGTTGGGACTGGGAGCACCCTGGGCCTACACAGTTAGCCCACTCACCCACTCCCCAGGACTCTCAAGCCAAGGAAGCCACTACCCTACTAGCCAAGGGTAATGGGGCTCCTCTACCCTCCAGCCACAAAGGGCTCTTACTCCCCCTTAGGCCATGGGGCCTGGAGGTAAAGGGGAGCCTCCATTACTTCGCAGTCAGGACTGGGAGTACCCTAGTTTCTGTCCACCAAAAGGACATGTGGGACCCCCAAGGCCAGGAGCCTGCCAGTCGACTGAGGCTGAGGAAAAGGTCTACGACACCTGGTATTTTCAGGTGGTCTCCCATCCAGGTACTAGCCAGGGCTGAGCCTGCTTGGCTTTTTAGATCAGACGAGATTGGGTGCGTTTAGGCTGGATTGGCTAGGGGCCATAGGGAATTCCCTTTGGGCTGATTTTAAGCCAGCCAGAGACTCTCACCCACTCCCCGGGACTCTCAGGCCAAGCAGGCCACTCCCCTACTGGCCAGGGGTAATGGGGCTCCTCTACCCTAAAGCCACAAAGGGCTCTTACTCCCCCTCAAGCCATGGGGCCTGGAAGTCCAGGGGAGCCTCCATTACTTCGCAGTCGGGACTGGGAGCACCCAAGTTTCTGTCCACCATAAGGATATGTGGGACCCCCTAGTCAAGAGCCTGCCAGTCGACTGAGGCAGAGGAAAAAGTCTACGACACCTGGTATTTTCAGGTGGTCTCCCATCCAGGTACTAACCAGGGCTGAGCCTGCTTAGCTTTTTAGATCAGATGAGATTGGGTGCGTTTAGGCTTCATTGGCCAGTGGTCATAGGCAATATCCTTTGGGCTGATTTTAAGCCAGCCAGGAACTCTCACCCACTCCCCGGGACTCTCAGGCCAAGCAAGCCACTCCCCTACTGGCCAAGGGTAATGGGGCTCCTCTACCCTCCAGCCACAAAGGGCTCTTGCTCCCCCTCAAGCCATGGGGCCTGGAAGTCCAGGGGAGACTCCATTACTTCGCAGTCGGGACTGGGAGCACCCTAGTTTCTGTCCACCATAAGGATATGTGGGACCCCCTAGTCAAGAGCCTGCCAGTTGACTGAGGCAGAGGAAAAGGTCTACGACACCTGGTATTCTCAGGTGGTCTCCCATCCAAGTACTAACCAGGGCTGAGCCTGCATAGCTTTTTAGATCAGACGAGATTGGGTGCGTTTAGGATGGATTGGCCAGGGGCCATAGGGAATTCCTTTTGGGCTGATTTCAAGCCAGCCAGAGACTCTCACCCACTCCCCGGGACTCTCAGGCCAAGCAAGCCACTGACCTACTGGCCAAGGGTAATGGGGCTCCTCTACCCTCCAGCCACAAAGGGTTCTTTCTCCCCTTCAGGCCATGGGGCCTGGAGGTCTAGGGGAGCCTCCATTACTTTGCAGTGAGGACTGGGAGCACCCTAGTTTCTGTCTACCATAAGGATTTGTGGCACCCCCTAGTCAAGAGCCTGCCAGTCGACTGAGGCCGAGGAAAAGGTCTATGACACCTGGTATTCTCAGGTGGTCTCCCATCTGGGTACTGACCAGGGCTGAGCCTGCTTAGCTTTTTAGATCAGACGAGATTGGGTGCGTTTAGGCTGGATTGGCCAGCAGCCATAGGGAATTCCCTCTAGGCTGATTTCAAGCCAGCCAGAGACTCTCACCCACCCCCCGGGACTCTAAAGCCAAGGAAGCCTCTCCCCTACTAGCCAAGGGTAATGGGGCTACTCTACCCTCCAGCCACAAAGGGCTTTCAATCCCCCTCTGGCCATGGGGCCTGGAGGTCCAGGAGAGCCTCCATTTCTTCGCAGTCGAGACAGGGAGCACCCTAGTTTCTGTCCACCATAAGGATACGTGGGACCCCCTAGTCAAGAGCCTGCCAGTCAACTGAGGCCGAGGAAAAGGTTTACGACACCTGGTATTCTCAGGTGGTCTCCCATCTGGGTACTGACCAGGGCTGAGTCTGCTTAGCTTTTTAGATCAGAGGAGATTTAGTGCGTTTAGGCTGGGTTGGCCAGGGGCCATAGGGAATTCCCTTTGGGCTGATTTTAAGCCAACCAGGGACTCTCACCCACTCCCCGGGACTCTCAGGCCAAGCAAGCCACTCCCCTACTGGCCAAGGGTAATGGGGCTCCTCTACCCTCCAGCCACAAAGGGTTCTTGCTCCCCCTCAGGCCATGGGGCCGGGGGGTCTAGGGGAGCCTCCATTACTTTGCAGTCAGGACTGGGAGCACCCTAGTTTCTGTCTATCATAAGGATATGTGGGACCCCCTGGTCAAGAGCCTGCCAGTCGACTGAGGCTGAGGAAAAGGTCTGGGACACCTGGTATTCTCAGGCGGTCTCCCATCCAGGTACTGACCAGGGCTGAGTCTGCTTAGCTTTTTAGATCAGAGGAGATTTAGTGCGTTTAGGCTGGGTTGGCCAGGGGCCATAGGGAATTCCCTCTGGGCTGATTTCAAGCCAGCCAGAGACTCTCACCCACTCCCGGGACTCTCAAATCAGGGAAACTGCTCACCCACTAGCCATGTGTAATGGGGATCCTCTACCCTCCAGCCACAAGGGGCTCTTACACCCTCTCCAGCCATTGGGCCTGGAAGTCCTGGGGAGCCTCACTTGTTTTACGTTCGGACTGGGGGCACCCTGGGCGGATGCGGTTAGCCCTTAATCTGCATTGACGTCCCACGGAGCCTCCCACGCTTCGCGGTTAGGCGGAGGGCCCCCTGGGCGGATGCGGTGAACAGCAAACCCTTACTGGAAGTACCAGGTAGCCTACCTTGCCTCTCAGCTTTCAACTGGGGGCACCTTGGTTGGACGCGGCTAGCAGCAAACACTCACTGGAAGTCCCAAGGAGCCCCCCTCCCCTTGTAGCCGGGACTGGGGGGCCCCCGGGCAGATGCAGCAAGGCCTCGCTCGTGGCCAGTGCTAGGGTCACTGGTGAGCCCCCTGATAATAATGGATGGTTTCTGTCCACCATAAGGATA
The DNA here is from genome assembly GCA_019447015.1 of Hymenochirus boettgeri. Taxonomy (NCBI): domain Eukaryota; kingdom Metazoa; phylum Chordata; class Amphibia; order Anura; family Pipidae; genus Hymenochirus; species Hymenochirus boettgeri. Next base: position 166,244,955 of record CM033471.1, on the reverse strand, counting down.
CGCAGGAACCCATAGTCAAGAGCCTGCCAGTCGACCGAGGCAGAAGAAAAGGTCTATAACACCTAGTATTCTAAGGTATTCTTCCTGTACCCTCCAGCCACAAGGTGCTCTTATTCCCCCTCCAGCCATGGGGCCTGGAAGTCCTGGGGAGCCTCCCTTGCTTCACGGTCGGATTTGTGGGCACCCTGGGTTGCCGCAGTTAGCCACCCCGCACATTGCAGTCTGGTCTGGGGGCACCCTGGGCGGTCGTTGTTGGCCCCCAAGATCCCTGGAAGTCCCGGGGAGCCCCCCGATCCTAACAGGTGGTTTCTGTCCACCATAAGGGTGTGCGGGATCCCCTGGTCAAAAGCCTGCCAGTCGAAAAGGCAGAATAAAAGGTCTACAACACCTGGTATTCCCAGGCAGTCTCCCATCCAATTACTAACCAGGGCTGAGCCTGCTTAGCTTCTGAGATCAGACGAGATCGGGTGCATTTAGATGGCTGTTGGCCATAGGATATGCCCTCTGGGATGATTTCAAGCTAGCCAGAGACTCTTAAGCCAGGGAAGTCGCTCACCAACAATACAGGGGATCCCTCACCTCTCAGCTTTTAACCGGGGGCACCCTGGGTGGCGGTGGTAGGCCCAGGACCTCCCTGGAGGTCCCAGGGAGCCACCCGATCCTCACGGGCTTTTTCTGTCCACCATCAGCGTACGCAGGACTCCCTGGTCAAAAGCCTGGCAATCGACAGAAGCAGAAGAAAAGGTCTATAACATCTGGCATTCCCTGGATATGGGGGCACCCTGGGTGGCTGCAGTTAGCCCTCAACCTGCTTGGAAGTACCAAGGAGCCTCCCTCACCTCGCGGTCAGGGCTGGGGGCACCCTGGGCAGACATGGTTGGCCCCCAACCTCCCTGGGGGCGCCCTGGATGGACACGGCTAGCTGCAAAATCTCACTGCATGTCGTGGCCGGAGGCACCCTGGGCAGGCCGTGTTAGCCCTCAACCTCCCTGGAAGTCCCGGTTATCCCCTGGAAGGCTCCATGATGGCAAGATGAGGGAGGCTCCCCGGGACTTCCAGGAGGTTGGGGGCTAGCCATGGCCACCCAGGCGGCTCCCTGGGACTTCCAGGCCCCATTGCTGGAGGGGTAGTAGTAACCCTTTGTAGCTAGAGGGTAGAGGAGCCCCATTACCCCTGGCTGGTAGGTAAGCATCCCTAACTTGAGAGTCTCGGGGACTGGGTGAGAGTCTCTGGCTGGCTTGCTAGAGGGCATGTCCTGGGGCCTATGGCCTCACCAACCTCAGGCTTAGGCATGGTTAGTACTTGGATGGGAGACCGCCGGGAAATCCAGGTGTTTCTTCAGCCTTGCTTGACTGGCAGGCTTTTGGAGGTGATCCCGGCCGAGGTTGACTTCCAGGCTGGGTTTGCAGAGGCAAGGGAGGCTCCCTGGGACTTCCAGTGAGGTTGGGGGCTAACCGCAGCCGTCCAGGGTGTCCTCAGCCCGGGTAATAAGGAGATGGAGCCTGCCTGGCCGAGGTCGACTTTCAGGGTGGGTTTGTGGCTGGCCGCAGCTGTCCATGGGGCCTGCAGACCTGGCCGCAAGGTAAGGGAGGCTCCCTGGAACTTCCAGGCGGACTTGGATGTGTTTCCGGCAGAGTCCGACTTCCAGGTGGGTCTTGTTGCTAGCCTTGGCCAACCAAATGCACCATGAGGTGTGGGAGGTTATCCCGGCGGAGTTCCACTTCCAGGGATGGTTTGTGGCTGGCCTCCCCAGTTCTTCCAGGGAGGTTGGGGGCTCCCCAAGACTTCCAGTGAGGGTTTGCAGCTAGCCGTGTCTGCCCAGGGTTCCCCCAAGCCCCGGCCGCGAGATGAGGGAGGCTCCCCGGGACATCTAGGGAGGTTGGGGGTTAACCGCAGCCACCCAGTGTGTCCCCAGCCCTGGCCACGAGGCAAAGGAGGCTCCCAGGACTTCCAAGGGGACTTGGACATGATACCGGCTGAGTCCAACTTCCAGCAGCCACCCAGGTTGCCCCCAGTCTCCAGGGAAACTTGGAGGTGATCCTGGCTGAGTCCAAACTCCTAGGGAGAGTTTGTGGCTGGCCATGTCCGCCCAAGGAGCCCCCAGCCCGAGCTGCGAGGGTCAAGAGGCCCCCCAGGATTTCAATGGGGGCCGGCGTTTACGGCCGAGTCCAACTTCCAGGGGATCTTGCGTCTAGCCATGGCTGCCCTGGGTGCCCCTAGACCCGTCCACGAGGTGAGAGAGTTTCCCTGAGTCTTCCAGGGAGGTTGGTGCTAACTGCAGCCATCCAGGGTGCCCCCAGCCCTGGCCACGAGGATTGGGAGGTTCCCTGGGACTTCCAGGGAGGTTGAGGGCTAACTGCTTCCACCCAGGGTTCCCCCAGTCACAGTAGCGAGGCAAGGGAGTCTCCCCGGGACTCCCAGGAGGACTTGAATGTCCAACTTCCAAGGGGGGTCTTGCGGTTAACCTCTGCCGTCCAGGGTGCTCCCAGGGCTGGCCGTGAGATGAGGGAACATCCCCGGGACTTCCAGTGAGGGTTTGCAGCTAGCCTTGGCCATCCAGGGTGCCCCCACCCAGGCCACCATGCGTGGGAGGCTCCCCGGAACTTCCATGGGGACTTGGAAGTGTTCCCATCTAAGTATGACTTCCGGGGGTTCTTAGCCTGAATGCGCCTGATCTCGTCTGATCTCAGAAGCTAAGCATGCTTGGGGATGGTTAGTACTTGGATGGGAGTCGGCCTGGGAATACAAGGTGTTGTAGGCCTTTTCTTCTGCTTCCAGATCTGGGCAGCAAGGTGCAGGAAGCTCCCTGGGATTTCCAGGGGGACTTGGACATTTCCCGTCCGAGTCTCAATCCGGGGGTTCTTGACCTCAACGCGCTTGATTTCATCTGGTCTCGGAAGCTTAGCAGGCTTGGGGCTGGTTAATACTTGGATGGGAGTCCGCCTGGGAATACTTCTGCTTCCAGACCCGGGCCTCAAGGTGCGGGAAGCTCCCTGGGACTTCCAGGGGACTTGGATATGTTCCCGGATGAGTCCGACTTCCAGGAGGGTCGTGATGCTAGCTGCGGCCATCCAGAGTTCCCCCAGCCCCGGCTGTGAGGATTAGGGGTTACCCAGAACTTCCAGGGAGGTTAGGGGATAACTGCGGAGCCCAGGGTGCCCCCAGACCCCTCCACGAGGGAGGCCCCCTGGGACTTCCAATGGAACTTGGAGGTGATCAGGTGAGGGAGACTCTCCAGGATCTCCATGGGGACTTGAAGGTAATCCCAGCCTTGTCCGTCCAGGGAGCCCCCAGCCCCAGCTGCATGGGTCGGGAGGCTCCCCGGGCTTGGACGTGTTCCTGGCCAAGACCGACTTCCAGGGGGATCCTGCGTCTTGCAGCGGCTGCCCAGAGTGCCCCCAGCCCCGTCTACAAGGTGAGAGCCTTCTTGAGATTTCCAGGGAGGTTAGGGGCTAACCTCAGCTGTCCAAGGTGTCCCCAGTCCTGGACACAAGGGTTGGGAGGCTCCCCGAGACTTCCAGAGAGGTTAGGGGCTAACAGCTGCCGCCCAGGGTTCCCCCAGTCCCAGTTGCAAGGCCAGGGAGACTCCCCAGGGTTCCCCCAGTCCCAGTTGCAAGGCCAGGGAGACTCCCTGGGACTCCCAGGGGGACTTTAATGTGATCCCGGCCGAGTCCAACAACCTTGGGGGTCTTGTGGCTAACCGCAGCCATTCAGGGCTGCCTGCAAGACGAGGGAACATCCCCGGGTCTTTCAGTGAGGGTTTGCGGCTAGCCTCGGCCATCCAGGGTGCCCCACCCTGGCCGCAATGCATGGGAGGCTCCCTGGAACTTCTATGGGGACTTGGAAGTGTTCCCGTCTGAGTCTGACTTCCGGGAGTTCTTGCAGGTAGCCACGGATGTCCATGTGAGGTGCAGGAGGCTCCCTGGGACTTCCATTGGGACTTGGACATTTCCCGTCTGATTTCAGGGGGTTCTTGACCTGAATGCGCCCGATCTCGTCTGGTCTCAGAAGCTAAGCAGCCTTGGGGCAGGTTAGTAGGATGGAAGTCTACCTGGGAATACAAGGTGTCGTAGGCCTTTTCTTCTGCTTCCAGACGCGGCCGCGAGGTGCGGGAAGCTCTCCGGGACTTCCAGGGGGACTTGGACATGTTCCCAGATGACTCCGACTTCCAGGAGAGGCTAGCCGCGGCCATCCAGGGTTCCCCTAGCCCCGGGCCATGAGGATTGGGGGTTACTCGGGACTTCCAGGGAGGTTAGGGGACCCCAGACCCTTTTTCTCAAGGACATAGAAAAAGAAGGACACCATGGTTGTATGGTGTGTGTGAAAGTTTGAAAATAAGGATTGTTTGTACTATGTGTGCAGGACTGTGTGTGCAGTAAGCAAACTAATCTTTCTTCTTCCAGTTAAAGGGGTGTGCTGGACTTCTATATTCTAGTATTGTACCTGTTGTAATCACAAACAGGCTGTGAAAGGGTTAATAAGGGGGGGGGGGGGGGGTTATCCCCTTTTGTTTCTCCCTCTTTCTGGCTTTTGCACTAATTGGTGTGGGGGTTGGGGCCTATTAGTTAAATAGGATTCACAGTTGTTGGGCCTGTGGTTTGGACCTAACAAAAGGAAGTTTCCTGTGAGTAAAATGAACTAGTGAGGGTCCCTTTCTCTTAAGGACCTTGCTCTCAAGGACATAGAAAAAGAAGGACATTGAAACAAGAAGGGCAATTAAACAAGGTTTGTGCGTCACTGTGCTGGTGTGGTGTATTAGAAGGGACAGTTTTGTCGGTACCATGCAATGTGCATCCTGCCACATGTATAGGAACCTGGAGCAGATGTTCCGGGGAACCTATGTCTGTGTGAGGTGTGAGTGGGTTGCCCGTTTGGAAGCTGAGGTGGAGAGTCTATGGGGGCAGCTTGCAGTATTGCAGGGATTGGCAGAACTGAGGGGTCAGCAGGCACTGGCTGGGGCCAGTATAGAGGTGGGTGGAAGAGGGACAGGAAAGGTTGAGGAAGGAGGTAGTTTTGTTAGGGTTACTAGGGGAAGTGGGGGACGGAAGAGTAGGGGGGCTTCTTCCCAGATTGTCCGTCCCAACAGATTTGCCACCTTAGGTAATGAAGTGGAGGAGGACACCTCGGAATTAGCGTGTATGGAGGGGGCTAGTCCCTTGAGCACCCAGGGGACTGCCATCTCTGATACAAGGGAGGAGGAACAAAGGGTCAGGAATGCAAGGCAGGTGGTAGTGGTAGGGGACTCCATTATAAGGAAGGTAGATAGGGTAATCTGCCGCCAAGACCCTACATGCCGAACTGTGTGTTGCCTGCCTGGTGCTAGGGTTCGGCATGTGGTGGATCGTGTAGACAGATTATTGGGTGGGGCCGGGTGTGACCCGGCGGTCTTGGTTCACATTGGAGGTCCTTAACATGATTTCCGAGAACTAGGGGCCAAGATAAAAGCAAGGACCTCCAGGGTAGTGTTTTCAGAAATACTACCGCAGCCACGTGCTAAGCCAGGGAGACAGCGGGAGCTTAGGAGCATTAATGCGTGGCTAAGAGAGTGGTGTAAGGAAGAAGGGTTTGGGTTTATTGAGAACTGGGCAGACTTTGCTGTCGCTACAGGCTCTTTAGTAGGGATGGGTTGCACCTCACTGATGGTGGTGCAGCTGTTTTAGGGGAGAAGATGGCTAGAGGGTTGGAGGAGATTTTAAACTAGGTTTGGGGGGGAGGGTATTAGCATTCTCACTGGGATAGATAGTCCAGGAGGAAAGCAGGGTGTAGATAGGCCAGTGGTGGGCGGAAAGGGGGTGGGGCTAGCATAGGGAGGAATGTGTATTAAAGTGTACGAATAAATTACAGGATCATAATCTAAAATGTATGTTTGCAAATGCGAGAAGCCTGGCTGACAAAATGGGTGAATTGGAAATGATGGCATTGAATGAAAAGTATGATGTAATAGGTATAGCAGAAACGTGGTTGAACAGTTCTCACGACTGGGCTGTAAATATAGAAGGATATGCCTTGTTTAGGCAGGACGGGAAAAAAAGGAAAGGGGGAGGAGTATGTGTTTATGTGAAAAAAGAATTAAAGCCAAACTTAAGAGAAGAGATAACTGGTGATATGGATGATAAAGTGGAGGCAATATGGGTGGAATTAGGCAACAGGAAAGGGGGTAAGGTCATTGTTGGTGTCTGCTATAAGCCGCCAAATGCTAGCAGAGAGGAGGTGAGCCAACTTCATATGCAGTTGGCAAGGGCTGCAAGTTTGGGGAGTGTGCTCATTAATGGGGACTTTAATTACCCTGACATTGATTGGTGTGGTGGAACTGCCATCACAGAAAAAGGCGATGAGTTCCTGAATTTGCTGCAGGATAATTTTCTCTCACAGGTGGTTGAGGTTCCTACTAGAAAAGGAGCTCTGTAGCATCTGGTAATATCTAACATTGTGAAGCGCATTATAGATATAAAGGTAACTGGAGGCTTAGGGAATAGTGACCATGAAATAGTGGCATTTGGAGTTTGTTATCGAAAGGAAAAGTGTGCTGGGTTAACAAAGACATTCAATTTCAGGAAAGCAAATTTTCCCAGGTTAAAAGCAGCTCTTCAGAATGTCAACTGGGATAATGTATTATCAGGTAAATGTACTGAACAGAAGTGGACTGTGTTCAAGGGGATTTTAAGCCAGTTCACATCTAAATTTATACCCTTGGGAAATAAATGTAAAAAAAAATCCGCGCCCATGTGGCTGAATTCTGATGTAAAGAGGCAAATGGAAAGGAAGAAAAAGGCATTTAAAACCTTTAAGGCCGAGGGAACGGAAAGGGCCTTTAGGGATTATAAAAACTGTAACAAGGAGTTAAAGAAAGCAATCAAACTAGCTAAAATTAATAATGAAGTTAGGATAGATGAAAGAAAGCATCACTAAGCCTAAACATTTTTTAGTAATTAATAGTAAGAAGATGAGGACTGAGAATGTGGCACCATTAATTAATGGGGATGAAGATAGTTACGGAGGATGGCGATAAACAAATGTCTTGAATAATTTTTTTCCCCCTCTGTATACACTATAGAAGATCCAAGTACAGATATCTAGAGAATATAGTAGCAATTATGATTAAAAGATTCAAGTGCACTTTGGTTAACCGAGGATATGGTACAGAAAGGACTAAAGAAGGTTATATTAATAAATCTCCTGGACCGGATAAAAATACATCCTCGGGTAATTACAGGCCTGTAAGTTTAACTTCAGTGGTGGGGAAGATCCTGGAAAGTTTAATAAGGGAACATGGTTCTAGAGTATGTTTCAAGGACTGACATTATAAGTAGTAACCAGCATGGATTTAGGAGGAATAGATCTTGTCAAACTAACTTGCTTGGCTTTTAAGAGGAAGTAAGTAGAAATTTAGACTATGGCATAGCAGTAAGATGTAGTTTACTTGGATTTTGCAAAGGCTTTTGATACAGTCCCCCATAGGCGACTAATGATAAGCTAAGGTCTGTTGGTCTGGGGAGTCACATTGTGACATGGATAGAAATTGGATTTAATAAATAGGATGCAGAGAGTAGTTGTTAATGGGGCTTCATCATTATGGACTAAAGTGCTAAGTGGGGTGCCCACGGGTTCTGTGTTGGGGCCGCTTCTATTTAATCTATTTATTAATGATTGGAAGTGGGTATTGTCAGCAAGGTTTCTGTGTTTGCTGACGACACAAATTTTGTCGACCATTAAAAACTTCAGAGGATGAGCAATCGTTGCAAGGGGATCTAGATAGATTATAACATGGGGTGCTAAGTGGCAGATGAAATTCAATGTGATAAATGTAAGGTGATGCATTTTGGACTTAAAAAATCCTTGTGCTACTTATACTATAAATGGCTCTGTGTTAAGTGAATCCCTGTTGGAAAGGGATCTTGGAGGTGTTTGGTGGAACAAACTTAAAGGTAGCAAGCAGTGCCAGGCGGCACAGCCAGAGCCAGCATGGTATTGTCTTGTATAAAGAGAGGTATGGATTCAAGGGAGGAAAATGTAATTCTCTCTTTACAAAGCATTGGTAAGGCCTCATTTGGATATGCAGTGCAATTTTGGAATCCTGTGTACAAAAAGGACATCTTTGAAATGGAAAGGGTTCAGAGAAGGGCAACTAAATTAATAAGGGGATTGGGGGAGCTTGAATATGAGAGAGACTGGAAAAGTTACAATTATGTAAGCTGGAGAAAAGGCGCTTGCGTGGGGATATGATTACTGTGTATAAAACATTAACGGGCCATAATAAACTATCTGGGGCATGTTCACCAATAGAACATGTCAAAGGACACGAGGACATCCCTTAAGACTTGAAGAAAAAAGGTTTAGGCTTCAAGCTCGGAAAAGGTTTTTCACTGTGAGAATGGTAAAGCTATGGAACGGTCTTCCAGTGGATGTTGTAATGGCAGGTTCATTGGTCAGTTTCAAAAAAAAGCTGGATGAGTTTCTGCAAACAAGGAATGGTGCAAGTTACGGGTATTGATACATAAAGTAGAGTTGATCCAGGGAAATTTACGATTGCACTTGAGTCAGGAAGGAATTTTTTCCCCTTCATAAATTTGGTGGGGGTCAACAGTTAGGCAGGAAATGAGGATATTGCTAGATGGGTTGAACTGAATGGACGTATGTTTTATTCAACCTCAAATACTATACTTAATATACGAGGCGAGGGAGTCTCCCTGGGACTTCCAGGGGGACTGGAGGTGATCCCGGCTGAGTCCGAATTCCAGGGAGGGTTTTCTGCAGGCCACGTCCACCCAGGGTGCACTCAGCCCCGGCCGCGAGGCAAGGAGGCTCCCGGACTTCCAGGAGGGTCCTGGCCAAATCCGACTTCCAGGGGGGTTTTGCAGCTAACAGCAGCCATCCAGGGTACCCCAGCCCCGGCCGCGAGGGAGGCTCCCCATGATTTCCATGGGGACTTGGACGGTTTCCCGGCCGAGTCGACTTCCAGGGGGGTTTGCATCTATCTGCGGCCAACCAGGGTTCCCCCAGTCATGCCCAGGCAAGGACATCGAATCAAAAAGCAAAAGAAGCAAAAGAAGGTACCGCACACAGAAATATGCAAACTATATACAATCCTTTATTATAGAGATAGACTGGGGTATAATTGTACGAATCAAGTTAAAAACACTTAAAAAATACACTATATACAAATAAATAAGTAACCAAAGCACCCTGACTCATAAATATAGATGTAAATATAAATATAAATACAAAGTGCCTAGTACAAGTGAGGCAAGGGAGACTCCCAGGGACTTTCAAGGGGTTGGGGGCTAACGCTGTTAGGTTTATTATTATCCTTATATATGATTCTTATATTCATGTAGCCTTATGGAATCCATTTTGTTTTCCACCTCCATTTTGTTTACATTTTATCGAATTTTTGTTTCTCAGTGTCTTTCTTATATCATGGTATTGATAACAACTTGAGGCTCCCAGTGAACTCAAGGTCTTTTGCCTCCCACATTGTGTGTCAACCTGACTCTCTTCTTCGCATTCCAAGTGATGTTTTGGCAGAGTCTGGCAGTGCCCCCTTTCTTTTCTGTGTTACAACTTCACATTTCAATAAAGATTACGGAGTTAGAGTTCTGCTACTCTCGGTAGTGGTGTAATTCTTCTCCTGGTTGATTGTAAGGGTTTTTACTGGGTTCTAAGACAGGCATCCGGGTCTGGTGTGGCTAGTCAGGATATTTATTCCAACAACTGGTGTCAGTAATGGGGATACAACCAACAGGAACGTAAGTATTGAACTTATTTATTTTAACTCTGTCTTGCTTGTTCTGTCACTTGTCTCAGCACATTGGTATGGTTTACTAAAACGTGGGGCCGGTAGGGTGGACGCATACCCCACGTTCTACAGGCGGGGTCCTGTAAGTAGAATTCCTGCAGGCTGGGACCTGTGATTGAGTTCTCTTAATGGAGTTGCTCCTCGAGTGGAGTGTAAAATCCTGAAAGTGTTATTCCTTGAGTGGAATGTAAAGACTAGTGTGGGTATTCTAAAAGAGATAAAGAGGTGACGATCTGCATTTTTAGTTTTCACTTTGGAAGAGTTAACTGGGAGTCGTACGAGTTTTTATATATTCCCCAACTGAGAGTATCCCTAATTGCCGGTGGGACTCGCAACTTGTAGTGGGACTACAAGATAATACTCCCGCAGGCGGCGACCTGCACATAGAGAGTTAATGTTCTCCCTTAACTAGGAATTGCTTCCGGCACAGAGGGTAAATGGGGAGGTTATGGACGGGGACGAAAGAGTAAGCTTTACCAGTTATAGAACAGACAGTGTGTCCAGTTCATTTAAAGTTCGAACTTCTGAAGAGTTATTAGTTGTTTTGCTAGCTAGCATTATATGGAAAAGAAAGAGACCCTACTTTTGTATGGCTTGTGTTTTTGGTGTGTCTGTCAAATTTGTTAATTTTCTGTGCTTGCTTATTTTTGCGCTTATTGTTAACCTTCTTGCTTACAGGATGGAATTTTCACAGGAAGGTGTCTGACCCAAACGAAATAAATCTTTTAAGTATATTTAAGTGTTTTAATTCTAAGATTACAGGTTTCCAATGTGTGGAAAAATGCTGATACAAGAATGATACAGGAATTTCGGAATTTTCCTGGGAAACGCCGAGGATTAGGTGATTCGTATCGGTAGTACAGTTACAGTTTGGTAATCCATGTGTAGAAAATATAGAGGGTTGGATAGAAGATGTAAGGTTCTGATCTAACTCCCATTGAAGGCTCTTTTAGTGAATTTATTATAATCTATGGGGAGATTCAATAAAAGTTCTTATCGTTAAAAATGGTGCTAATTTGCCCCAACCAATCAGATTTTAGCTTTCAAATGGTAAATAACATCTGATTGGTTGGGGCAAAATTAGCACCATTTTAAACGATAAGAAATTTTATTGAATAACCCTGCTAGTTATATAATGGGTGGGGTTAATTTTGGTTAATGCTAGCTAGAATGTTCTCTGTTATAAATCTATTTTTCTTCCGGATCTTTCAAGTAATGTAAAGTTGTATGTCTAATCATTATCTGCAATGTCTTCATTTGTGACACCACTTCCCTTTTCTTCTCTTTTTGCCTGTGAAAAAGTGATAGTAGTTTTGATGTGTAACTAGTTTTAGTGGGACTTATAATATTTGCATAGTGATATTTATATTTGCAACTGCACGTGCACAATTTGAGAATAAAAAGTTAGATTGTGTAAGAAGGTTCAAGAAGGTTGTAGATGGAGGAGGAGGAAGGTTATCAAGAGGAAGGTGGCTAGGTAAATAAAGGTAGAAATGGCTACAGAGGGTTTTTTTATATAGAGGTTTTTGAGAAAGTGAAGATTCTGGTGGTTTTCAACGAGGAGTTATCGATATGATCAGCTTAATAATAGTAGTTTTATTTGTAACAGTTTTATTTTGCCGTAACTTTTGGAGGTTCCCAAGATCGACGCGTGTCACTGTGGAGGGCTTCAGGGCACTGCTCGATCGAACCGAGACGGAGAGAGGACAGCCTGGCTGAAATTATAAGAACCTGGAAAAACCTTACGGAAGTTATTAAATGAAAATTAGCAGTAAACTGGGTGTGAAACTGTTTTTTACAACTATCCGAAGATACCTTGAGGTGTTAGGGACTAATTTGGAATTCCACTTAAATCCGCGCCCATGTGGCTGAATTCTGATGTAAAGAGGCAAATGGAAAGGAAGAAAAAGGCATTTAAAACCTTTAAGGCCGAGGGAACGGAAAGGGCCTTTAGGGATTATAAAAACTGTAATAAGGAGTGTAAGAAAGCAATCAAACTAGCTAAAATTAATAATGAAGTTAGGATAGCTGAAGAAAGCATCACTAAGCCTAAACATTTTTTTAAGTATATTAATAGTAAGAAGATGAGGACTGAGAATGTGGCACACTTGAAGAAAAAAGGTTTAGGCTTCAAGCTCGGAAAAGGTTTTTCACTGTGAGAATGGTAAAGCTATGGAACGGTCTTCCAGTGGATGTTGTAATGGCAGGTTCATTGGTCAGTTTCAAAAAAAAGCTGGATGAGTTTCTGCAAACAAGGAATGGTGCAAGTTACGGGTATTGATACATAAAGTAGAGTTGATCCAGGGAAATTTACGATTGCCACTTGAGTCAGGAAGGAATTTTTTCCCCCTTCATAAATTTGGTGGGGGTCAACAGTTAGGCAGGAAATGAGGATATTGCTAGATGGGTTGAACTGAATGGACGTATGTCTTTATTCAACCTCAAATACTATACTATACTATACGAGGCGAGGGAGTCTCCCTGGGACTTCCAGGGGGACTTGGAGGTGATCCCGGCTGAGTCCGAATTCCAGGGAGGGTTTTCTGCAGGCCACGTCCACCCAGGGTGCACTCAGCCCCGGCCGCGAGGCAAGGGAGGCTCCCCCGGACTTCCAGGAGGGTCCTGGCCAAATCCGACTTCCAGGGGGGTTTTGCAGCTAACAGCAGCCATCCAGGGTACCCCCAGCCCCGGCCGCGAGGGAGGCTCCCCATGATTTCCATGGGGACTTGGACGTGTTCCCGGCCGAGTCCGACTTCCAGGGGGGTTTTGCATCTATCTGCGGCCAACCAGGGTTCCCCCAGTCATGCCCATGAGGCAAGGGACATCGAATCAAAAAGCAAAAGAAGCAAAAGAAGGTACCGCACACAGAAATATGCAAACTATATACAATCCTTTATTATAGAGATAGACTGGGGTATAATATGTACGAATCAAGTTAAAAACACTTAAAAAATACACTATATACAAATAAATAAGTAACCAAAGCACCCTGACTCATAAATATAGATGTAAATATAAATATAAATACAAAGTGCCTAGTACAAGTGAGGCAAGGGAGACTCCCAGGGACTTTCAAGGAGGTTGGGGGCTAACCGCTGTTAGGTTTTATTATTATCCTTATTATATGATTCCTTATATTCATGTAGCCTTATGGAATCCATTTTGTTTTCCACCTCCATTTTGTCTTACATTTTATCGTAATTTTTGTTTCTCAGTGATCTTTCTTATATCATGGTATTGATAACAACTTGAGGCTCCCAGTGAACTCAAGGTCTTTTGCCTCCCACATTGTGTGTCAACCTGACTCTCTCTTCGCATTCCAAGTGATGTTTTGGCAGAGTCTGGCAGTGCCCCCCTTTCTTTTCTGTGTTACAACTTCACATTTCAATAAAGATTACGGAGTTAGAGTTCTGCTACATCTCGTATGTGGTGTAATTCTTTCTCCTGGTTGATTGTAAGGGTTTTTACTGGGTCTAAGACAGGCATCCGGGTCTGGTGTGGCTAGTCAGGATATTTATTCCAACAACTGGTGTCAGTAAATGGGGATACAACCAACAGGAACGTAAGTATTGAACTTATTTATTTATAACTTCTGTCTTGCTTGTTCTGTCACTTGTCTCAGCACATTGGTATGGTTTTACTAAAACGTGGGGCCGGTAGGGTGGACGCATACCCCACGTCTTACAGGCGGGGTCCTGTAAGTAGAATTCCTGCAGGCTGGGACCTGTGATTGAGTTCTCTTAATGGAGTTGCTCCTCGAGTGGAGTGTAAAATCCTGAAAGTGTTATTCCTTGAGTGGAATGTAAAGACTAGGTGCTGGGTATTCTAAAAGAGATAAAGAGGTAGACGATCTGCATTTTTAGTTTTCACTTTGGAAGAGTTAACTGGGAGTCGTACGAGTTTTTATATATTTCCCCTAACTGAGAGTATCCCTAATTGCCGGTGGGACTCGCAACTTGTAGTGGGACTACAAGATAATACTCCCGCAGGCGGCGACCTGCACATAGAGAGTTAATGTTCTCTCCTTAACTAGGAATTGCTTCCGGCACAGAGTGTAAATGGGGAGTTTATGGACGGGGACGAAAGAGTTAAGCTTTACCAGTTATAGAACAGACAGTGTGGTCCAGTTCATTTAAAGTTCGAACTTCTGAAGAGTTATTAGTTGTTTTGCTAGCTAGCATTATATGGAAAAGAAAGAGACCCTACTTTTGTATGGCTTGTGTTTTTGGTGTGTCTGTCAAATTTGTTAATTTTCTGTGCTTGCTTATTTTGCGCTTATTGTTAACCTTCTTGCTTACAGGATGGAATTTTCACAGTAAGGTGTCTGACCCAAACGAAATAAATCTTTTAAAGTATATTTAAGTGTTTTAATTCTAAGATTACAGGTTTCCAATGTGTGGAAAAATGCTGATAACAAGACTGATACAGGAATTTCGGAATTTTCCTGGGAAACGCCCGAGGATTAGGTGATTCGTATCGGTAGTACAGTTTACAGTTTGGTAATCCATGTGTAGAAAATATAGAGGGTTGGATAGAAGATGTAAAGGTTCTGATCTAACTCCCATTGAAGGCTCTTTTAGTGAATTTTATTATAAATCTATGGGGAGATTCAATAAAAGTTCTTATCGTTAAAAATGGTGCTAATTTTGCCCCAACCAATCAGATTTTAGCTTTCAAATGGTAAATAACATCTGATTGGTTGGGGCAAAATTAGCACCATTTTAAACGATAAGAAATTTTATTGAATAACCCTGCTAGTTATATAAATGGGTGGGGTTAATTTTGGTTAATGCTAGCTAGAATGTTCTCTGTTATAAATCTATTTTCCTTCCTGGATCTTTCAAGTAATGTAAAGTTGTATGTCTAATCATTATCTGCAATGTCTTCATTTGTGACACCACTTTCCCTTTTCTTCTCTTCTTTTGCCTGTGAAAAAGTGATAGTAGTTTTGATGTGTAACTAGTTTTAGTGGGACTTATAATATTTGCATAGTGATCTTAATTATTTTGCAACTGCACGTGCACACTTTGAGAATAAAAAGTGTTAGATTGTGTAAGAAGGTTCAAGAAGGTGTAGATGGAGGAGGAAGGTTATCAAGAGGAAGGTGGCTAGGTAAATAAAGGTAGAAATGGCTACAGAGGGTTTTTTTTATTATAGAGGTTTTTGAGAAAGTGAAGATTCTGGTGGTTTTCAACGAGGAGTTATCGATATGATCAGCTTAATAATAGTAGTTTTATTTGTAACAGTTTTATTTTGCCGTAACATTTTGGAGGTTCCACCAAGATCGACGCGTGTCACTGTGGAGGGCTCTTCAGGGCACTGCTCGATCGAACAGAGAGGAGAGGACAGCCTGCTGAAATTATAGAAACCTGGAAAAGACCTTACGGAAGATTATAAATGAATTAGCAGTAAACTGGGTTGAAACTGTTTAAACTATCAGGAAGATACATTGAGGTGTTAGGATAATTTGGAATCCACTAGGTTACTGGGATCAGGAGGAAATATTAGAATTGTAAAAAATAGTCAGTGATCTCTGGGAAACAGTTCACAGATTCAGTTCTGTGGTTTGCAGATTTAGTTCTGTGGTATAGTTCACAGATTCAGTTCTGTGGTTTTCAGATTTAGTTCTGTGGTATAGTTCGCAGATTCAGTTCTGTGGTTTGCAGATTTAGTTCTGTGGTATAGTCCGAGATTCAGTTTTGTGGTTTGCAGATTTAGTTCTGTGGTGTAATCAGCAGATTTGGTTCTGCGGTTAGAATAGCAGACTTGGTGGTCTGTAGTGAAATTAAGACAAAATGGGAAATAAAAGTACAAAGCCGGCTACATCTGGCACTCGGGGTTCTCAGGACCCCTGTCTCCCTCCTCATGCCAAAATACATGCTCTATAAATATGGTCCACAGGCAGTGGTGAATTTTCAAAGGTGGGTGGAGGAGTTTGGTTTTTCCCAAATAAGGCAGTTTTGATATGGGACAACTATGTAGGTAGCGGGGTGAGATGGAGAAATGTAGTAGGTCAAGAAGAAGGTTAGTGGGGCTGAAGAAATGGGAAGAATTTAAAATGTGGATGAATGAAGCGTGTGTGCAGGATACACCATGTATCTGTAATGGGGGGATGTAACACTAACACACCGTCCCCAGGTTTCTCTTTCCACAGATCCTCAGCTCCATGAGACCCCTCCTCTCCATTCCCCAGCTGGAAAGCAGATCCGAATTCCACAAAATTTTATGGAAAATGCACCACCTGAGGATTTCCCCGCAGCACTGAACCTACCCGTCACCAGAAACCAGTAATGTCTCAGCAGCCACAACGGGGAACGAGCAACAACCTCAAACCATCATCCGAGTGAAACACCAGGTAGTAAGTAAACCTGACTGCAATTTGCACCTATCACCTTCCACATCCAGCCTCTTCCAAATCCAACACTGACAAGATATTAGGCTGTGTGCAAGCCAGGGGGAGTCGGTGACTGAATATTTGGCTCGACTGACTGAAGTATATTCAGCAAATTCAGGACTGGACAGACCAAAGCAACTTCCAGTCCCTCCTGGAACCTGGGAGGCATTTCTTATAATATGGTTCATCCATGGGCTACGGAAACCTCTTCAGGACAATGTTAAGGACTATCGTATGACGGCAAGCACAGGCAGCATTACCAACATAGAACTCTGCTCTGCATGCCCAGATGCTGATGAAAATGATCCCAATGATGTCCTATGAAAAAGCTGCAAATAACAATGAGCGTCAGAGAAGGGGTATGGGAATCCAGAATGGGGTAAATAAACATTTAAGAAAACATGGATGTTACCATTGTGGAAGTATGAACCATCGGATGAGAGACTGCCCAGAGTTTACAAATCAGTGACTATGAACAAATTTGAACAAGAGGAGGGTGTTCTATGGCTGTAGGATCGAAGCAATACTGAGAGCCTGAGTAAGTACACACCCATACAAAAATATAACTGTATTGTACAGGTATCCCACCCCTCCCGGGAGTCGCGGAAGTCTCCCTGATTTTGGGGTGGTCTCCCGCACACCCGCCAGGGGCAAGCGCAGGATTTTCAAGGTGGGATTCCTGAATGGGTTACCACCGAACAACCCCAGAAGGAAGTTCATGACCAAATACATCCATATATTCTATTATATATGCATCATATAATAATATTATGTAGCCCACCCTTGGGTGTGGCTCAAGATTATTAGTTGCAGGTATACGGTGTTGCCCCAGTGACACCCCTATGATCCCAGTTAATAGACACCAGCACAAAGATAGCAACCAAAAGGTCCAGATTTAATTTTCTGAACCTGGCAGAAAAATATAATACAATGACAGCAACAATGAACAATTATGCAAACTTTGTTACCTTAATATACATATCTTAATATTCATGTTACAGTTTGTTTGTGTACAACCTATTTTTGTAAAATATATTAACTGCAAGTATTTTAACTGTTGAGTTGAGAGCACAGTTCTGATGGAATAGTAGAAGTTATCTGTCCCTCTTATGTTCCAAATGAGCAGAGTGGGTAACTGTTGCAGATAAACTTAATATAATCCTGGAGTCTGTAATTTATCCTTAGCAGGGTTTAAACTTGCATTGTTAAGTTCCCTGTTAGTAGTGATAGAAATAGTATCTCCTTTGGATGTCCCACTGCAAGCCAGTATAGTCAGGGTACTTTAATCAGAGGAATAACTGGTTGATTACACAGGGGTTCCCTCTGGTAAGGGTGCACAGTCTGACAGTCAGATTGATCAGTGATGGGTGATCACCTTGAACTAGTGGCCAGTTCCCCACACAAATCCAAAGTCATCTTACTGATATTCAAAGGACACCAGGCTCCAGATCCACAGCATGCACTACAGGTGAAGTTCTGCAAGCACCTCGTCCAGTTCACATAGATCAAGGCCTGTACAAAAGCCTGTGCAACATGTGGCAGTTCTCCTCCTGAACAGTACCAAACTGGAATGCCCTCCTTTTCCTGTCTTGCCCGAGATTACTCCCTTTTGGCTTTCTTCATAGACTTCCTGTTGCAGAGCCTCTTGGGACATGTAGTTCATCAGGTAAAAAATGAGTTTACCAGTTCCTTTCATACAATACATGATGGGTAGGTGTGCACAGCTCATGTACAGTTTATGCATTTAAATACTTTACTGACAAAATAAACAATATTGTGTATAAAGTGCTACAATTATATCACAGTTAGCCAAATATCACTTTTGTTATTGTTAAAGATATAATTTATCAATGTTATCATTGTATAGAAACTGTATTGGCTACATGCATTATGCAATGACTGTGTAGATGTGGCATGACTATGGGATGTATATGTAACATGGACCTCTGGGATCTCTACTCACAATTGGATAACATATGTTTCTTGTTAAAGCTGTGTAAGGTAACAAATGGCCATATAAGGTTACATGTCTAAAGTAAAAAGGGACGGCAAAGTCCTTTTCTATAGGATGGGCTTGTGACGTATGGTCAAGATTGTGTATAAGAAATGGGTCTGAGAAAAGCTATCTTGGTTACTCACTATCCAGTTGAGTGACCAGCACATGTGTTTATATGCATATGCAATAAATCTCGACTATCGACTTTCAAGACTGGTGTGGCTCTACTTAATTCCCTAACAATGGACAGCTAATATCTTTTTGGTGGATTCTCAGGCTGGGAACTTTGTTATATAGAAATCCACTTTAAAGTCACTACCTAAATTTAGTAGGAGGGTTTTCTTATTCAATGTGGGTGACTGGCAATACAGTCAAGAAATGCCACACTGTGCCAGTGGCCGTGAGCAATTCTATAGGGGTAATTAATTCATTCTTTTATATTATCCAGTCAATGTCAAATTAATCTGTTATAAAGTTTATTATACACTGAGCACAGCTATTGACAATGATGAGAGAAAAGTGAGAATGGAAAGGATAAAGAATTTTTCAGAAATTTTATGCCATTTAGAAGAAATTTGCGTATCAGTTAATGGAAATTATTTGCAGAAGTAAAAAGGATAATGCCTATAACATTGCCAGTATTCATGAAACAGGGGAGAGGGTGTTAGAATGTATATCACTGTACTAGCTACCTGCCAAAGGTCACAACGCTGCATGTAACAGTGTGCGGTGACAATTGAGCAGAGCTAGAAAAGTTTATGTACTGGGAAAGGAATGTGTGTGCTCTGTGAATGCGTATCAGTACGGAAACACATCCCTGTGTTAAATATTAGGATGAATAAAATATTAAGTAACAACCACTGCAGTTGGAACTATTAAATGATGCCCTATTGGCCATGGGCCACTATTGTGATTTCTGTAATGTAGAATCAGTAAATATAGTTCCTAACAGAATCTATAATTTATGCAGATAAAACCAAACTAAAATTGCTGCTAAATAATAGTAATATGTACACAAATTGTCGTTGTTTTTACGTTCCATGAGATTAGTGTATCCAAATGTAACCACCGGGGGTCTAATTCATATTATTAGTGAATAGGGATGAACAATGCATGAATGGAATAATCATTCCCATTTCTTGTTCAAGTGTGACATTTTTTCAAATTATCCTGAGGAAGATGCCATGTCCTTGTAGGGATGACATCTTATTTGCTGCAATCAGCTTTATTTCACCAGCCCAGAGCACAGTGGTACATCCATAAACAAAACATAAAAATAAATCCTAGCCTGTTCGGCTCTAACTAACATTCAGAATTCCCTCTCTATGTGACAGACAGGACCTAATATCCAACTCTGCAATTACACCGTACAACAGTTAGTTCCTCACTGTGTCTGGCTCTCTCCTTTACTGCCTCCAGACAGTTCCCTGGAAGAGAGAGAAAAGGGCAGGAAATATTGTCTAATAGCTGAAGCTGAGGCATTAATAGTAGTCAAACAGTTAATTAGGGAATCCTTAAGCTTAAATAGTGATAATGGAAACATCTTGTTAACTCAGCATTGTAGAAGTTTGGTAAAGATCTACAATAAAGTTCATATCACCCAGCCATGGGAGGAGCAGTAGAAAAAAAAAAAAGATTTACATTGGGTGCAGGTATTATATGTGAAATCCAGAGTGCTGGTGAGAAACAACCAGACACCCAATGTGATTATGTTTATTCAGTATATACAGACAGGGATAAACTATTGTTACCTGCTCCTACCACTGACTCATAGGAGAAGGGAAATGTTCCAATGTTGTGTAAACTTTTTAAAATGCTGTCTTCTCTCCATCAGGTGGTAAAGGCAAATCTACCAATCAGTACAGAGGGACAGCTACATGATCTGTCTCCAGGAGACTGAATTGTGACCAGAAACATTAGACGCAGAGGATGGGAAAACCCTTATTATGTGGAACAATTCAAAGTACCACCTATAACCCCAACCACCATCAGTCACCCAAAAAATCCACATGGATTCAGAGGAGCCATTGCAAGTGAGCAGTCCCTGGAGTATTAAGGAGATGCCCAGATAGGATGTTGGCGAGGGCACTTATCAAGTTACAGACAATGACTCAGAGACTTTACCAGTTTTTCTACACAATAGGATGTGAACTCGGTAAAAACAAAAGTAATCCAACTGTATGGACAAGCAAGGAAGCGATTTGACAAATGATTTTAACAATAATGTTACCTCAAATGTTGATGTGATATGGTATTACCACCAAGGGTCCTGCTGAAAAATTGTTTGTGTGTTCAAAAGGGTCAACCCCAAGTTTGTACAAACACTAGGATTTGTTTGTGACATTAGCATGGCAGGAGAACACATAGTATAATTAGGTCTTCTCAGAAGCATGTAGACATTCACCTGGTAAATCATGCCTTACGTGCTTCCCAGAGCCAGCCTCAGTTGATAGAGCGATACCATTGGATAACCATCCAATGACGCAGGTGGATACCCTGTGCATTCCGGCTATCACTTATACGGATCTGGAAGCATGGCAGGTCACTGATTCAGGGATAATAATAAACTTTAATCACTCCCTATATGAACAGGTCATAAGGTCAAACGTTAAGTTGACACAAAGAAATATTTTCAAGACACAAGGATGTCTCTAAGGAAGTTTGAAAGTTACAATGGTCATTCCCTGACACTTCACACCTCAAAAAATCACCTCAAGGAATTACTAATTAGGTCAACCGCAACAAAACCATAAGTCTGGATCAACTGTTAGGTAGGGTTAAAAAAAAAAAAAAAAAGTGAATAGGTTGGACTTGATGGACGTCTGTCTTTATTCAACCTTAATTACTATGTAACTAAGTACTGTATATGTAGAGGAATTCAGGAAATGTGTAATGATGTAGGATTCCTGGAATTCACTGTTGATGGGAAAGGCATGGATGTGGGCTATTCATTGGCAGATCCAGTCCATGGGTTTTCACATCTCCAAAGGCCAAAGTTTGGCCAGTGTGAAAAGATTGATACCAGAGTGCATTATGCAGGTGCACAATATCACTTACCCAAGACTGAAATTTGGCTGATAGTGTCCCCGGTATGGGAACTCCTAAAGGTTGCATATGCATATCTGCCAAAGGAATTCCTAAGATGTTGTTATCTGTACAAACTGACCCACATTATAACATCACACAAATGATTCAAATATTGGACAATCTGTCAGTATATGTTGCACTGAGAACATCTGCAGGCACTAGCGCTACAGATTGGTTCTATGACACTTTTGGGCCATGAGGAGGTATGTTAGTACAGACATTGGTGCCCATTCTAATGCTTCTTGGGTTTATGTTATGTATCTATACTTTCATACTTGAGTATATCTGTTGTATATGAGGTGTGGTGGGAGTCAAACATCAAATACTGATCTGTGTGTGTTGGTTTTCTGTAAACCTCTACTTCCAGTTTACCATTTTCCTTAACTTCTAACTTCTAAACTTCTAAAATGGTAAACTGGAAGTAGAGGTTTACAGAAAACCAACACACACAGATCAGTATTTGATGTTTGACTCCCACCACCCTTTAGATCACAAGCTGGGGGTCATCAGAACCCTGCAACACGAGCCGAGAACATCCCCACTAGCACAGAGGCGAAGGCTAAAGAAATGAAACATCTCAGAGGAGCCCTTAAAACTTGTGGATATCCAGACTGGGCCTTTGTCAAAAGAAGTAGAAGGAAAGAAAAGAACACGAATACCAACAGTGAAGGGGAAAAGCAAGACAGTAGGAAGGACATGGTCATCCCATAGTAGCAGGGGTCTCCGAGAAATTAAGAAGAATTTTCAAAAAAACATCGTATCCTGTCTGCTTTAAACCGAACAACACACGAGGCAGCAATTGGTACATCCGAAAGACCCAATACCAAAAACAAGAAAAGCGACATCATATATGCAGTGCAGTGCAGTGAAGAATGCTCTGATTTGTATGTGGGGGAGACCAAACAGCAACTGCATCAACGTATGGCCCAGCACAGAAAGAGCCAATTCCTCGGGTCAGGACTCAGCCGTGTATCTGCATCTTAAGGATAAAGGACATACCTTTGAAGATTGTAATTGTAACATACTGGCGAAGGAACGTGACTGGTTCAAGAGAGGTGTTAAGGAGGCCATTTATGTGAAATAAAGAAACCAAGCCTAAATAGAGGTGGGGGGGTTCGACACCAACTGTCTGCCATATACAATGCTGTTTTAACACCTTACTCTGGGCGTTCCTATAACACCTCTTAGCCACTATCTATCACACATTAACCACGCTGTGATGGATGCTAATTGGGATTTTCCAGGGTACATAATTGCCACAGATTCTTGTACAAGTCATTCTGAATGAGAAAGCCAGTCGGATGAACTAGCGAAAGTCTTCAAGAACTACATTTCAAGTCCAGTTGATCTAATTGAATACAACAGATATACCATGGCCTGGATGAATGAGAACCTTCACAAGCATATTTCATACTTGAGGGCCATGCTCCTACATTGCTTGGCCAATATACAAAAATACCCCAAGTAAAAATGAAACCTGCCTGTTATCCCAATCACTGGAATGATTCCCAAGTGAAATATATGAGCCCATGTATCCTTGGGATTGCATTAATGAGGATGATCTTAATGGCATTTTGGGGATAACATGTTATAAGGTTAAGATATGATTATATTTCCCTTTTTGTTTATTGTGAACATTTTATGTTCAAGGGATCGAATTGCAAGAGAAATTTCTTATAATGTGTATGACAAAGGATTGCTGAAGGGAACCTAAAGGAATATTAAGGGTTACAAGTAAAACTGTATTAATGAAGATATGAGGCACTGTATATTTCTTGAATACTTTTTTCCCCTCTGTATACACTATAGAAGATCCAAGTACAGATATAGAGAATAGTTGCAATAATGGTATAAAAGGTTTAAGTGCACTTTGGTTAACCGATGGATATGGTACAGAAAGAACTAAATATGGTTAATATTAATAAATCTCCTGAACTGGATAAAATACATCCTAGGGTACTTAGGGAGCTAAGTTCAGTTTTATCTAGGCCATTGTTTCTTATTTTTGCAGATTCCCTCATGTCCGGTGGTGTGCCTCTGGATTGGAAAAAGGCTGATGTTATTCCAATATTCAAAAAGGGTAGTAGTTCAGAGCCGGGTAATTACAGGCCTGTAAGTTTAACTTCAGTGGTGGGGAAGATCCTGGAAAGTTTAACAAGGGAACATGTTCTAGAGTATGTTTAAAGGACTGACATTATAAGTAGTAACCAGCATGGATTTAGGAGGAATAGATCTTGTCAAACTAAACTTGCTTGGCTTTTATGAGAAAGAAAGTAGAAATGTATGGACTGAAGTGCTAAGTGAGGTGCCACAGGGTTCTGTGTTGGGGCCGCTTCTATTTAATCTATTTATTAATGATTTGGAAGTGGGTAATGTCAGCATGGTTTCTGTGTTTGCTGACGACACAAAACTTGTTGGCCATTAAAAACTTCAGAGGATGTGCAATTGTTGCAGGGGGATCTAGATAGATTGTCACATTGGGCTGCCAAGTGGCAGATGAGATTCAATGTTGATAAATATAAGGTGATGCATTTTGGACTTAAAAATCCTTGTGCTGCTTATACTATAAATGGCTCTGTGTTAAGTGAATCCCTGTTGGAAAGGGATCTTGGAGTTTTGGTGGATAACAAACTTAAAGGAAGCAAGCTGTGCCAGCATGGTATTGTCTTGTATAAAGAGGGGTATGGATTCAAGGGAGGAAAATGTTATTCTCCCTCTTTACAAAGCATTGGTATGGCCTCATTTGGAATATGCAGTGCAATTTTGGAATCCTGTGTACAAAAAGGACATCTTCGAAATGGGAAGGGTTCAGAAAATGGCAACTAAATTAATAAGGGGATTGGGGGAGCTTGAATATGAAGAGAGACTGAAAAAGTTACAATTATGTACGCTGGAGAAAAGGTGCTTGCATGGGGATATTATTACTGTTTTAAATACATTAACGGGCCATAAAATAAACTATCTGGGGCATTGTTCACCATTAGAACATGTCAGAGGACAGGAGGACATCCCTTAAGACTTGAAGAAAAAAGGTTTAGGCTTCAAGTTCGGAAAGGGTTTTTCACTGTGAGAACGGTAAAGCTATGGAACTGTCTTCGAGTGGACATTGTTATGGCAGGTTCATTGGTCAATTTAAAAAAAAAAAGCTGGATGAGTTTCTGCAAACAAGGAATGTTGCAAGTTACTGGTATTGATACATAAAGTAGAGTTGATCCAGGGAAATTTTTCCGATTGCCAGGAAGGAGTCAGGAAGGAATTTTTTTCCCCTTCATAAATTTGGTGGGTTTTTTTTGCCTCCTCTGGATCAACAGTTAGGCAAGAAATGAGGATATTGCTAGATGGGTTGGACTGGATGGACATATGTCTTTATACAACCTCAAATACTATACTATACTATCAGCATTCCTGCCAATACACAATGATATACAGTTGTTGATTTTAAGAACTTTCCTTTTAGGTGTCAGCCGGTGCTACGGCTCAGCCTTTTTGAAAAGTCCCAATTTATGTGCCACTATTTGGCATAAAGTCTTGGTGGACTCACCAGTGACAGACTCTATGGCTCTCTGTGAAGTGTTAAAATAACAATGGGTTCAGCCACATGGTTCTAGGATTACTGAAATATGTTAATGTTGATTGGTGATTGTGTAGCGAGAGCACACGGAGGTATGTAAAAAGGCCTCTCTCTCCTCAATTGTCTTGTGTCAAAAGCTTCCAGAAAATACAATATTGCAAAGACTCAGTTCAATAGATAAAGACATCTTGCGCTTCAAACACCCTGTGATAAAGCTGAATTGGTCAGCTTTATGAACTTTTACCAACAATGAATCCCAGCCAGCTCCCACTGGGACCAAATGCTCCAAAAAGCACCATTAAAGACTGTCCAAACATCATTCGATGGACACCAAAAATGACAAAGAATCCTATATAATAAAATGCAAGTGTGCATCCCTGTGTCCGTGTGTGACTCACTGTAAGAAGCAGAGCAGAGCTTACGTCACAATCTCACACAGGCTGCAGCTACGGGACTCTCACTCTGACTCCTCCCCTCCCTCCCAGTCACCAGCAGTCTGCAGAGATTTGTGGGCGGAGCGGTTCTGGGGAGGGGATGCAAGATCCAGACATCTGATCCTGAGATTCCTGACTAGGAACTTCACAACACAGTGAGTGTTAAAAAAAAGAGTTTACTGAAGGAGATCATGCTGGGTTGGGAAGGAGAGGCTGGGGACAGATGACACTGCTGTAATGTCATGTAACTATCTCCTGGGTCTGGGACCGAGGTGGTGTGACCTGGGTCTGGGACAGAGTGGGGGGCCCTGGGTCTGGGACAGAGTGAGGGGCCCTGGGTCTGGGACAGAGGAGGAGCCCTGGGTCTGGGACAGAGGGGGGCTGGGACCTGGATCTGGGACAGAGTGGGGGTCCTGGGTCTAGGAGAGGGGGGGACCCTGGGTCTGGGACAGGGTGAGGGAACCTGGGTCTGGGACAGAGGAGGGGCCCTGGGTCTGGGACAGAGGGGGGACCCTGGGTCTGGGACAGAGTAGGGGACCCTGGATGTGTGACAGAAGGGGGGTCTGGGTCAGAGGGGTGGGACCTGGGTCTGGAAGAGGGGGGGCTGGGACAGAGTGGGGCACCCTGGGTCTGGGACACTAAGAGGGAACTGTGGCCTTGGGACAAGGAGGATGGAGGCACTCTGGGCTTCTAGAACCTGTTATTGTAACAGGCTTAATGTCTAGTGTTTAAATAACTGTGATAACATTTACCTCTGCCCCTGCTCTGGGTCTTCTAAATTATGATAAATCTTTTCATTTGTGTTATAGAGAATATTGTAAAACCATGGTGGCAGTTTTAGCACAATATCACAGAGACACCTTGAAACTAGTCGCTTCTTTTTCTAAATCATTGGCAGTTACTGTTCAGGGGATGCATTAATGTTGGTGCACCCCTGCAGCCTGTGCAATGGTCGTTGAGGCTTCCAACTCTATTATATTGGGTAGAGAGAATGTTTAACATCCAATCATGTTTTATACAGTAAATGCTAAAGAATAGAACATGAACTATCCAATGCCTCACAGAGTATGAGGTTATTTTAAATCCATCATGGTCTTAAAAGTTAGATATCCGGTCTTACTCATGGTGTATTCCTTTTATTTACTGTATTATTAAGATTACAGGATAAATTAATACCCAAGAAATTAATATTTAAATATAGGTGTAGATCTCTCCCCAGTCCGATTTGATTCTCTACCAATGAGAGCTCATATGTTTGTAGGTATTTGTGTATAGTGTATATAGATCTTCAATTCCCAGATTCTGTTTACAATTTAGTCCGTTTAGTTCTTTTCTTGTTGTTTAAGGAAATGTTCTCATATATGTGTTAAGTTGCTACTTCTTTCTCTATTTCTTTTTGTTTCTTTCCTGCATTCCCACTTTTCCCTGAGGATGTTATTAATTCAGTTTAAGTTTTGTTTTCTCTTGATTTTTTTTTTTCGATTTTTCAAGCATTGTTCTTAGACCCTCTGGGTCTTTAGGGCTAGGCCCCACTTATGTGCATGTAAAAACGCAATAGCGATTGCGTGCGTTTTAACAAGCGATTTGATGCGCTGCTTCTGTTTTTTATATGCGTTTACATGCGCTGATTTGTTCGATTTAAGTAAGTTTTTTGTGCATTGCGATTGCGTTTTTGTAAAATTTAAAAAATTGTCACTTCCTGTCACTTTGTCAGTTGGTGTTGTGTGAGAGGAGAGCTGGCAATGATGTTTCCTGAGATTTTTCCTGGTTACTCCTGGGAGTTAGTGACTTTGTTACTGCTCTCAGTGATGTTAGTGTATAAAAGACGCAGAAGCAGATTCTGGGTGCACCCTTTATTGCTGGAGAGGGAGGAGAAGGGACAGTTCTGGACCCTTTACGAAGATCTTCTGCAGCATCCAGACAAATTTATGTCTTATACTCGGATGACCATCTCAAGGTTTGTAAATATATAATATTATGTGTTTTTATCTTGTTAAAAGTTGTGAGGGGTGAGGTGTATGTGTGGGTTGCATTTGCGGAGGAAGGGTGTCAGCATAGGTGAATAAGTTATATACATGGCTAGCTTGTTTTTGAAATGTGCAATATTTGTATAAATTACAATATTTCTAATTACTTTTCAGCTTCTGGCATTTATTAAAGATGTGCTTACCTTAGAATATACCCGCTTCAGAAGGAGCATCTCACCTGTAGAAAGGATCACTCTGAGGTATGTATGTGTGCATCATAGTAGAAAAACCAATGTACTGTACCATGTTTTATAACCCTTTTATCGATTGCAGGTTTCTTGCATCTGGACATTCTCTCAGGTCCTTACACTTGGAATTCCGGATGGGGAGGTCCACGATCCATAAAAAAGTGTCCCGGACCTGTACATTGCTCTGGGAGAAGCTGCAGCCACAATACATGCCATTTCCCAATAAGGAGAAGTGGGAGAGATTATCCAGCAGTTTTGGGAGAAATATCAGTTCCCAAATTGTGTTGGTGCAATTGACGGGAAGCACATACGACTGGTAATGCCCAAATACAGCGGCAGCAGGTACTTCAATTATAAGAAGTACTTCTCCATTGTTCTGCTTGCTGTGGTTGATGCAGGTTACAGGTTCACATACATAGAGGTGGGGTCATATGGAAGCTGTAATGATGCCAGCGTGTTTCAAGGCAGCAGATTTGCAATAAAGCTGCAAAATAATGATTTGGATCTACCACTACCACAGCCCTGGCTTGGAACAGAGCAGCCTGCCTACCCCTTTGTTTTTGTTGCTGATGAGGGTTTCGGACTCTCTGATCATTTGATGAGGCTCTTTGCCCGAAGGTCCTTGGATGAAGAGAGTGTTTAACTACAGACTCAGCAGAGCAAGGAGGGTGTGTGACAGATTGGCCCTTAAGAGCTGCTTCGGCCTTGTTATGGGAAATACTCCACAGTGCTAGCAATCAATTACATACCTGCGCGTGTTGGGAGCGTCTACTACCACCTGTGAGTCCAGTGCTACGATCGCCTCCTAAATTCACCAGTCTCCCGATAGGCATGCAGATTGTTACAAATACGGGGAAAGCTTCCCTGAACAAAGGCCGGCAACCGGACTCGAAGAGTATGTGTAGAACTAAAACTCGAAGCTTTATTTCAACAAGTTAAAAGCAGAACATGCAAGGTCCAGACACGTGCACCACGAGGTACACACACACACATGGAAGGAGTTCCACGAAACGCGTTGGGCGGAGTTTTGTGTGTGTACCTCATGGTGCACGTGTCTGGACCTTGCACGTTCTGCTTTTAACTTGTTGAAATAAAGCTTCGAGTTTTAGTTCTACACATACTCTTCGAGTCCGGTTGCCGGCCTTTGTTCAGGGAAGCTTTCCCCGTATTTGTATCAAATACTCCACAGTCTTTCAGGGAATGAAGCAACACAGTTCAGGCTTAAAGGCAATTTAACCGTCTTTAATGGTCTTCACTGGTGTTAACATAACAAAACAAAATAAACAAAACAAAACCCTTGCACCATAGCGCTGGCTATACAGTTCAAGCTATCTATCATTGGGTAGCTACTCCACAGCAACACATAAAAAACACAATAGAAAACAAAATGAGTTCAGTTCTTAACACAGTGCCTTACTTCTGAGGTTCTGAGTTCTCCCTCCACAGCTCCCTGCCTCTGTGCAGATAGAGAGAGTGAGACACACCCCAGACTCCTGTTTAAACAGTCCTGAGTAGCACAGGTGTAACATCTACCTGGCCTCTCAGGGCTTAACCAAAGAGCTGTGCAGGATTACCAGTGGAATGGAACAAACAGCCCACCCGCTTTCCATTTGTTCTAGACCCAGAGACCCTAAACTGTCTGTGCAAATTCAACCTACATTTGTATCTACACACACACATTTCTCTGGGCCTATTATTCCACCTTTCAGGATAGACGCTGCACAGCAAATCAGGACTTATATATCTTCCCTCTATAACCAGACCAGATATCCTGTCATAGTCATAGGTGGTAAAATGTTCATTTGGTATCCTTGCCAATAAGTGGAGGATCCTACATACTGCCATGAATATGTATCCCAACCATGCTGTGACTGTTGTTAAGGCTGTCTGTCTCCTTTACAACTATGTAAGAGAAAAAGAGTTCTTTTGGAAGTGGATACAACACATTCCATGGACAATCTTCACCAGCATGTTTGTTGTGGTTCAACTAATGGACTTAGGGGAAGATACAATATGGCCCATTTTCGTCTAAAACCCAGGTTAACCCGAAGAAATTTCGGGTTAACGTGGGTTTTATATGGATTTTCGAGCACAGTGCCATTTCCGAATGTTTTTGGAAATAGCGCTGTGTTAACGATCCAAAACCCATAGCGTTAAGTTTTGCGCTACTTTGTAGCGTGAAACTTAACGCTACCGCTTGTGGAGTCTTTAGAACCTCCCTATGGTCCCCCGGTGAAGCTGTGACTCGCACTGCTGCCATGGTCGAAGGTAATCCGTCGTGGATACATGCTCCCAGGGTAAAGCGCACACCAAACCTATTGATTGAGCACCGAGATGACTACAGAGATGAACTCAGAGATAACAACACACCAACCCATAAGGAGGATGATCCAGATGAGCCCAGACCCCAAGCCAATGGGGAATTGTAAACTCCAGATGAAATGCATTTTCCTGACCTGTTCATTTTTCATCTTATTATGTGGCCTGTCTCATTTTGAGGTCATTAGAATGCCAAGATCTTCCCACACTATTACTCCGCGTGGTCCATTTCCTCCAGGAACATTTGGGAGTATATCTCAAAGAAACTGCTAAATACAACTCACTTTTGTTTGGGAAATGTAAAGAGTGCTTGGGACATTTTAAGTATTTGTTTAATTGCCATTCCCGCTTCAGTTCCAACTTGCCTCCAATATTATCTGACTAATTAGCACTACCGAATATTGGATCCCAATTATACGGGACGGTGGTGCAACCTGCTTAACTTTTCCAAAATACCCCAACAATCATCAGGTGAACGAACTGTAGATATGTTTATGATTCGGACTCAGAATGTTACTGCTGCTGAAATGTGTTTCACTTTTATTTGTTCACCTAATGCCAAATGTGTCTCTGTGAGCAATAACATGAAATGTAATCTACCCTACCAATCTGTATCAAGTTATGTGCATGCTGTTTTTCCCAGGGATGGGTTCTTGCTTGTGGGAATGTTAGCTACACTTATTTACCTGCTAACATTTCTGGAGGTCCATGTGCTATCAGTAGATTAAGTATGTGTTAAGTATGTGCAAACACACATTTGCAATCTTCTTCTTTCCTCTCTGCAGGTAAACGTAATTGCTGGGATCTTATAACTATGCCAGAAGATTGTAAGTCTAATGTACATCCACTATCTGAAACAGAAGTTGTTGCTTTAGGTGCTAGTATCGTAGGCTTCCCAGGTTAAACAATATACACTGGAAGACAATTGTTTATCTTGCATGTGTAGTAGCTAAAGAAATAAATATAACGAGTACTATTCTTTTTATTTGTCTCATGCAATTCTGTATAATAATCCTATGCATTGTAATTGATTGTAACTATTTATAATTAGGCCATACTGTAAGGGACAATGTTTTGTAGTAATATCAATTACACATATCTTTCTCCAAATAGTTCTTTAGGTCCCTGTGCTATAAGATGAATCTGCTATAAGATGAATAAGATGAGTCCAATGATTATTTAGTAGTGCCATTTATTATAGGAGACAACTGAATGTTGTTTGTTTAGTAGCTAATGGATGAAATGAACTAATGTTATCATGACCAATATATAATTGTTTTTTATTATTCATCATCTTGTTTTTCCTCTTCACATTATCAAATATGACTGAATTGAAAATTCTTATTAACTTTGTTTTAAGTAGGAACAAAGTCACAACATTTTTGTTAATTATTCTATATTGTTATTGTTAGTATACTATAGTATAGTATAGTATTTGAGGTTGAATAAAGACATACGTCCAACCTGTCCGACCCATCTAGTAATAGTAATATTCTCAATTCCTGCCTAACTGTTGATCCAGAGGAAGGCAAAAAAAAACACCAAATTTATGAAGGGGAAAAAAATTCCTTCCCGACTCCAAGTGGCAATCGGGAATTTCCCTGGATCAACTTTACTTTATGTATCAATACCAGTAACTTGCAACATTCCTTGTTTGCAGAAACTTATCCAGATTTTTTTTTAAACTGAACCTGCCATAACTACGTCCACTGGAAGTTCCATAGCTTTACTGTTCTCACAGTGAAAAACCCTTTCCGAACTTGAAGCCTAATCCTTTTTTCTTCAAGTCTTAAGGGATGGCCTCGTGTCCTCTGACATGTTCTATTGGTGAACAATGCCACAGATAGTTTATTGCATGGCCCGTTAATGTATTTATACACAGTAATCATATCCCCACGCAAGCGCCTTTTCTCCAGCGTACATAATTGTAACTTTTCCAGTCTCTCTTCATATTCAAGCTCCCCCAATCCCCTTATTAATTTAGTTGCCCTTCTCTGAACCCTTTCCATTTCAAAGATGTCCTTTTTGTGCACAGGATTCCAAAATTGCACTGCATATTCCAAATGAGGCCTTACCAATACTGTAAAGAGGGAGAATAACATTTTCCTCCCTTAAATCCATACTTCTCTTTATACAATAGGCACGCATATACACGGGGACGCCGGATGATGATGTCACCCGCTGAAGTCGCCGCGGCCACCTCCAGATATTCCAGAAGAGCAGCGAGGAAGCACGAGGCACGTAAGCGCCAGGGCCTGATATTACCCCCTCCCCCCTTCACGAGAGTACCCTTTAAGGTAGGTTTCTCTGGGTTGTCCTTGTGAAATTGATCAATCAGTTCTTAAGCATGGACCTGATGATAAGGAACCCAGCATCTTTCTTCAGGACAATAACCCCTCCAGTCAATTAGATACTGTAGAGAGTTTTGGAGCCAATGTGAGTCCAGTATCTTGTCAACCTCAAATTCTGTTTCTCCCTGGACTTCAACTGGAGGCAGCGGTTCAGATGTAGCAAGAGTAGAGCTGATTTTAACAATGAAACATGAAAAGAATTGGTAGTTTTGTTAGATGGTGGTAAAGGCCACTTTATAGGTTATTCTGTTAAACTTCTGAAGAACAGAATAAGGACCGATGAATTTAGGACCCAACATCGAACAGGGCTGACGAAGAGAGAGGTTGCAAGTGGAGACCCACACAAGATCACCAGGAGAGAAGTCCGGTTCCTTGGATCCATGTTTGCCTGCATATTCTTTTTGACAGGAAAATGGCCTTTTTGAGATTTTGTTGTACCTGGCGCCAGATAGTGGACATATGTTGAAACCAATTTTCCAAGAGAGGGAAGTCAGAAGTAGGTCCAGTTAAAGAAGATATCTTGGGATGAAGGCCATAAATGCAGTAGAAAGGGTAAAAACTCAGCCCAAGATTCTTGACAATCTGACACAGGAAATTTGTTTAGTGTTTTATGAAATGAGCCATTTTGCTAAAACGGTCAACTACACTGTCAAGGCACAGACAGGGGCATTAATGTGCCATAAGAAGTGTTTCTAGGGGGTCTTACTACGTGCACAAAGCACACAGGCTTTAACATAGGCATTGGCATCTATAGACATAGAAGTCCACCATACATTACGGGACAGGAGTTTGCAGTTCTTTTTCTCCCCAAGATGCCAAGCCAATTATGAAACTGCTGAAAGACCTGTAAACGGAGATTAGGAGGAACAAATAAACAGTTAGAAGGTTTACCAGGAGGAAACTGTCTGAAAAAAAAGGAGGAATAATGGGTTCTGGCACAGTTTCATAATTGAGAAGTGACTCAGAAAAATTACGAGACTGGCCTTTACGTAATCCTGAAGTGGAAACTGGAAAAGAAAAGTGCCAAAAGGGCCTGTCTAGAATTTAATCTCTTGGCACTTTCAATAGACTCAAGGTTCTTATGGTCAGTATATACAGTGACTGGATAAGTGCTCCCTCTAGACACTCCTCAGTTGTTCAAGATCACCTGAGTATTGGGACAAGACAACCCGTACACCTATCTCTAAGGGCAGAGCTAGATGCAGAATAGGACAGTTTGAATTTAATTGGATCTCCTCCGTCCAATTTGGAAACTACGGGAGCGGAGGAGATAAGTAGAGGTGCGAACAAGACGAGGCGCGCTTGTACTTGAGGATGCTGGAATCCGGATAATGACATCACCCTCTGAAGTTGCCGCGGTCTCCTCCAGAAATTCCCGAAGACGTTGTTCGGCGAGGTTGCGTGAGGCAGGTAAGCACATAGGCCTGACATGGGTACTTTACCCTAGGTACTGCGGTCTGATCCTATTTTCTGTGACACTGTGAGTGACAGTTCGTGAGGCAGTCAATGGGAAGACACGCCCATGTCCTGCAAGGAGACGTCTCAGGCACTGCTTCCTGTCTGGCCCTCAGTAAAAGTAAATTGCAAAAATACTCAGGAAAGCAATTCCTGTCAATTTACCCAAAGTCATTTTTGGACCAGAGTTTCCCTTTGAGGAATGCCCATACCCTCAAACATTTCCCTTTAAAGGGCATATATGTTGTAGGGCTTCCTCCCCCAGCCCCAGCCGCATTATTATTATGGCCAGAAACTCCCCCGATCTTTACTTACCTTCCCTTTATCCTCCGTCGCACTGCCGGGCCTTCTGCTTGCATGAAACTGCAAGCAGGGGGCCGGACCGTCAGCCACGTCTGTGATTGGCTGAGAGGCAGCCAATCACGGACGCGGCTGCCGGCTGCCGGCAGTTCAGAACGGCGGATGATAGAGGGAAGGTAATTAAAGATTGCGGGCAAAATTCTCCTGGAGGAGAAACAGGAGTCCTATATGGACTCTGCCAGGCTCCTGGTGGCCAGTTTTTTGAACTTTGGGGGAACATTACAGGAGAACAATTTGGAGCTGGGATGTAAGGTAAGGATTTTATTACAGAATGGGGCCAGTAGTGGGAGAAATTATAGTTTTGGGGGTGGACATGCCCTTTAAATAGATAGACTGTTCAAAAATACCTTGCATATATATGTGCCATTTTCAGGTTTACTTTATCCTCCCCTGCTTATGATTTTAAAATTCATATTTACAGTTAGTTCACTTGTAAAATACATTGGTACTCAATGTAAGTGCAATATTAATCAGATGTAATAAGCAAATATCTAGGTAAACTACAGTTTATAGAGTTTGCTGTCCATAGCATAGCATAGTCCATAAGATACAGCAATTAGGCATGTGCAATACCATGTGGATTCAGGTGGAGGAAGATGTCAGCATAAAATAAATCTAAAACCACACACAGTATCTTATATATATTTCATTGGTATGATACCATGCCCTTCTTTTCCAGCCAATCTTGTTTATTGACACAAGTTTTCATTTTAACTATCACGCAAATAACTGCATATAAAATATATAAATCAGATTCAAACACAAATATAGCTTTAGTCCAGGCACACAATTCTCAGACTTCTAATAATATAGCTAATTACTTCACCACAATTTATCAGAAATATTCTGTATTATTTGCTTACATAAGCCTGTCACTCAAGCCACATCATACAGGGTTAGGACTACAAGAAGATTGCTTGATCAACTTTCTGTTAAATCAAGCATGCTGTCTTGAATTTTAAAATACATTACAAATGGGCCTGGTCAACTGACATGTTTCATTAAAAGTTAAACAGAGAGATCAAATTGACATATCTAAACTTAAAGATAGGAAGCACCACTAAAGGGTGTAATGTCTCTAAAGTACATCCAGGGGGCAGAATCTACTAGGGGAGTAGGGCCTGCAATCACAGGGGAGACCATCTTCCTGTGTTCCCTATGACAGATATAGCCTCTTCCCAGAAAACCACTGTTGATAAAGCAAATATAGGGGCCCTTTAATAGTTTGGCAGGGGGCCCAGAGGTTCCTAGTTATGCCACAGAATGCATGTATACACATTAATCATTTTGGCTCTTGCCATAATATGATTAATGTTGTTTAAACCATTAATTATTTGGGTGATGAATTGGAAATATCCTTTTAATTAAGCAGATTCTTGTGTCTTCTACACATATGGAGATACTAGGCTATTTATTATGATTATTTTTTTTGATCTGGCCACTCCTTAAGCAGCAATACTAGGCAATTATCTTACTATTTACAGGAAAACAATGGTGCTGGAAATACTAGAATTTGAGTGGAATTGTCACCATATGCACTGCTTTAAATGAGCCTCACAATGGGGCATTCCTCCGAGTGAGATTTTGCTGCCTACTCATGTGCATTGAAGGAAAACTCAGCCTTCCTGAAATTATTCTGTAAAGACAATAATATTAATAAAGTTAAAGGACAATTATTCTCACCTAGACAATATTCCAATATTGATAGTAGCCAGGGTAAAGACATAAACTGCTAGGTCCTCGTGGCTTAGGTACTTTGCTGAACAGCTGATACACACCTTCAAATATATTTCCAAGGCTGCCCGGTCTGTTCCCAACTTCTGGGACTGACAGTGATAGTCTGCAATCTGGCCAATGAGAAGGCATGCTTCTTTAACAGCTTGCCTTCTATTGGCTGGATTACTTACAAGCTGGGAGAGGACCAGAGTGCCATAGGAACGTTCAAAGGTATGTATCAGCTGCTCAGCAAAGTACCCAGTGGTGAGAACCTAGCGGTTAGGTCCTCACCCTGGGTAATATCAAGGGGAATATTATTGAAAGGAAGGTGTCAACAAGATATCTAGCTAAAGGGCTATCGGTAGAAAGGTAATGAGGAAGGATTTTCTTTTTCCCCTTCATAATCCTGGCGGGATTATTTTTTTTGCCTTAATCTGGATCAACAGTTAGGCAGGAAATGTGGGTATTGCTGAGTAGGTTGAACTGGATTGACATATGTCTTTATTCAACCTCAAATACTATACTATACTATATATTACTATACTATATATTACTATACTATACTACTATACTACTTAAATTAGTGGTGCATACAGAATGTATACACATATGCACATTCCTAGAAGGTTTATTTTATCTAGTTTATTTTTAAATAAGTTTGTTTCATTTAATGCATGGCTACAGTATCATGGCACTTACAAGCATATCTCCACTGTCAGTGGCATAGGGATCACTATAGCAACCATAGTGGTTACTATAGGGCCCGGAGCCAAAGGGTGCTGGCCTGCTGTGCAGGTCCAGCATTTTAGCATGGCAAACTGGGTAATTTCCCAGTATCACAACATCTTTAGGGAGCCCCCACTTGTATGTTGCACCTCACACCAAATTGTCCTGGTTATATATGAACCAACAGTGTCAGAAATAAATAAAAGAGCAGCTGTGGAAAAAGTCACGCAGTCAGTCGGACTTTAAAGGATAACTGTATTGCCTCACTCATCTTTGCTGTGCGATATCTAAGGGAGGGCAGCACGGCTGTAAACGTGAGTAAGTGATTTCAGCTGCTGGAAGTGTGGACATGTAATGGGGGTGATGTTTTTTTTGATATTGTTGTCCTTTAACAATTTCAAGCTCATGTTGCTGTGTCTTAATTCGACTATTTCGGCAGCTAAACACTCCTACACTAGCACAATTATAAATAACAAAAGTACAGTAACCCAAGTCCTCTATTTTCGCTATTTAACACTCTCTTGCAGCCCTCCTCTTCGGACACTCTTCATTCTATTAACGCTCCTCAGGATTTTGCAGACTACTTTAGAAATAAAATAGATATCTGTACTCTAATCCCCTCACCCCAGGACAAACTTCACCTTCTTTTGCCTGCCCCACCGCCTGCAGTTCTGGAATTTTTTACCCCTGTCACCCATTTTGAAGTCTTCGACCTTCTGTTGTCCTAGCGCTTACAATGTGCACTGCGCTAAAATACTTTCCCCTGCTCTTTCTCACATTTTTAATTCCTCCCTGACCTCTGGGATTTTTCCTGCTGCCTTTAAACCTGTGTGTGTCAAACCTCTTCTTAAAAAACCCTCTCTGGACCCTACCTGTCTCTTAAACTACCGCCCTGTCTCCCTTTTAATGTTTGTATCAAAACTCCTTGGACGTCTTGTCTCTACACGCACTACTAAATACCTCCATGCTAATAACTTATTGAACCCGTTACAATCAGAATTCCGACCGGGTTATTCAACTGAAATGGCCCTCTGCAAAGTCTCAAATGACCTACAAAGCCAAAGGACAGTTCTTGGTCCTCATTCTCCTTGACCTATTGGCTGCCTTTGATACTGTGGTCCACTCTCTTCTTATGCAGATTCTATATTCTCTGGGCATCCGAAATCAAGCTGTGGCGTGGTTGTCTTCTTATCTCTCTAACAGATCTTCCTCTGTCTCTTTTGCTAATAAGACTTCCTCTCCTGTTCTGCTTAGTGTCCCTCGGGGCTTGGTTTTAGGACCCTTGCTGTATTCCCTCTACACTGTCTCTCTGGGAGAAATAATCAGTTCTTTCGATTTTAAGTATCACTTATATGCTGATGATACCCAAATTTACTTGTCCACCCCTGTGCTAACCCCTAAAGTTCAATCCCAAATCTCTAAATGTCTGCTCTCTATCTCTTCCTGGATGGCGCACCGTCGTCCACTCAATCTATCCAAAACTGAATTAATCATTTTCCCCCCTAAACTGGGACCTAGTCCACCGTTCTCCATCTCCATTGACAATACGGTCATTAATGCAGTTGAATCTGCACGCTGCCTTGGACTAATCTTTGACTCCTCTCTTTCCTTCCATCATCACATTAACAATGCGCTAGGACCCGTTGTTTTGTCCTTCGCAATATTTCCAAGATCCACCCATTTTTCTCTCTCTCCACTACTAAAATGCTCATCCATGCCCTTATAATCTCCCATCTTGACTACTGTAACATTCTACTACTTGGGCTCCCGGCCTCTCATCTCTCTCCTCTCCAGTCTATCTTAATCTCGGCAGCTCGGATCATCTCGCTCTCCCCCAAAAGAGAACCCGCAACCCCTTCCCATCAAACAAAGTATCATATTCAATACCCTACTTTTAACCTTTAAATCCCTTCACTCTACTGCACCTCCCTACTTATCTTCCCTCTGGTTCCCTTATGTCCCAGGCCGTGCCCTTCGCTCCTCGCAAGGAATTCTTCTCCACAGACCCACAGCTAACACTGCTGCCTCCCGTTAAAACCGTTCTCTCTTGCTGCTCCCTACCTTTGGATCTCTCTCCCTCTCTCGCTTTGCCTGATGACATCCATTAATACTTTCAAATCTATACTGTTATCCTACCTTTCTGAGCATCAGCAGAACAAATGATTGTTAGCCCTTCTAAGCCCTTTGTAACTATCCCCCCCACTTGTACCTGTATGTTGTCCCACCCATTTAGATTGTAAGCTCTTTGGGGCAGGGACCTCATTCCTAATGTGTCATGGCTTGTTGCACTTATATCACTTTATACATAATTTATATATATATGCTTTCTAACCGATGTATGCAATTGTATTTAATTTAATTTTTATCTATCTGTATAATGGCTTGCACTTATCCCCTTGTTTGTATACTCTGTATTTTTTTAATGTACAGTGCTGCGTACCCACGTAGCGCTTTATAGATAAAATTATACATACATAAAACATTTTTTTTTAAAAACACAAAGTTCCGTTTAAAAGAAAATGACTGAGCCTGACACTGCCGGTTGGTAGGAAGTTCGTAGATGAGTTAAGAACTGGACTGGCTCTAATGGGCAACCTTCTCCTCCTCTGCTGTTAGTGAGAGTTGACACTGCAGGTAACTGGAGGAGAGATTACACTGTTCGGTCAACTAAAGGACTGGATTTATATATGGGAGTTCATTAGGTGCAAATGACTTATTACCTGGGGATGGGGTTTTGCTAGTTTGTATTACTAGGTGAGACCCCCATACATTTTAGATTTCAACTTCCTTCAAAGTCCTGCCCAGGCTGTCACAGTAACAGAAGGAGTACAGCAGTCTCTGACATTCAGATTTCCCATTTATTACTTTGTCTGACAGTCTGGGCAGCACTTTGAAGGAAGCTTTAAAGCTTCAGAGTAATATGTGGGGGTCTCAATGAAATAACTGCATTAAACCAGTGTATGTGTCTATGTGACTAAGTGCATGTCTGCGTGACCGAGTGTGTGTCTGTGTGACTCAGTGTGTGTCTGTGTGACTCAGTGTGTGTCTGCGTGACTGAGTGTGTATTTGTGTGACTGAACATGACAGCGAGTCTGCGGCCGGTGAGAGAGAGTGTCTGCACCCTGTATAATATTCTGCCCTGTGTATGGACTATGTTGGGCAGAGTCAGCTGAGATCAAATAGAAAGTTAAGGAGACAGACTGCTGTCAGCCTAACTAAGGTGAGGTGCAGAGGTAATGTTTAACCTTGGCTGGCGCAACTGTGGGAGTGAGTGTGAGTGACTGTCTGTAAGAGAGAGTGTGTGGGAGTACCTGTATGTCTGAGAGAGTGTAAGTGTATGACTGTAGGAGAGAGTGTGGATGTGCCCATATGTCTAAGAGAGTCTGTGTCTGTGGGATAGAGAGTGTGGGTGTGCCTGTATGTCTGAGAGAGTGTCTGTGTGGAGGGGAGGGAGGGAGGTGGACATGCCTGTATGTCTGAGAGAGTGTGGGTGTCTGTGGGAGAGTGTGGACATGCCTGTATGCCTGAGAGAGTGTGGGTGTCTGTGGGAGAGAGAGTGTGGACATGCCTGTATGTCTGAGAGAGTGTGGGTGTCTGTGGGAGTGAGAGAGTGGATATACCTGTATGTCTGAGAGAGTGTGTGTGCCTGTGGGAGAGAGGTGGACATGCCTGTATATCTGAGAGTGTGTGGTGTCTGTGGAAAAGAGTGTGGATATGCCTGTATGTCTGAGAGAGTGTGGGTGTCTGTGGGGGAGTGTGTTAGTGCCTGTATACCTGAGAGAGTGTGGGTGTCTGTGGGATAGTGTGTGGATGTGCCTGTATGCCTGAGTGTGAGTGTCTGTGGGAAAGAGAGTGTGGACTTGCCTGTATGTCTGAGAGTGTGGGTGTCTGTGGGAGAGTGTGGTAGTGCCTGTATACCTGAGAGAGTGTGGACGTCTGTGGAGAGAGAGTGTGGATGTGCCTGTATGTCTGAGAGAGTATGCATTCCCCAGTAGGGTCTCAGTCTGACATAGGTAGCAGGTGGAGACTGTATTGCAATGAAAGGTAGTTTAAAAAATTCTTGAGGTTTGTGGGGCCCATCAAAAATGTTGCTGTGGGGCCCAAGGATTTCTATATATGCCCCTGTCAATTTGTATATCAGATACTAGGGTTATTGATTCTTCCTTAAAAAACACAGTGACTGGTAGCGTATTTAAAATAGATGATATATATGTTGAGATTTGTCACTTGTGTTATATCTGATTACCTGCAGTAAATGTTTAAAGCAACATGTGGGCTGTACCACTCATTCTGAAATTTAAAACTGGGGGCACCTGTGAGACATTTAAACTAATAACTAGCTCAATTGCCAGACACAACCACAATAGTAAAATTAATATCTTCTTTAGGCTAGGTCCCACTATAATGCAGGGGAAATGTGCAGGAGATGCACAGTCACAATGCTGTGCATTCGTCCACTATGCTTTCCCCAATACTTCTTTATCAGAATGCATGGAATCCACCCAAAAACTCATGATCACATGTTCTCTGATAACGGGTCAGAAGCATACAAGCACTGTCAGTGGGACTTCTCCCATTGGCTCCCATTATCGATGCTGATCAGAAATCATGCTCCGATATTGCACTAGTGCTGATTTGTGCTGGTGCCAAAGTATCCTAGAAAATACCAGCAGTACAGTAACCAGGGCACAATTGAATGATCAGAATTGGGTTTCTGGGCAGACCACCTAGACCATGAACACTAGGGGGCAGCATGAAAAAGTAAAGTGGCTGCCCCATACTCTTTGCAACCATATGAGAATATTCGGCTGAGTCAAAGAAACAGTGGGGAAAGATAAAATAAAGTAACATAACAGATACAGTTGAAGATCTGGGCAAAGAGCCAGGACATATAGACACTTTGTTACAATATCAATATCATACCAATCTGGACAGTTAGATATTGTTGTACAGCCCCCATATAACAGGTACTCTGTTGTAGAGGGGCTGGCTGACCTTTTGACCTTTATTTAAAAATTGCTATTCTCTTTAAATGAAAGCTTGTTGCGCAAAAGGGCACAAACCCCCCCAAAAAAGAATAGTTTTTTGTGCTGATTGTATGGGGGTCAACTTCACAGAGCTGTGCCAGCAGACTTTCCCAGTTCCAGCAGACTTTCCCATTAGTATTAACTTTCCCAGTGCCAGCAGACTTTTCCATTACCATTAACTTTCCCAGTGCCAGCAGACTTTCCCATTACCAGTTACTTTCCCAGTGCCAGCAGACTTTCCCATTACCAGTTACTTTCCCAGTGCCAGCAGACTCCCATTACCAGTAACTTTCCCAGTGCCAGCAGACTCCCATTACCATTAACTTTCCCAGTGCCAGCAGACTTTCCCAGTAGCACCAGTAACTTCCCAGTGCCAGCAGACTCCCATTACCAGTAACTTTCCCAGTGCCAGCAGAATCCCATTACCATTAACTTCCAGTGCCAGCAGACTTTCCCATACCATTAACTTTCCCAGTGCCAGCAGACTTTCCATTACCATTAACTTTCCCAGTGCCAGCAGACTTTCCCATTACCATTAATTTCATCCCAGCAGACTCCCATTACCAGTAACTTTCCCAGTGCCAGCAGACTCCCATTACCAGTAACTTTCCCAGTGCCAGCAGACTCCCATTACCATTAACTTTCCCAGTGCCAGCAGACTTTCCCATTACCATTAACTTTCCCAGTGCCAGCAGACTTTCCCATTACCAGTAACTTTCCCAGTGCCAGCAGACTTTCCCATTACCATTAACTTCCCAGTGCCAGCAGACTCCCATTACCAGTAACTTTCCCAGTGCCAGCAGACTTTCCCATTACCATTAACTTTCCCAGTGCCAGCAGACTCCCATTACCAGTAACTTTCCCAGTGCCAGGCAGACTTTACCATTACACATTAAAGGGTATGTCCAGCAAAAAGTAAGTTGTTCTAACTGATTTACTGAAGAACAGGAGCTAAATGCACTCTCTTACCTCCGTTCTTCAGTAATCTTACAGGAGAGGAGGAGACACTACATGGACCCGCTCCAGCGCCGACTTCACTGACAGACTCTGAAGCATCTCGCTCTTGCACGGTGTGCACAGTGCAAAGGACTGGAGATGCGTTGGGGATTTGTGGCTGGAGCGGGTCCGCGGGTGGGAGTCTGCTGGCACTGGGAAAGTTAATGGTAATGGGAAAGTCTGCTGGCACTGTGGAAAGTTAATGGTAATGGAGTCTGCTACCACTGAGAAAGTTACTGGTAATGGGAGTCTGCTACCACTGAGAAAGTTACTGGTAATGGGAGTCTGCTGGCACTGGGAAAGTTACTGGTAATGGGAGTCTGCTGGCACTGGGAAAATTAATGGTAATGGGAAAATGGGAGTCTGCTGGCACTGGGAAAGTTTTTTTGCATTTACCTCCTGTTCTTAAGTAAATCAGTTAGAAACAAACTTACATTTTTGCTGGAAATACCCTTTAAATTCCCAGTGCCAGCAGACTCCCATTACCATTAACTTTCCCAGTGCCAGCAGACTCCCATTACATTAACTTCCCAGTGCAGCAGACTCCCATTACCAGTAACTTTCCCAGTACCAGCAGATTTTCCCATACCATTCCCAGCAGACTTTCCCATTACCCTTATAACATTCCCAGTGCCAGCATATTGCCAGGGCTGCCTCCCTAATGAGGCAGAGTGAAGCACATTACAGAGCAGCACCTGTAGGGAAGCAGCAGTTTTGCTGGCAGATTTTTTTTCTGGCTTTATGTGCCATGACTTTTCAATGTGCCTGGAGGCCCAGATGCCAGGGGCCCCCAAAATGCATTTGTAAAAAAAAAAACATTTTCGGAGGGTACTGACTTCAGAAGGGGAAGCTATGACTTACATTGCACAACAGAATGCAGCTATGACTTCCCCCCCCTTCTGACTGGCAATTTATTTGATCAAAATTAATGTTGCAGCTCTGCAAATGAAAAATCAATGTTGGGCATTACTTACCAGTCAACTGTGGGCATCATTTACCAGTATTTGGGCTTATTTACCAGTCTGTGTAAAGCCCCTCCCACTTCTGGAAAAGCCACACCCCACTTCTGGACAAAGCATCACCCACATTCAATTATAAAACACACACCCTTCGGTGGCGTGGCAAGGGGGGCAGCATTTGGATTTTTTTTAGGTGCCAAAAAGTCTAGAGACTTGCAGTGGCAGGATAGGGATCTCAGAACTGCCTGTCACAGAGAATGGTTGGTGTGTTAAAAATGGGTAAGAACTTTTATTCCCTTAGAACTGCTTCTCTGTATGTTTTAGCTGAGCTCCTATTCCTCCTCCCTTCACCTCCTTCCATTTGACAATTGTTGCAGAGTAGGGTGTGGTGAACTCTGTTCAGCCTATTCAGCAACAATGTTGCAAACGTTCTACCTACAGGACATAGTGAAATGGAGGGTGAATAGGAGCTCAACTAAAACGAACATGGGATGTAGGGCCCCACTTACATTCTTAACAACATAATAGATGAGCATGTTATAACTTAAAATGGTAGATTAATAGATTAGACAGATTATAAAGCAAACAGAAGTGTTCAGAGGTTGGAAAATGGCCACGATTTTTATTTATTTATTAAACATTCTTAAACTTTTTATCAAACAATCCATATCAACTTTTCTTAAAATAACATTACCTGAGGCCAGCCAATAAAATAGGACTGCCCCTAAATAAGACTTTTCTTAACCAGGCACTGACTCTTAAAGTCCAGCCCTTTGATGAACCACTTCAAATACCTCCAAGCTGTGACATAAATCTTTTGACCTCTAAAATTTTGAACGACAGGCATTAAACCTAAAATGCTTAACATTTTTAATAAGACTAAGCTTAACTGAATACAAACAGGACCGCTAAACTTGACATTCTTTATATAACAGATCTTCTGATAAAGGTTATTCAAACAAACCACCTCTATTAATTTTATTGTTCAGTCATGCCCCTTTTGTGGTCCACACCCCCGAATGCCCCATCTCCTCCCTAACCCCACTCCCACACCTAGAAGGCTAGTTCCGCCTCCATGTGACATCATGCCCTTTCCAACCCTGCCAGGAAGCCTGAAAGGGCAGGGTGGGATGTCTCGCTAGTGATATCAGCAAGAGGGCC
Source organism: Hymenochirus boettgeri (assembly GCA_019447015.1). Taxonomy (NCBI): domain Eukaryota; kingdom Metazoa; phylum Chordata; class Amphibia; order Anura; family Pipidae; genus Hymenochirus; species Hymenochirus boettgeri. The sequence goes on along the minus strand of CM033471.1, from coordinate 166,200,392 downwards.
TGGGTTAGCTGGATGGACTTTAAAATCTTTGAACTATATCCATTATATTGATATCTGAGGGGAGATAGATATATGTCCCCTACAACAATTGGTTTATCTTTTGATGTATCGGTCCATTTAGGTGTTCCTCCTGGTCACTTTTTGTTTTTGCCTAATAAAGTGTATTTTAAACAAAGGGGTGGGTTTATCTGACAAATTGTAATGCAAATAAAGATTGTTGTGGTTTATTGCATCTGCTGGACTCATTTGATTAGTGCTATGGGTGGTATGTTCCACCATATGTCTGGGGTAATATATTTCTTGTATAAGAGTGCCATGGGCAGATACTTTTTGATGTCCTATAAATATTTATCTGCTGGCCCACCACTAGATAGAAGGCTTTATTTAGCAGACCCTTTTAGGTTTAAGTTCATGTGCCAAGAGACTTAATTGAAACATATGGAGGCAGACTTATTACTGTTTTTCACACCACACTTTGCACAGGCCAATCTTAGGGACGTGGAGAAATATCTTACAATACAAATGGAAAATAGTCTTCTAATTAAAGGATAGTACACTGGGGGGAAAAAATTATATTGCCCATTACGTAAACTATAATTCTTCCAACTATCACTGTACCATTTGTTGTTGATTTGCCCCTTATTCGGTCTGAAACATCATCATGTCAGCTATCTTAAACTTTTTGTTATGTATAGTTTTGCTGTAGCTAGTATGGCAACTGTTGGTACATGAACTGCATGGTGGGAAATTTCCTCTCACAATGCTACCCATAGGGATTACTGAGCATGGTTGCCCTCACAGAGAGTCAGATAGTCTGGCAGGGGGGGGCTGAGGGACTGAGAGGCTGAGCAAATCAAGTACTGGAATGAAGTTGGCAGCAACACAAACATCAAGAGTAATGCGGCTTACTTACGTATTCATTTAAAGATTGAAATGAGGAAAAGTAATTCCATTAAAGGAAATTTCCAAATGGATCCACCCTAGCAGTGATTCAGATTTTAAATTACTTGTAGATCACTATATAAATTTTTTCTTAAAACTTAACTTAAAACTTGCTTATTAACTGGTTATTAGTAAATGTGTTTGCTAGTTGGCACAGAAAAACTGCAGTCTGCTGGTGGCTCTAATCAGTTAGAAGTCATCCCACATCTTCATTAAAGGAAGGCCTGTATTTCCAGCATGTTCATTTCCATCACCTAAAACAAAGGCTAGAGTCACACTCCAAATGAACATGAATTTATTCAAATACTAGTCATCAACACAGTTTCAGAGTGACCTGAAGAAGGGGACCTGTAACTCAAAATGTTTTGTTGAGACTGTTTTTTAATAAATTCACGTTCATTTGGAGTCGAGCTTCTAGCCTTTGTTTCAAGTTGTCACTTATTTCTTTTGAAAGTGGGAATTAATTGAAGTCTGCACCCAGCAGGCGGTGTGCACCTGGACTATTTGTGTATCTATGATTTCATATGATTAGAGAAATGTACATAAAAAAAAAAAAAAAAATATATATATATATATATATATATATATATATATATATTAATTAAAGGGGATTAGCGATCCAGCGGGTAGATCACAACGAAGACGCACACATTAGCCGCAGTGGTTGGTTGTTAAGGTCACCTTCTGTTTTGGTCAACATTATGCAACATCTACTAGCCTTTAGCAAAACCCTGTGCAGTGCTTTTAACATTAAAATTCCATGTTATTTCAATTCAAAATCAATTTCAAAATCTATAAACACGTGCAATTGAAATTATGAAAAAAACTATGAATGAGCAGTGTCAGGAAAGTAAGACTCTCAATGGATATCTTTGATGCCGGTTATTCACAAGACATGTCTCGGTTCTCGGCACATTTGAGAAAACAAAACATGTCTTGTAATAATCCAGCATCTAAAGATACCTTTGAGTGTCTTACTTTCCTGACACTGCTCATAGTTTTTTATGGTTCAATGTTTGGGACAGAACGAGTGACGTTACCAGGAGCAAGCGGAAGTATAGGAGCTATCGTGTATTCACATGCAATTAAAATAGCATCTGCATAATGTATTCTTAATGGTGTACCTATTAAAAGGCGAATGTTGAAAGGTATGAAATAAGGTGGCTCAACATTCCTTCTTTTATTGCTATCACTTGTATTGTATATTAGAAGGTTGTTTAGCTTTTTATTTCATAGGAATTTAGTTGTTGGGTGAAAAGACTAGGACGGACATCTTTGTAAGGCTACAGTAGGTTTTATTCAATTTAGGACACCAATGGGAGCACAACACTGTTAAACAGCTAAATTGAACTTTATGTGCATACACAGTAACACCAATACAAATTTAACCCATATACAGTACCCTACACCAACTACCGTATATACTCGAGTATAAGTCAAGGTTTTTAGGCTTTAAAAAAAGCTTAAAAATCCTACCTCAACTTTACTCGTCACTAACTTTAAATCGCCCAGCTCCCTGTTCTTCCGCATCCACTGTACTGTGCCGACGTCACTACTCGGCGCCAGTCATACCCGGCGGGCTAGTAGTGACATTGAGCACGAACAGTGAGGGCGGAAAGAGACAGGAAGCGTGTGGCTGCCAGATTTAAAGTTAGTGCAGCAGCCATTCAACTAGAACAAGGACTAAAGGCAAGTCTTCTCCTCTATGGGGGTGGGTGGGGTAGGTGCAGTGCTGCCACTGAAGAGTTTTGTAAACTACAAACTCCCAGCAATTAAAGCATGCTGGGAGTTGTAGTTTCCAAACTCTGGAGTGGCAAGGAATTAGGGGTTGTATGTGGGATTCCTCTCCATTTATAGGGAAACTAATGCCTTTTACAATACAGAATCTGGAGGACGGTATCTATTGTTAAAGATTGCCTTCTGATTTGTGATTGTTTGAGGCTTTAGTTGCCCTTTAAATGGATAGCAGAATTCCCATACAGTAATACCAATGCGGATTTGGCTATTACGGTATGAGACTACTGTATGGGAATTCTGCTGTCCATTTAAAGGGCAACTAAAGCCTCAAAACAATATAGAATCAGAAGGCAGTAGTGGTCATAATTTCTCCCTCGACTTACTCGGATCAACTTATATTGAGTATATACGGTATTAAAATGGGGCGTCCCTTGTAGAAACTACAAAGAGGCCAAGGATCCCAGTAGGATAGTCCCGAGTTAATATGAAAATGTCCTCACCATCCATAACCAGGGTTCCTATGAACAACAGAGTCTATAGACACTGAAAACGTTAATAGGATTGTATCACTAGAAAGACACTTTCAGGAGGGTATATGGAAGGGGACAATGTTCCCCTAACTCTGCAGCGGGGAGTGCAGGTTTACTTTTTCAGTTAATTTGTTTGCAATATCTTCCTTTTTCAAACAGGACACCCCAAACACATCTCAGCCATACAATTTTAAAGGGCAACTGTGGTCTCCAAACAAGTTAGTGTTAAATGACAGCCTGCAATCTTTCCTTTAAAATACGTCCTGAATCAAATGTCTGGCTACAGCCTGCGAGAAATTATATTGCGGCGATGTTCAAATTTCCTGCTTCCAGTAGTTGAGTGATATATATAAATTTTTTGTTACACTAAAAAAAAAAAAAGAGGGGGGGGGGGGGGTTGGGTGGCTCTGCCACACCCTTCGCCCCAGGGGAGAAGCATGACTCAAAATTTACAGTTGAGATGGGAATATGGCTGAGAACAGGAAGAGTGTTCAAGCAGGGAGTAATATTGCTGAACCTTTCTAGCAATAACTTAGGGTTCATTTGGAAGGTATGATGGAAAGGCTTTTATATGACCCTACTTGTTTGGAACAATAGGAGACGACAGTTACCTTTAAAGAGGACAGTTCAGTGGAAATTATCAATATTGTTAAATTGTAGTTGTGTAATGCCTTCTTAGTTATTCTACATATTCTCTCCCATCGTGAAAAATAAGTTGATTTCATACCCTTTGCTTTTCCCTGCTGTTGACATTAGTGAGCTGACATTTCAGGTTCTAACGGTCCTTTTTCTTCCCAGGATGCACCACATCCATGGAATGTTCCGAACAGTAATTCCTATGAATGGCTGTTGGATGGGTCAAAGATGTTCAGATCTCTACTGAGCAATGAATCAACCCAGGCGATGGGTCAAGGGCAAGACCATAACGGTCTCTACTAGGAGTCCTGCAAACAGGAAGTCAGTATTTCGGTTGGTTTGCAGTTATTTATACACAGACAAAATGCTGAATGGGCAGATTAAGGTCATTAGGATGGAAAAATACTGCTCTTTTTTCTGAAAAGCAAGTATTTGCACTGAACTTCCCTTTAATGAGGTGCTTATAGAACATGATGCAGAGCTGTGATTATTCTAATAACCAACTGGTGTTTCTGCACAATGCATTTTATAAAATTTTTGATAGATGTAAATCTAACATGAAATGCTGCCTGATATTTGGTTACCTCTTTTTCTGCGTTACAGTTACCAGCTGCAGTCATGGATGTAACAGATGACATCACTTCCAATGACTGTCCCCTAATTGCAGAAACTTTTGAGAGGCAGGGGGAAGGGGGAGAGCATAATTTCGCTGCATAACTGATCAGCCCTGTCTGTGAGCTTTTATCTATTGTAGCTTGTAGGATGAATATGCCATTAAAACTCTATCAAAACAACTGTTAAAACATTATTAATAATTTTAAATTCACAGTAATACAAATTTTCCAGTTACGTTTCACTATCCCAAGTCCATTTAAGTCTGGAGATCAGTCCATATAGATTTGTAAAAGATTTTAGCGTAAACCTAAAGTTTAGTTATTCCTCAAAGGGTCTTCAACAGAAATAATGAACTTTTTTCGTATTTTCTAGCATTGTAACAATATAGCAGCAGTTAGGTTCCTCCCTTTTGCCTTTTAAAGAATATATATATCACAGATCTCTTGCAGTATCAAGGAAATTAAATATCTGCTGGTGGTTAACACAGCCCGGCGCTACAAGCATATACCCTTTCAAGCACGGATGTCACTCCGCTTTTGGTGGGACTCCATCTTCATATGATTCATCTTTATCGGATACATATTCTGGTCATGTTTCTCTAGCTCAAGTTCTGAAAGAAAATATATTCATAAACATACTACATATACAATTTCATACAAGCATTAAAGTGGGTGCAGCCCTGCATAACATCAAATAATTGGTATCCATTGCACACAATTCATCACAACATTATTCTTACTCTGCCTGAAAAGGCTGTTTTCATACAGTTATGTAGGGGGGGGGGGTGTCTGAGTGGACAACTGCACCCGCGAGTGGGGCTGTGGCTGTAAGGGAAGGGGCCAAGGGGGGCCTGCAAGAGGAGGAGGAGACACAGGGCAGATTGACTGCATCCACTGACATGGTTTCCGCAGGATGTGCAGGGGACCTGGTGATGCTGCTGCATATTCACACACAAAAAATGTAAATATTTCAAAAACTATGCAAAATAAACAATGAAAATAAACTGCAAAAATTCTCAGGAGAGCAATTCCTAATCAATTTAACTAGTCATTTTGGACCACAGTTCCTTTAGGACTTCTGTCGAGAAAAGGCCATCATAGTGGTTGTGTTCTCAGTGGCTCTATGCTGAAGCCCTAAATTCTTACATACTAATCAATGTAAATTTGCAATCTTATAAAAAAAGAATTAATGGGACAGCACACTGACCTCTAGCTCCCGCATCACTTCATCCATAAAATCTTGAGAGTTCTGTTGTAGGATACTGCAAGTTTTATTGCATCAGTGAAGAGCTGTGTAAAAATGGATCCAGTAAGTGAACTGAACACTGTGCTCATACTATTATAGCTTATCTCTTCTAGAATGAAACATGAAGCTCTTTTCCCAGCAAGATAAGCCTAACCAGTATAACCTACACAGAAAATAGCAGAAACCTGAATTAATCTTCACAAAAGGGTGACCACAAACCAACCTTGCTTTTTCCCTACCTTTACAAATTATTCCATCAGCTGCTGATACAAAGTAAAATGGCAGGTTTCCGTCTTAGCAAAATGAACCTTTCTTGTGCACTCGAAGGTCAGCTAAAAAATGAAAATAGAAAGTTAAATTGATGCAAAGCTGTAGTATAAAATTTGCCTTAGTTACACAGGCATATCTTGGTTAGTAATAATTTGAAAGACATGATATGATATAGACACATTTTAGCTTTCGTCAGCATTTTGTAGGGTATTATGGGGAAAATATGTTTAGGACTGGTACAAACAATACGCAATATTCCTGTGACAGACCTACAGGTTGATAAGCCAATCAGTAGTCTATCAGTCAGGAATTAAAAAAAATGTGCCATGATTTCAGCCCAACCGATTTGCAATTCATTAAAGATAGCAGGGTCCGGCCCTGCTTCACCAACATGCATTGGAAAAACTAAATTCTGCCTAAAATAAGTCGGAAGCAATCGGTCAGGTCAGAAATGAGCAAAATAATGTTTGAAAGTAAAAGTAAATGAAACCTGCTTAAGCCTCCTTAACACCAGACTCTGCTAATAAGGACAGATCTTAGTCACACCTTGGAGAAAAGTGCACATCTCTATAGCCAGCTCAGTATTTAGATGTGAACTAAAGTCTGTGACAGCTTTAGGGCCAGTACATTTAGCAAATTTTATTGTTTTTCTAACTATTATCATAGCACCACTTGCTCGCGTCCTGCGCTTGTCAGGCTACAGAAACCTCCATTACAGGCCACAGGCATTTAAAAAGCCTAATCATAACTTCTGAAAATGATGGGGAAGGGAGAAGGAACTCCCTCCACATTTGAACTTACTCCTGATGCAGCACACACACATAAACGTGTGAACGTACATGTTTGAATAACATAGCCCGTACAAATTATTCCCAACTAATAGATTAGCAATTGGTAGATCTATTAGTTACTATTAGTTAGGACTTAGAAGGGTGAATAATGCATTGCTATAATCTGCTGTTTCTGAGGAATGTGTGTTTAGTATTGAAGATTTAATTTACTAATATAATAAAATTTTCATGCTCAAAAGTCCAAACCCATTCAACTTACAGAAAAGTTTTAACTGCTATGCAAAGAATTTAAAAAATGTATTTACATCTGAAAAGTCTTAAATCCCAGTAACTAAAAGGTATGATTCTTACCATCAATCTTATTAGCACAAACAATACAAGGGATCTCTGGCCGGTATTCCCGTAACTCTGTTATCCACGTGCTTAGATTCCGGTAGTGATCTTGCGTTCAACATCAAATACCTTGGAGAAAGTACAGAACATGTAAGTAGCCAGTGCAAGTAAGATATTCCGCGTACATTATGCAAGACTTAATTTTCATTAACCTGGCAAAAATTAAATTTAGTTGTACAGCACACTGTAAAGAAAGCACACTAAAACTACTGTAACTGTAACAACAGCATATTACAACCACTCACCATTATACAGGCATGGGCCTTGTGGTAATAGGAAGCATGCATGCTTTGGAATCTCTCCTGACCAGCTGTGTCCCAAAAATCTGAAATGCATGTACGCTGGTTTGTTAATGTACAAAATAGACAATTACAAGTAATACAAGTGAAATAATTTTAGTCTATAAAATACAAACAGGGTTATTCAAAAAAGCTCTTATCTTTAAAATGGTGCTAATTTTGCCCCAACGAATCAAACGTTAGCTTTTAAATCTTAAATAATATCGAAATGGTTGGGTAAAAATAGCACCATTTTTAACCATAAGAACTTTCATTGAATCTCCCTGATAATAATGGCTGGTGCAATAAAAGATGAAAAATTAACCTGTGTGATGCCTTTTTATATTTACAAGAAAACTCTGAAAACAAAGATTTTCAGGACATGAGAATCCTGTTCAAAGAAGGATTCTAAAAAGAATAGAATGGAGAAAATAAAATGATCTAATTAGTGCAAGATGAACAGTAAGAGGCAGCACAGCTCAATGATCAGTTAGCTAGTATGAGAAATACTCATTTTAAAACATTTTGTTAAAGGGTAGTCCACCCTAAAATCAAAATTTAATATACGATCCCCCTGGGCTCCCAGCCCCAACCGCATTAATTTTTTTTTTTAGAAAGCCCCCCAAACTCTACTTACCTCCCCCTCTCCTGCGCCGCGCTCGCCCTCTGCTTGCGAGGAAATGCAAGCAGAGGGGCGGGACCGGCAGCCGCGTCTGTGATTGGCTAGCGGCAGCCAATCATGGACGGGCTGCCGGCAGCTCACTTCCGCGTAGAGAGGTAAGTAACAGATTTGGGAGCTTTCTAAAAATAAAATTTATGCGTTGGGGCTGGGGGACATGGGGAAGGCTGACATAAAGGGGTTTTAAGCTAGGGGGAGGGATAGCAGAACGGAGGGAGGGGTGAGGGTAGAAGAGCTGCAGTAAGCATGGCAAAAATCTCCGGGAGGCCAGGTAGCAGGCAGTGTCCTATATGGACCTGCTAGCTCCTGGTGGGCAGTTTTTGGGTTTGGGGGGGGACCACAAGAGAACTACAAGGAACCCTATGGAGCTGGGATGTGAGTGAAGGATTAAACACACTACACAATGGGGCCAGTAGTGGGGGGATTATAGTTTTGGGGGTGGACATGCCCTTTAAATTCAGATGTGGACTTTCGGGAATTGCAATTTGTATGTTCAAACATTGTGTGAATACTTTATTAGAAAAACTACAGTATGGATAATAAAGACTTTAGGGATTCAAGGTGAGCTAGCAGATACATACGTATACTGGGTGTTAAAAATATAAAAACTCACCTACTAAAATGGTTTTTCCATCAACATTTGCAGAATATTTATAAAGCGTCAAAGCAAAGTAGATAGTTGTTGGGGACGACTGTAAGAAGTCAAGTATGAAACTGTAACAGATGGCATTATATCTTAATGTTTATAGGTACCTTTTTCATGTTACTTCATACAAGTTATACTGGAATACCAAAATATTTTGCTTACTTTTTCAAGCTGGTAAAAAAGGGTACAAAAAAAGGGACATTTTATCAACAATTAAAAATGCTTTTCAGCTTGAACTTAAAAAGCAGCTAACACAAGCAAGCTCACTGGGCAAATCTCCCTTTTAAGATTTATCAGAGGCTGTGGACTAAATACAGCTGGTGTTAAATACATACACGCAAAGAGCTGTGCAGCCTCTGGTAAATGGTTTGCGACGGCTGCAAAGCAAGACTTAGCTGCTGCACTAACCGATCGTAAATCATAGCCGAGAGAAGCGGGTAAATGAGCCTGAAGGAGTTCAATTTCTATGAGAACCATTGTTTAGCCTTAATAGTTTAAATGGGCTTTCCCTTATTTTTATTAATTCATGGGGAATACATTGGGTTTTTTCGGGAGGTACTATGTTGGTGGGGGTAAGTATAAAGTAATATACATAGGGACAGTGTTTTGTGTTGTTTAAGCACTAAATATATATCAATATTAACAAATATGTAGTAATGACATTAAAGTATACAGAATGTAAATAAGGCAAAATATATGAAAAAAGTATACTCCCAACTCATGTTTTGTAATGGAATCTTCAAAATAAAGTGTTTAGCCACACCTCAGGAAGTTTATTAGGAGGCAATGTAAGCTTAAAAAGGAACATATTTATCACTTCCCTTTTAGTGTTTTATCTAACGGTTTGCTTAATATTACATTGATAGTGTTAGCAAATCAAAAAAAATCTCTGAGTGTTAGTAGGAAGTTGCAAGACTTAACGTCACTTCCTTTATAAAATATGTGACAGTCTTAGCAAAGTAAAACATTCTTTTCACTCTCACCTCACCCCACCCCTCCCAATAGAAAAAAGGAGAGCTGCTTGTTTGCTTGACAGGAAATTATATTATATATGATAGTGGGACTGAAGGAAAACATTCCCTGCCCACTTTTCTGAGACAATGAAGCGATTTGTTAATCATTTATTACATTATTTAAGCAATAGACCCATAGAAGCCATGAGCCTGTGTCCTGGATCATAAATGAAATAAGATTGAAACATGACAGGATGTCTGGGTTCTTATAGGACCTCAGATTTACCAATAGTGATCCCTCTCTAACAGAATCCCTGGTGACAGTGTGAGTTAATGGGGAGGGTGAGTATTAAAAGACAGATTGATAACTTAATTATAGATGATCCAATGGATCTCCTATCAATTCTATTATGGTTGGAAATTTAAGAGAGGAAGTTTGATATAAACTCTGCACAACAGTTGTAGTTCACCGTGGTTTTTCTACTGAACTATAATATTCTATACAATTTACATAAATAGATCAAGAATAGAGATGGACCAGATTGCGATCTGAATCCGGTTCTGCGATGGATTTTCGTGATTCAAAGATTTTGTGGGAATTCCTCTTTGCAGGTTTTTTTGAGACGCGTTTAAAATTTTAAGAACATTTCAAGGAATTTTTGAAAATTTTGTAAAATTTTAAAGTAACTTACTGTAAATAGTTTTGGGACCTTGGAATGGTGGGGAAAAGACAATCAGATTCTTTCTGAAAGAATCTGATTGTAACCAATTCTAATTAGAAAAGAATCAGATTATTAGTATACCAATCAGATTATTTCTAAAAGTATCTGATTGAACAAATTCAGATTGGTTACAATTAGATTCTTCCGAAAGCATACCAATCAAAATTCTTTTTTTTTTTTTTTTTTTTTTTTTAGAAAGAATCTTATTGTATACAACCAATCAGATTCTTATCCAATCAGAATTGGTTACAATGAGATTCTTTCAGAAAGAATTTGATGGTTAGTATAACAATCAGATTATTTTCCAATCAGAATTGGTTACAGTCAGATTCTTCAGAAAGCATACCAATAAGATTATTTCTAAAAGTTTCTCATGTAACCAATTCGATTGATACAACTAACATAGTAACATATAATAAGGTTGAATAAAGACATTCGTCCATCAAGTCCAACCTATTCCTTTTTTTTTTTTTTTTTTTAACCCTACCTAACAGTTGATCCAGAGGAAGGCAAAAAACCCCAGCTAAAAAAGGGGGGAAAAAATCCTTCCTGACTCCAAACGGCAATCGGAAAGTATCCCTGGATCAAACCAGATCTATATGCATTAATACCAGTAATTCTCAAATTTTTAGTTTTAGAAAACTTATCCAGGCCTTTTTTAAAGTATTCAATGAACTTGCCATTACCACCTCTGCTGGAAGACAGTTCCACAGTTTCACAGTTCTCACTGTAAAGAAACCTCTCCTAACTTGAAGATGAAACTTCTTTTCTTCCAACCTTAAAGGATGTCCACGAGTCCTCGATATGACTATTCGTGAACAATGCACCAGAGAGTGTCACTGTATGGGCCATAATATATTGTTATAAGGTTATCATGTCCCCACGCAAAACGCCGCTTCTCCAATGTAAACAGCCCTAACTTGTCTAATCTGCCTGCATATTCAAGCCCTCCATTCCCCTTATTAATTTAGTTGCCCTTCTCTGGACTGCTTCCATTTCCAGATGTCCCTTGTTGTATATGGGATTCCAAAACTGCACCGCATATTCCAAATGAGGCCTTACCAGTGCCTGTAAAGAGGGAGAATAATATTTTTCTCTCTTGAATCTATTCCCCTCTTTATACAAAGACAATATCTTGCTAGCTCTAGCTGTTGCTACCTGGCATTGTTTGCTACAGCTAAGTCTGTTATTCTACCAGAACCCCCAATCTTTTTCCATTTCAGATGCACTTAACACAGAGTTATTTATGGTGTAGGTGGCACAGGGATTATTAAATCCCAAATGCATTACCTTACATATCAACATTGAATCTCATCTGCCCTTCTGCTGCCATTTTGATAATCTATCTAGGTCTGCTTGCAGCACTTGCACATCATTGGAAGTTTCCAAAGCTCTGCATAATTTAGTGTCATCAGCAAACACAGAGACCTTGCTCTCAATGCCCCCTTCTAAGTCATTTATAAACAGATTAAACAGAAGCGGCCCCAGTACAGAACCCTGAGCTGAGAACTCCGCTTAGAACTTTAGCCCACATAGATGTAGCTCCATAACCCACCACTCTCTGTTTGGGTCCAATAACCAGTTCTCTATCATGAACAAATGTTTTCTTCAAGGCCAACAGTCCTCAGTTTATACATTAGTCGCCTAGTGGCACAGTATCAAGGCTTTTGCAAAATCCAAATATACCACATCCACAGCTGTGCCTGAATCTAACTTCTTACTACTTCTTCATAAAAACCAATTAAATTTGTCTGGCATGATCTATTTCTCATAAATCCATGCTGACTATACTAATAAGATGATCTCTGGAGACAAAGTCAAGGATATGATCCCTTAACAAAGTTTCCATCACTTCCCTACCACTGATGTTAGGCTTACAGGTCTATAGTTACCAGGCTGTGAAGACCAGCAGACTCCCATTACCAGTAACTTTCCCAGTGCCAGCAGACTTTCCCATTACCATTAACTTTCCCAGGCTTCATTCTGGGAACTACAAACAGGTACTAAGAGTACCGAAAAGCCCAAATAACGTCGGATCGGGGCTTTAACGTTTACTGTGTCGTACCCAATTTTGCATGAGTTTCTACACTGACAACACCCTCCCCCACAACCCCCATCTCACTGACATCTCCAGACCGGAAGAATGACAGGCAGGACTTCCAAAACGCACGTAGGTCATTCAGTACCGGCTCTTGGGCACAGCAGATGGTAGGGAACTTTGCCCCAGACTTAGCAACAGGAGTGGTAATACGTGATAAGCTTTACTGCCAAGCTTGACTTATTAACAGCTTTACTAACGTGTGGCATGTTGCTTATACACTCTGTCCGCTCCTAGCACTCCTGTTTTCGCTGGCCTGTTTGGTAATGAACGATCTTGAGTTTCTGTTAACTTTGAGAGTATAATGCTTACCCCCAAACCCATGGTGAAGAGGGTTGCGTGTGGAGGGAATTACCAGATATACTTCAATCGCATCACTATATGATGTTTGCTCGTCTAACCTACTACATACTACCTTATATGCTAACCATCGGTTCCGGTTTTCACTGGGGACGCCCATTTATGGATGTTTCATATGGAGGGTTGATTTGATTTTATCTAATTTTAACTGAAATTTAAACAAGGCACAGAATCAGCAGTGAGAAGAAGCGAGCGATGCATATGGATTTACATTGATACAGCTGACACGACCTCTCTGCGGCTCCCAGAGTCCTTTCTAAAATTCAATAAAAATGCTTATCGTTAAAATGGGTTCTAATTTTGCGCCGCGACCAATTCAGATGTTAGCTTTCAAATGTTAAATATACTGAACTGGTTGGGGCAAAATTAGACCCATTTTTAAACGATAATGAACTTTTATTGAATCTCCCTCCTAAGCGTCACGCTTATCTCTGCACGTGTGTTGGTGCACATGACTGCTGTGCAGTGCAGTCCCGGAAAACAGGAGTAAACTGACCTTGCTTGCCTACAAGTAGCTGCACGCCATCTCTGCTAAACGCGGGACATTGCGGGTTTTAAATGTATGTGCGCTGGGAATCGTGATTATCCCCTAAAACCACAACGGTTGGTACCAATTGCCAATCAATCCCAAAGCCAAGATGTCGCTTTGAATAGACCTCCGTGAGTCATTCTCCATGACTCAACCCCACTACGCGAATCCCAGAGTATCAGCTCAAGCCCTCCCACCCCCTCCCGCGGCATCTTACTCACGTGGGACTTATCGCGAGATTGCGGTTATCGGTGCAGCGTGTCTCTCAAATAGTTGAGTTGCACTTAGTGAATCCAACCTGACAGTCTGGGGAGGGTTCCAGTCCTATATTTGTTGTCTTTTTCCCAATACCTCGGGTACTGCCACGTGTGTATCTGGAAGCTCCCTTCATGTACTCTACACACACACCAGGGACAGATGGGAGTGTCCTGATGGAGGGACGTTATGCTCTGAACCAGCAACCTAAAGCTTGCTTACACCAGTGAGACAGACACAGTATGGGACCGGACATATTCCATTACCCTCTACGCTATGGTCCTTAATTCTTTATTGGGATTAGTGGTTCGCCCTTTAGGCTGCACTCTCATTAATATAGACACCCCCAGATCTACAGTACGGTTTCTGCGCTTGCAATGAAACCAACCCCCAGGGGGGTAACAATGGAATTGGAAAATGGCTAGTTAGGTCTAAGTTACATGATTGTTGTGTTCTCATTGAGGATGATGTGTAACTAATTCCAGTATCTCATGGGGTCCTCACTCCTCTTGTTCTTGTGCTTTGTTCTAGTTACCTCGTGTTGCTGCCGATCCCAACATGGCTTGGTAATTGGATCACAACCACTTAAGTGGGAACGGGGTAAAAGTGAATCCCCTGTATAAGTATTAAAGAGTACGTAATAACATGTGTTGTGCATTAATATATATGGTCCCACAGGCACTTAGTATAGGTGCTGCGCGGTCCAGGTGCCTAGGCCCTGACCCTTTGCCAGTTGGCTAATGGGCATCCTCTCTTACTGTAACAATGCGTATCTGGTACATAAATATACAAAAATACATCAAATCAGGTGGGGAAAGTTCATCCCGCCACAGACCCCTTTGCTGGATCCGCAAATCACTTCATAAAAACCGTAGTAGGACTGAAAGACTCTCCTTCCAGAAACTGTCCGGTAGACGCCTGGTTTTAAAAAAAACAATCTTTATTAAGTATTTTATGGACATTACACTGAAGGAAACGGACCAAAACATTCTAATCTGTTTCGGACTCCCATTGCCTCATTAACTCATAGGCCCATGCGGTAGGATCATACACAACTTCCTTTTATCGGGTACGTAAATCCTTCACAAGATGTTAAGTAGAGGTTTTACCTTACGGGAACTGGAATGCCCAGTAAGATCCATAAGGAAAGCCGCTGTCTTCTGCTAGGCAACCCTTATTGCGTAAAACTTTTCAGGAAAACCTCTTATAACAAAATTCACAAAATCATAATATCAATGAAAACATTAGGAAAGAAGGGGATGGAAAGGGGACAGTGGAGTCAGTGCAAGAACAGTTGCTTTCCTTATGGATAACAGCGGCATTCCCATTACCCCACAAGGGGTAAACTCTTCTTACCATCTTTGAAGGATGTACGTACCTCTAAAAGGATTTGAGTTATGAGCCAAGTCCGCATGCCTATGATTAGGACGCATGGAGTCCGACACACATTGCTGCTTTAGAATCAAAATGTCTATCCAGTGTATATTCCAGTGAACTTCTTAATAAAGATGTACTTTTAAAACTGGTCATCAACGTGACTTTCTGGTAGGAGCGTCTTTTCATGTCCCACTACGTGTTTTGGTAGTAGTATTGATTTGTATCGCAGTTTAACTGCAATGTCACTCTGGGTTTGTTTTCAGTAAAAGGCATTATTAACCCTTTCCCTTATGAAGGGTTAATAATTACCTATTACTGGAAAACAAACCCCAGTAGGGATCCATTGCAGGTAGAGATTTAACAGTTCTAGTAAGGGAGGGCGACCGGGGGGTGCAGCGTGTTTACTGCTTGGCAGGTCCACAGGACCTATAATCGTCATATCCTCTGGGGTGTTTGGGACCTTGGGGCTGGTATGATGCTTGAGGACAGACTTTATGGTGTTGTCCAGTATATCGTTTCATGTGTGTGGTCAGTATATCACTGATATGCTGACACTAAACTGGACACACACGACTATACCCCATGCACTGATATCAGTGTATCTGCAGTAGTATATCAGTGTGTGTGTGTGTGTCTATCAGTTGATCATACCACTTATAATCATACAATTTTTTTTAACCAGTATAAGTGTCAGTATAGATCCGTGGATCCTGCAAACTCAAAAACCTATTTTCAAAACAGGTTTCATTTTATACAGCAAGATACGCCCACTATTTAACTTAAAACTTTTTTTGGTTTGAATCGAGCGCGCAGATCTGAATAAATCATCATTTGAAATCACAGCAGCATTTACAGGAAGACCTGCTCTCTACTCAGAAGCAGAAATATGTTCCTATCCCTGACCTCTGTTCTGGTGATCCAGGGTTATTTTCTGTTTGGGTTAGGAAGGAATCTTCTCTGAACGCGCTTCTATTCCAGATTCCCTTTTTTATTTAATTGGGAATTCCAAAACTGCACTGCATATTCAATGAGGCTTTACCAGTGCCTTTGTAAAGAGGGAGAAAAATATCTTCTCGCTTTAATCTATTCTGCTATATCTGTTGTATTCAATTGAGATCAACTGGACTTGAATGTAGTTCTTGAACGTTTCGCTAGCATCCGACTGGCTTTCTCAATTCAAGATACTGTACAAGATCTGTGGGCAATGTAGTTCCCTGGAAAATCCCAATAGCATATCCACATGCCAGGTGTTAAGGGTGTGATTAGACAGGGCTAGAGTGGTTATAGGAACGCCCAGAGTAAGGTGTTTAAAACAGCATTGTACAATGGCAGACAGTTGGTGCTCGAACCCCCCCACTCTAGAACATGGTCATCCCATATGTAGCAGGGTCTCCAGAAATGATAAGAAGAATTTTCCAAAAACATCGTATCCCTGGTGCTTTAAACCGAACAACACATCTGAGGCAGCAATTGGTAATCCGAAGACCCATACAAACCCAAGAACAAGCTACATCATATATCAGTGCAAGTGCAGTGAAGAAGACTGCTGATTTGTATGTGGGGAGACCCCAACAGCAACTGCATCGACGTATGGCCCAGCACAGAAGAGCCAATTCCTCGGTCGGGACTCCAGCCGGTGTATCTGGACATCTTAAGGATAAAGTGACATTCCTTTGAAGATTTGGTTAATGTTAACATACTGGCGAAGGAACGTGACTGGTTTTTTCCCCACATTCGCAGATCTCGTTGTTTTTTTTCTACAGCACATTTCCACCAAGAGGTTACGAGCATTTATGTGAAAAGAAGAACCAAGGACTAAATAGGAGGTGGGGGGGTTGGACACCAACTGTCTGCCATGTTGCAATGCTGTTTTTACACCTTAACTCTGGCGATTTCCTATAACACCTCTTAGCACTTATCTAATTCCAACCAACCCCCCTAAACCTGGCTGTGATATGCTATTGGGCTTTTCCAGGGTACACTTAAGTTGCCCAGATCTTGTACAGTCACTTCTTAATTGAGGGAAAGCCAGTCGGATGAACTAGCGACACGTCTTCAAGAACACATTCAAGTCCGTTGATCTAATTGAATCATACAATACGTATACCATGACCGGATGAATGAGAACCTTCACAAGCTAAATCTATTCTGCTCTTTCACAAGACAATATCTTGTCTAGTCTAGCAGTTGCCTGTATGCATGTGTTTGCTATAGCTAAGCTGTTTATCTACCAGAACCCACAAATCATTTTCCATTACAGATTCACTTAACATAGTTTATTTGTTGGTGTAGTGGCACCAGGGATTATTAGGGGTTGAAACAAGTGGAGATTGAAGACATATGTCCTTTATTCAACTTCAATTACTATGTTATGTTACTAGGTATTTGGGCTTCCATGTCAGCACACTTTCTCTGCACAGTTTTGAGCGGGGAAAAAAAGAAAAGGGCGGGGGAGATGTGTAAGCACGAGCGTTCCTATGGTGAGTGCTGTGCAGAACTGTCGGGAGATTCAATAAAAGTTCTATTTAAAATGGTGGCTAATTTTGCCCCAACCAATCAGATTTAGCTTTCAAATGTTAATTAATCTGATGGGTTGGGGCAAAATTAAGCAACCTTTTTAACATAGGAACTATATTGAATCTCCCTGTTAGTGTTGGCAAACATACAAGCGGAGCCGGAGTAAGGGAGGGTGGGGAGAATTACAGCATCCATAAACATAAATAAACTTAACGACGAGGCAACACAGATAAATACTGAGTACTCTGCATAGTACATGTCTCTCAAATTGTTTCAGATAACATAAGTTGTTTTAAGTGAGTATTAGTGACCTTTTAAAGCATTCCAATCGAGTATGATATATAGAGATGATGAAGGGAAGTGGGTGCAAAAAACATTTGTCTTGCTATTTCATTTAACCAATTAGGTGTTAGCTTTTATTGGTTATATTTAGTTGGATAACATCTGATTAGTTGCTGCAGATAAATAGGACTAGGTGTCCCACTATGTGCGTTGCCGTTGTTGATTCAGCAGTTGTAGTTCGGCCGAAATAATTACCTTGTAAGCTTTTAATTCTGACTGTGTCATTGTGATATTATATTTAGTAAACTCTTTTTTTGTATACAGTTTAAGCGCCTCATAGGAATAGTGCAACTGTATGTTGATGTAAGGTAATCAGGTCCTTAGAACTCTCAGCATGGCTCAGATGGTGTGTTGGTACTCTGTGGACCAGACATAAATATGATGGCAGATGCAAAATGTCCATAGTTTGTCTGGGTGACAGTGTGTTGGAAATCAAAGTGAGTGACTAAGACGAAATTGTAGATATCGTTATAGACTGAAGATATCACAAAGAAGGCAAATTCAGTATAACATATACCTGCCCCCAACCCCACTATATATTTTTGCACTTTATTACCCGTTTTACTAACCCGATAATTAAGGATAATCATTGTCCCCCATTCGGTACTGTCCTTTTCTCCATAAAGATAATCAAGGCTGTGAGCCACTGCAATCACCAGCCAGTGGATTGACTGCTGTTTTCCACTGCTGACCTCCTATGGCACACGCTCAAGCTTATAAAAAGAATGGAGCATAGGGGGAGGCGATTACCTTTGCCCAGAAAGGAATATCAGTGTTTTAAATGCAGTTTGGTTGCAGGCAATAACTGCCCATTTTTTTGTCACTCCACTCTTCTTGCAGATAAAACTGTTATGTTCGCACGGTCACAGTGTAACCATTTCGGGGAGCAGTTCCCACTTTTTCAAACAGGTGGGCTATGCCAAAAAATCAATGTTTACATACATACCATCACTTCCATTTTATACCCCAATATACACACCACTCATTAGGCACATAGCCCAACCCCTTCGTATATACTCATGATGGTATACTAAACCTTGGCTTGTACCCTTCTAACAGGCACATAAAACAGTGTCATACATTAGGATACTCCGTTATTAGTACATAGGATCAACCCGGCTATTGATGACATCTTTTCCTTCTGTGGAAGCTGGAGGGGTCACCAGAGCTTGGAGAATATCATGTACAATTAATAAGCTCCATGTCCAATGTTACACTTTACAATATGACTCTCAAGGAAATTACCATTTCTTGATGTGGAAAATAACTAAGGCGATGCCTCACTACAGAACTTTTTCACCCAACACTAACGATCGCAAACCAGTTTATTATGATATTCCAGTTTTCATCCACATCATACAAAATCGCTTAACCCGATATCCAGCTAAGGAGGGTTGATCGTGTAGTTTAAAGTATCGATAGGTCAGCAGGTCATCATGAAGATGATGAAATTTGTGTATTGGGGTTGTCATCGACACCGCCCAGAGGGGGCGACAGGGACATGGCTTAGGAGGAGGGGTATGGGGATTCCCATCTATCCATTCTCCTAATTGCCTAACAAAGAATTATGAATCTCCATGCTGTTTTTATAGGATTGTGTATGTAATAAGTATATTTGGGGTTCTGTTTGATTATCCTCAATATCCTGGTTTTGATCCTTGTACTAATTAACTGAGTATCCGAATGTATCGGGACTGTTTATTGTCCTGTTATAAGGGTACAGGCAGGTCTTATGGTAATACCTATCATGATAATATTGTATGTAACATGATTCTTTGTGGCAAAGCCCCACACTGTTAGCTTGAATAAAGGGGAAACTGATCTCTGACGCAAGTGCTTTTTCTGTACGTCTATGTCGTGTACTTTATGTCCAATATGTAACGCAGAAACACTAGCCTTTAGGTACTATAGGGTTTATATTTTTATAAAGGCACTGATTTATAGTGCACAGATTACTGTCTAGGCACACAACAAAAATACATACCAGATCAACACTGGGTGAGATATCTAGCTGACAAGCATACAAACAAAGATTGGAGTTTGAGCAGTTCATGGTCTATATAATACGTCATACTAATAGATACCACGCAGCACATGGTATTTTGAGAATCGGAAAATTATATTGTTACCGTTGTATCGGTAGGTCCTTAAAAGGGCATGTCCACCCTTTAAACAAAAAAATGGGTAACTTGTTAGTTATCTGCCTGCAACCCAACTGCTGATTTTACCACTTTATTACATGTCATTTTAACCAGATATTTAATAAAATCTCTTATGTTTAGGCAAAGGTGTCTGTCTCCCCCTCTGTTTCATGAGTTTTTTTTAATAAGCTTGAGCATGTGCAGAGTTGGCAAAAATCATTTGCTGTCATGACTGCAATTATGTTGTGTGATTGCATGGGAGCATGAGCAATCTTAAGGTGGCCATACATTAGGACGATTTTACTTACCTGACTGAGCAATCTCACAACATTCGAGACCAATCCTGCAGAACAGCCATTCCTGGTTTTCTTTGCGACCAACATCGGATCGCAAATCCCATTCATTTTGGCGAGCGCATACATTGTCTCAAAGTAGAACGGGAAGGCGGTTCTAATGTTGTGGGATTGCTTCGCCGGTTAGTGTATGGTAATGTTGGCCACATTACTCTGCCAGAAGGGAAGCAATATTATTTAAATATCTGGTTAGTAATACATCTATAATGTGCTGAATATATCATTGGGGGGTAGTTAAATGACAAATGGCTTTTTTTTTTTTTTAAGGATACCCTTTATAGCTGGCCATTCACTGTGTTCTTTCCTACCGATATTTCTGCATTGTTTGAAAGCTGCTATCCCATAATTTGTGACAAACATTCCGTTGTATTTTATCATTGAAGTCTGTGATGGATTTTTCTCTTTCAGGTTGATGGAACGCTTTTAATGGATGGGTTGTATCCTTTCTAAACCTCAGAATTTTTGGCTAATGCAATTAGTAGTTTCTAGTATTAACTTTGTGAAGACAAAAATAATTAAGGAACCCATGCACATGCAACAAACATATAAATTACAGTAGATTCAACTGGAATTGCTGGCCATACACAAAGCAGACATTCGATAGATTAGCGTTCCTCGATAGAACTCTTTGCAATTGCAAAAAAGAATGGTCTAGGCGGTTCTTGATAGATTAGATTTTCGTCTATAGACAAAACGTCTAATATCCAATATCTAAGTAGTGTAAGGACACCTTTAGACAGACAATACATTTCCAATGATCTGCCTTCTGTACCCATAGGAGTGAAAATTGCATGGGTCACGTGTGTATGGGACACTCAGCAATGTTAGTTAATGCTGTTTCCAAATTACGTGGTAGCCCTGATAGGTAAGATCAGAGGTTGCACTTCCTATAACCTGTGCCACTGCAGGTACGTATAATAGATCATATATTAGTTTGTAGGTAGGCACACTCAATATGGTATTCAAGAAATACTCATTTATTTAAGTGCTGAAAACAACAAAGCCAAATAAACAACGACGTTTCGGGGGTCCACCCCCTTCCTCACCTACTATCAGTATATTAATAATATGAATTTATGTATGTAATGTATATAGAATGTCGGCTTAAGCACAAGATAAAGCTCAGTGCTTGTGTTCCCGTGCTGATAATTGCTATACAGCCAAAAATATAGTTAATAATCTACGGCACGCCAAATTTAGGATAAAACTATTTTAGAGATGGCCATTTGCGGATCTCGGAGATGCGTGAATCGTGCAGATTTTCCTGAATTCACTTTCCAAACTTCTTCCGAGCTCCCATTCGGAAATTTTACAAAAATCTTGGAATGTTCTCAAACATCTGAAAGTCCAGGCTCAACCCGGGTCTTTTAGAAGGACCATTGTGTCCTTACAAGGCCCTTTGGGGCTTAAGCAGTCGGGCAGCTCGATCCGGGCCCCCCCTCACCGCACTTGTAAGGGCCCTTGTGGCCCTTTGATGGGCCCTTACGGCACTGACAATTGCCTTTTGGACTTTAGGGTTCCTACAGCTCGAACCAGGACCCCCATCCCCGGCACTTAGAAGTGCTCTAGTGGCAACTGACAGTTCCTTTGATGGGGGTCTGCAGCTTGAAACCACCATAATAAAAATTCAAATATAATTGGTTATGTATGTGTGTGTGATCTTATGATTGCAAGCATTGAAATATAACCAATCACAATTGGATTTGTCATTCAGCAAACCTATATAAAGAGGTTGCAACACAGAGCAGGACTGCTGACTTTTTTGCCAGCGCCGGTCACCCAGTGACATCTCACGGTGTCACCAGCCATTAGCAAGTTGGTGTTGCTGGCTGAGAAGAAGAAGACTTTGGATGATAAGACATCGGCAACATCAGCGCACCCCACTGATGTCCCCAGTGCCGGCAGTGTCACTGGCGCCCGTAGTGATATCGCCCAGAGTGTTGGCAATGGGCCCATGGGGTCCTGTTTCTAGCTGCAGACCCCAACCAAAGGATTTGTGTATTTTTCAAAAAATCCGAAAGTACAAAAATCTGGAATCATCAAGCATAATGGATTTTTGGAAGTTTCAGCCATCTCTAGTTTTATTTCGGAACACCATGCATAGTGTGGCAACCATTTTAGGAGAATCCTCCTCTTCATGCAGAAAAAATTTGCATGTAAATAACATAGTAACATAGAATTAAGGTTGAATAAGACATTTGTCCATCAATCAACCTATTCCTTTTTTTTTTTTTTTTAACCCTACCTAAACAGTTGATCCAGAGGAAGGCAAAAAACCCCAGCTAAAAAAGGGGGGGAAAATTCCTTCCTGACTCCAAACGGCAATCGGAAAGTATCCGGATCAACCAGATCTATATGCATTAATACCAGTAATTCTCAATATTTTTAGTTTTAGAAACTTATACAGCCCTTTTTTAAAGTTATTCAATGAACTTGCCATTACCACCCTCTGCTGGAAGACAGTTCCACAGTTTTCACCGTTCTCACTGTAAAGAAACCTCTCCTAACTTGAAGATGAAAACTTCTTTTCTTCCAACCTTAAAGGATGCCACGAGTCCTCTGATATGACCTATTAGTGAACAATGCACCAGAGAGTTCACTGTATGGGCCATTAATAGATTTGTATAAGGTTATCATGTCCCCACGCAACCGCTGCTTCTCCAATGTAAACAGCCCTAACTTGTCTAATCTGCCTGCATATTCAGCCGCCTCAATTCCCCTTATTAATTTAGTTGCCCCTTCTCTGGACTGCTTCCATTTCCAAGATGTCCCCTTTTGTATATGGGATTCCAAAACTGCACCGCCTATTCCAAATGTAGGCCTTACCAGTGCCTTGTAAAGAGGGAGAATAATATTTCTCTCTTGAATCGTTCCCCTCTTTATACAAGACACAATATCTTGCTAGCTCTAGCGTTGCTACAGTGGCATTGTTTTGCATCAGCTAAGTCTGTTATCTAACCAGAACCCCCAAATCTTTTTCCATTTCAGATGCACCTAACACAGAGTTATTTATGGTGTAGGTGCACAGGGATATTAAATCCCAATGCATCACCTACATTATCAAACATTGAATCTCATCTCCATTGCTGCCCATTTGATAATCTATCTAGGTCTGCTTGCAGCACTTGCACATCATTGGAAGTTTCCAAGCTCTGCAATAATTTAGTGTTATCAGCAAACACAGAGGACCTTGCTCTCAATGCCCCTTCTAAGTCATTATAAACAGATAAACAGAAGCGGCCCCCGTAACAGAACCCGAGGAAACTCCGCTTAGAACTTTCAGCCCACATAGATGTAGCTCCATTAACCACCACTCTCTGTTTGCGGTCCAATAACCATTTCTCTATCCATGACAAATGTTTTCTTCAAGCCAACAGTCCTCAGTTTATACATTAGTCGCCTATGTGGCACAGTATCAAGGCTTTGCAAAATCCAAATATACCACATCCACAGCTGTGCCTGGAATCTACTTCTTACTCACTTCTTCATAAAACCAATTAATTTGTCTGGTATGATCTATTCTCATAAATCCATGCTGACTACTACTGAATAAGATGATCTCTGGAGACAAAGCAAGGGATATGATCCCTTAACAAAGTTTCCATCACCTTCCGCTACCACTGATGTTAGGCTTACAGGTCTATAGTTACCAGGCTGTGAACGGACTACCTTTTTTTGGATATTGGTATTACTTGGCTTTTTTCCAATGCCGCGGCACATCCCCAGACAAAAGCGAATCTGAAAAGATGAGACACAGTGGTCTTGCTAGAACTGAACTAAGCTCTTTTAAAATCCTAGGATGCAATCCATCTGGTCCTGGCGCTTCATTGATATTAACTTTGTCTACTTGATTCCGTACCATATCCTCTGTTATCCAATGTGAAAACTCTTCATTTCCTCCCTGCACATTGTTACAATCCCTACTGTAAAGGATTCTCAACAGTAAAAACCGATGTAAAAAAACGGTTTTAGCAGTTAGCCTTTCGGCATCCTCTACACCACCAGCTCCATTATTTAATGGTCCCACATTCTCAGTCCTCCATTTTTTTACCATTTAATACTTAAAAAACATCTATGGGGTTGGACTGCTTTGTTCGGCATCCGTAACAAGAACAAGTTGCCTATTTAGAATATCACCAATATATAATACGCATATTTACAATTTAAAAATGATTTAGGAAGGGAATATGAAGTAAGAATCAGAAAGCTAAGTGTGTGTGTAATATATTATATATATATATATATATCATATCTATATATATATATATATAATGCTCAAGTGTGCCCATTGGTGCCCAGTGGAAATTCATGTACCATATGTGTATTTTTTTTTTGTTAGGTGTGGATTTAGTGGATATAAATGTATCTGTTAGTCAACTGCCATCTGCCATCCAGGGGAACCAAATAGGATAATCCTGCAGGTCTGAGAATTAATCCATGCAATCCTGCATTATGTGTGGTTCAAACTTAACAACATATTAGACAACCTAGACCCCTGTACAGAATCCAGATTATCATGCTAGGTTCATACTAATTAATATTTACCACAGCAAGGTCCAGATTTTCAGTTGCTATGGGTTAGGACTTGGGAGCCAGAATAATGATTGCTTTATATGTTAAGTGAGGTTTACAAGGAGCAAAAAAATCCCCTCAGAGTATAAAATGAAATTGAGCCTTCTTTAAACCAAGGTATCTTCAGACTCATGTTATTCTAATAGTATTGCCCTTATAATCTAACATCTAAAACATATTTCTCACTCCCAGAGAATGGGCGTATGCAACATCTTATTTATAGCCATGGAAATGCATGTGTCTAGTTATAATACAGCCTAAGGTTATAGAGCGGGGTGTAAATTGGGACCTTTCACAGTTTTCAAACTACAACTTCCACATTCTCTGTTTGCAGTAAGTTCTTCTTAATGTCCTGTAGCTAAGGCATGTGTCCTGATCATAAAAGCCTATGATATAGAGCGGGGTTTGATAAACACATGTTTGAAAACTACATCCCAGTATTCTCTGTTAGCAGAAAGTTTCTTCTTTATGTCCTTGTTAATGAATTAACTATTTTCATTATACACCCTGGGATAAAGCCATTTTCTAAGTTATAGATATTTAAAGGGCACATCCACCCCTAAACTAAACTTTAACCCCATACTGGCCCCCACTGTGTAGTGTTCCACCCCCCCCCCCCCCCCTTCCGACCATCCGGATCCACCCTCTGCAGGCCGTAGCACTAGTGTGAAATGCTTTAATATCGTGAGCTAACCCCTGTCCACCCCAAACCGCCACATTAGTTCTTTAAAAAAGAAGCAAATCTACTTACAACCCTTCTGTCCCCTGGCGTATCCATTCTGTGTATAAGATCCGATTACCACCTGTTGGGAGGACAGATTCTTGGACAGACTATTTACCTTATTGGATACAAACTCTGAGGCGACAGATAAGTGTACACCACTTACAAGAACACCACAATATACAGGCGTAGTCACACCAGAGTAACCCGCTGTGTGCCATGCTTCCACAAACCTTCCATAAAGCAGTGATCTGGTACAAATTGGTGGAAGCAGAGCTGAGAAATACCATTTATTCTCCATGTTTTCTCTAGTAATGGAGGCTGCTACTGAAAGTATTGATTTACATTAGACTCAGTAGCTCTACTAGGCCCAATTGCCAAACCTACTTTTAAAACCTGATCCATTTGATGGGGTAAATAGGAAGTGGACTGATTGGTAGAACAATTTAATTGGCAGCCACTATTAATGGTTGGGGATTAAGGTGCTTGCTTGCAGCTTTTTCTTAGTGGTAAAGCCTGGCAGTATACCAAGGATATATAATGAAATAAAAGCCATTATTCTGTATTAATAAGTGCTCTGAAGCAAGTTTTTCAACTACATCTGTATGAAAGATGATATAAAGGATAATAATTTTGCATGTCCCTGTCAATTTCTCTAAGTAACTTGGAATGAAATATTGTTTATATGTTTAAAGGAATGTCCACCCCATCCTTTCGTGTAGTGTAGGGCTCCCCCACCCACCCCCAACCGCTATAGTACTTTGTAAAAAACGTAACACTACTTACTTTGCCTCTTCCCCCGATGTTCTGTCACGGCCCTCTGCTTGCATGAAACTGCAAGCGGGGGCCAGACCAGCAGCCGCGTCCGTGATTGGCTGAGAGGCAGCCATTCACGGACGTTGCTTCAGGCAGTATAGAACGCCAGGGGAAACAGGCAAAGTAAGAAGTGATTGGCTAAGTTTTTTTGCAAAGTACTATAGGGTGTGGGGTGGGAGCCCTACACTACAGAAAAGGGATTTGGGTTTGGAGGGGGGAGGCTGCTCTCTGCGCATGGCAAACTTCTCGAGGAGAGAAAAAGAGGCAGAGATCTATATGGACACAGCCAGGATCCTGCTGTGTAATTTTTAGGACTTTGTGGAACATTTGCAGGGCAGCCATTTAGAGCAGGTAAGGTAAGGATTTTACAACACTCACAGTGAAGCCAGTAGTGGGTTAAATGTAGTTTTGGGGTGGACATGCCCTTAAATAGATTATTAGGGAATGTATTATAATAACATGAGGCTGTGAGGACATTCTGTTTAGAAGCTCTATTTCATTTATACTCTGTGGAGAGCTTTAGCTTTTAGGGAAGGGCAGATGGATCACTTGCATATTCGAGCCCTTGGGTTGAAATCGCTATAGCACGAAAAAATGGCTTTATTCTAGGATATATGAAAACAAAATTTTCCAGCATTCTGTGCAGCCAGAGAATGTCGGGAGTTGTAGTTTTTAAGAATGTGAAAAGTAAACACCCTGCTCTATATCATTAGGCTGTATGCATCTGTATACATTCATAGCCAATGGACATAAAGGAGAAACTTATTGCTAACCGAGAATGCTGGGAGTGTATTGTTTCAAAATGGAAAGGTCAGTGAGAAATATGTGTTTATGTTTATATATGTATGATTTTTGAGAGCAATAGATAATAAAAGAGGCTGTGAAGTACCTTCGTTTATAGAAGGCTCTATTTAATTTCCTCTCATGTGGGAGCGTTTAGCACTTTAACTCCACCTCGCTTAAAGGGCAAGTCCAGCCTAAAATATGAAACTTTCATACGGGTAAATCACCCACCAAAACCCTAAACGGTAATAGTTTGAAATCTGAAATATAGAAGTCTAACCTGAAATCTGCACAATGTCTGTAGCCCCTGTTTCTGCTCCTGGTTCTTCTAGTTAGCAACTGTCAGTATGGATTTGACAGTTGACATCACAGCCAATGACTGAATGTTAATCCGTCGGCCTCTCTCTGAGCATGCCCAGCTCAGTACAGGTTTCTAAATTGCTCCGTTTCCATGAGCATAGGACAAACTATGATACATCAACATACTTAAAATTCTTTCTAAAAGATGTTCTTATCAGGGTGGAGTTTGTCCTTTAATCTATAAAGCTAATCAGTATGCTGTGCTCCCAATGGTAACAAAAGAAGCTATAAATGTGGAACTTGTCCGGTGAATACTAATAAGAATGAAAGTAGCATGTTTATCTGGATCCTGTATAGGGTCTCAGGTAATCCATGGAATGGTTTAATTTGAACCACTAGTGTGGCAGGTTGCCGGGTCTATTCTTAGACCTGCAGGATTATACTTTTGGTTCCCCTGGATGCTGGTGACTGAGTAACAGTTTAAAATATACCTGTGTAAAGATTCTATGCCACTGTATCCACACATAGCAAAACATACACGCATACTTTCTACTGGCACCAACGGGCACACTTTTCCTGTGTGTGTGTGTGTGTGGTGTATATATATGTATAGTGGTTTATATATATTATATATATATATATTAATATATATATATATATATATATATATAATATATACTCCTGGGTCTTCTCAGTGCAATTTATTAGGTGCAGAATTCAAGGTAACGTTGTGGTCTTGTTCTTAGACGTTTCTCAAGCCACATTCAACTCAAGTGAACACCCATTATATAGCATCAACCAAATTCATCCACAATGTGATCTCTGGTCCGTTAAGGGCATTTCCACCGTTTAAAAACTTTAGTATGTGGTAGGCTAGTTCCCCCAGCCCCAAACGGTATAATGTTGTATCCAGAAACTCCCACGATAGTTACTACCTTCCCGGGCCCGGCAGCCCCTTCTGTGATTGGTGAGAGGCAGCCAATCACGGATGCGGCTGTTGGCCATTCACAACGGCGGAGGGAAGGTAAGTAACTATGGGGGAGTTTCTGGATAAACATTATAGCAGTTGGGGCTGGGGGAACTAGCCCTACACATACTACAGGATTTTACACTAGGGGAGGGAGACCAAATCGGGTGGTAGAGGGGGGGGAGAGGCCTGCAGTGCGCATGCCAAACTTCTCCTGGAGGGAGACAGGATCCTCCCCACTGGCTGTCAGTGACAGTCGGGAGGCAGCCAATGGGAAGACACCCTCCTTGCAGAGCATGTCTTCCCATTGGCTGCCTCGCGACCTGTCACTCAAAGTGCCAATGGTGGAGGATCGGACCGGAGCGACGAGGGAGATAACAATTAAGATCTAGGACTTTTGTAAAGTACCCAGAGGTGAGGACATGCGTTTTAGCTCCTCACCCGGGTACTTTGCAGGAGTGGGGGAAAGGAACGGGGGAGGTGAGTAATTGTCCTTTAAAGGTAACATATTTAAAGGTAAAGTGCACATCATAATAAATACTTGAAAATAGAGTGCACATTAATAAATGCATAATCACAAATCTCTATGTAACAGTTTTAAAACCAGTGATACTACAAAGTGTAAAAACATGTAAAAAAAATTCTTAAGTATAAGAAACCAAATACTTCATCACATATAATTTACATCAAAATAGAGAGGCAAGGGTTAAGAGTTTTTGGGTACCTAGATAAAAATTATGGTCGGTCTTTCAAAAACTCTAAGTGAGTAATACTCCTTTAACCCTTTAGCATTTTGGATCTAACAGCCCCCCTTGGGGCAGGGAACACGATCAATACCGGTAAACATGAATTCAGAAAGTTTGTTCTTTTTCCAAAAAGTGTTCGGCCACAGGTTTGGTTGCTGCGTTTATCACAATATGCCGTATGTATAGCAGACCGGACCATCCATTCGTAAACCTACATTTACGAATAGAGGTCACAGGTCTGCAATAAATATGGCATATCGTGATAAAAGTACAACAAAACCTGTGGCCAAATCTTTTGGAAAAAGGACACAACTTTCTATAATATAAACAGTCGTGATGGCTGCACTCCACTTCCAAAGTCTTAAATGCACGGGTGCAAAATACTAATATACAATATCAATATGGAAAAGACATTCTTAGTCAAAATAGTAGGCCGTCATCAGGATCCTGATGATGGCCTCGAGCAGGCTGAAAAACGTAGATCGCTCTTTGTAAAATAAACACTACTATGATCTAAGAAAACCCTGAGCGTGCATGTCTATCCTTATTGATGTATATATAATATTATATACAAGATTTCTACATATTATATATTTATATAAAATCATAGTCTTTTTTTTCAGACATGGAGGGGCAGAGTGTGCCTAATGTGTATTAGATACTCTTTACAGAAATTATAATGGGATCTAGGAATTATCAATCCTACTTCCCTGCCCCGGTACAGAGAATAGTGTTGTTTCACTAAATTTCTCCCTTTAAGGTAACTACGACCCATTGGCATTTGTATAAGGTACGTGTCAGTGTCTTGTTTGTCTGGCAGCTTAGTATGTAATAGATTTTTGTATATATAAATAACCGCAAAAAGTGTGCCCGTTGGTACACGTGGGAAATTTGGGTGTATGTTTAGCTATATGTGGATACAGAGATAAAAAATCTTCCATACACACTACTATAAAATTTTCTTGGATTTGTACAATTAAAAAAAAAAGGCAAGATGATAAAAATTTAAAAATTCCTATGAAATCCTGGTTCTATTAGTGTCACATCCCACATCCAATATACAGAGGAGGCAGAAGGAACCACAGGGGGTACCCCAATAGGTATTAGAGGGGACATATATACACATATCTTTTGGATTGTACTGGAGGTCAGTGCTTTAGAAATAACATGTTAAATAACATAAAGGTGCCAGCCTAAAGGTGGCCATACACCAGCACGATATTACTTACCCGACCGAATGTCACGTGACGTTCCTGCGATCCTGCCGGAACCACCTCTCCCAAACTTATATACGACCGACATGCGATCGCAAATGAAATGGGATTTTGCAATCGCATGTCGGTCGTATATAAGATCGGGAGAGGTGGTTCCGGCAGGAACATCGCGTGAGCGGTTGGTCGGGTAAGTAATATCGTGCTGGTGTATGGCCACCTTAACCTCTGGATAAGACCGACATTATCCATCTTTTATCTATATTTGTTGGATATACACTATCACATTTTTCTGTGTACTTTATCGATTTGTTTTGATACACTCGTACAGGAAGATATTTAAATCCGGGGTTTTGTCTTTTCTGATTAGAGATAGGCGAAACTGCTAAAATCGTTCCGCCTGTGGACCTGGAAAATGGTCTGGGGAAAACGTACATACATCCAGAAGGTTAAAAAGAATAACTTTCCTCCACAATCAAACTGTTTTTCGAGTTTCTGCATTCTATTTTCGAGGGAAAAATTAGAATTTTAAAGGAAATTTTGTAAAAATGATACAGTAACTTAATGTAAATTACTCTGGGACCTAGGAAATGGTCTGGGGAACAGATAATCAGATTCTTTCAAATCAGAATGCTTGCAATCAGATTATTTTAGTTAGAGAAACTGATTGATTTAGTATACCAATCATTCTTTCAGAAAGAATCTGATTGTAACCAATTCTAATTGGAAAAGAATATGAGTGTATACTAACCAATCAGAATCTTTTGAAAGAATCTGAATGGAACAAATTCTGTTTAGAAATAAATCTTGGTTAGTATACCAATCAGATTCTTCTGAAAGAATCTGATTGTATCCAATCAGAATTAGTTAGAATCGGGTACTTTTCAGAAAGAATCTTATTAGTATGCTTTCTGGAAGAATCTGATTGTAACCAATCAGAATTGGTTACAATGAGATTCTTTTAGAATTATCTGATTGGGATACTAACCAATTAGTGTCTTTCTGAAATAAGCTGATTGAAACCAAAATCTGATTGGTTAGTATAGCAATCAGATACTTCCTGAAAGAATCTAGTTCTTTGGGCCAAGTTTAAAAGCAAGGACCCAGGGTAGTGATTTCAGAAATACTACCGCAGCCAGTGCTACGCTAGGGAGGCAACGGGAGCTCAGGAGTATAAATGCGTGGCTAAGAGAGTGGTGTAAGGAGATGGGGTTTGGGTTTTTAGAGAACTGGGCTGACTTTCTGTTGGCTACAGGCTCTTTAGTAGTGACGGATTGCACCTCATGTGATGTGATGGTGCAACTGTTTTGGGGGAGAAGATGGCTAGGGGGGTGGAGGAGATTTTAAACTAGGTAAGGGGGGGGGAGGGAACGTTTAACTACACAGGGGTAGATAGAGAAGTTAGGGATCTGGGGATAGTAAACACAACGGAGGGAGGAGAAGGAGGAGGGGGGAGATAGAGGATAAGGAGGCATGTACGACCATGTATGGAAGATAAATCAATTGATAATCTAAAATGTATGTTTACAAATGCAAGGAGTCTGGCTGAAAAACCGGCACGTGCGAACTTGAAATAATAGCTTTAAAGGAAAGGTATGATGTAATTGGTATAGCAGAATCATGGCTTAATGATTCACACGACTGGACAGTAAATATTGAAGGGTACTCCTTATTTAGACATGGACCGAGTTAATAAGAAAGGAGGAGAGTATGTATGTATGTTAAACAGGAATTGAAGCCAAATTTAAAAGATGGAATAGATGGGGGAGCAAACGATGCGGCAGAAACATAGGGTGGAACTGATTGTAAAGGAAGCAAGAAGGTGGGTAAATTAATTGTTGGAGTGTGTTATACGCGCCAAATGCGGGGAAGAGGTGGAAATGAATCTCCTATGCAGTTGGCGAAGGCTGCTGGTATGGGGCATGTTTGGTTATGGGGGATTTTAACTACCCGAAATAGATTGGAGAATGGAACTGCCAGCACCTCAAAAGGTATAAAGTTCTTAAATTTCCTATATGAGCATTTTCTTTCACAGATGGTAGAAGTTCCTACTAGAAAGAATGCGTTGTTGGATCTGGGTGATTCTAATAACCCAGAGCTCATTGGAGATGAAGGTAATGGGAAGCTTAGGGAATAGTGATCATGATATAGTGTCATTTAATAAGGTTGCAGAAAACTAAAGTGCACTGGCTTAACAAAAACTTTTAACTTTAGGAAAGCTAATTTTATGCTTTTAAAGGAATCGCTCTGCTCATAGACTGGGGGAACTGTTTCTAGGTAAAGATACTGAGCAGATGTGGACCACTTTTAAAGGGATATTAAACTATAAACATTTCCAAATCGGTACCTTTAGGAAACAGTGTAAAAAATATGGTCCACTCCTGCATGGCTTAATGCTCAGGTAAAAAGGGAATGGAAAAAAAGAAAGGGCTTTTAAAATTGAAAGCAGAAGGCACAGAACAGGCTTTACAGGGACTTCAAAAGTTGTAATAAAGAGTGCAGAAAGCAATTAAACTAGCTAAAATAGAAAATGAAATACGGATTGCCGAACAAAGCAAGTCCAACCCCAAGATGTTTTTTAAGATATAAATGGTAAAAAAATGAGGACTGAGAATGTGGGACCATTAAATAATGGAGCTAGGTGGTTGTGAGGATGCCGAAAAGGCTAATCTGCTAAACCGTTCTTTTACATCGGTTTTTACTGTTGAGAATCCTTACAGTAGGGTTGTAACAATGTGCAGGGAGGAAATGAAGAGTTTTCACATTGGATAACAGAGGATATGGTACGGAATCAATTAGACAAAGTTAATATCAATAAAGCGCCAGGACAGATGGATTGCATCCTAGATTAAAAGAGCTTAGTTCAGTTCTAGCAAGACCACTGTGTCTCATCTTTTCAGATTCGCTTTTGTCTGGGGATGTGCCGCTGGATTGGAAAAAAGCCAATGTAATACCAATATTCAAAAAGGTAGTCGTTCACAGCCTGGTAACTATAGACCTGTAAGCCTAACATCATGTGGTAGGGAGGTGATGGAAACTTTGTTAAGGGATCATATCCTTGACTTTGTCTCCGAGATCATCTTATTAGTAGTAGTCAGCATGGATTTATGAGAAATAGATCATGCCAGACAAATTTAAATTGGTTTTTATGAAGAAGTGAGTAAGAAGTTAGATCAGGCACAGCTGTGATGTGGTATATTTGGATTTTGCAAAAGCCTTTGATACTGTGCCAATAGGCGACTAATGTATAAACTGAGGACTGTTGGCCTTGAAGAAAACATTTGTTCAGGATAGAGAACTGGTTATTGGACCGCAAACAGAGAGTGGTGGTTAATGGAGCTACATCTATGTGGGCTAAAGTTCTAAGCGGAGTTCCTCAGGGTTCTGTACTGGGGCCGCTTCTGTTTAATCTGTTATAAATGACTTAGAAGGGGGCATTGAGAGCAAGGTCTCTGTGTTTGCTGATGACACTAAATTATGCAGAGCTTTGGAACTTCCAATGATGTGCAAGTGCTGCAAGCAGACCTAGATAGATTATCAAATGGCGAGCAGAATGGCAGATGAGTTCAATGTTGATAAATGTAAGGTGATGCATTTGGGATTTAATAATCCCTGTGCCACTACACCATAAATAATCTGTGTTAAGTGCATCTGAATGGAAAAGATTTGGGGGTTCTGGTAGATAACAGACTTAGCTGTAGCAAACAATGCCAAGGTAGCAACAGCTAGAGCTAGCAAGATATTGTCTTGTATAAAGAGGGGAATAGATTCAAGAGAGAAAATATTATTCTCCCTCTTTACAAGCACTGGTAAGGCCTCATTTGGAATATGGGTGCGTTTTGGAATCCCATATACAAAGGGACATCTTGGAAATGGAAGCAGTCCAGAGAAGGGCAACTAAATAAAGGGGAATGGAGGGGCTTGAATATGCAGCAGATAGACAAGTTAGGGCTGTTTACATTGGAGAAGCGGCGGTTGCGTGGGGACATGATAACCTTATAAAATATATTAATGGCCCATACAGTGAACTCTCTGGTGCATTGTTCACGA
The DNA here is from genome assembly GCA_019447015.1 of Hymenochirus boettgeri. Classification (NCBI taxonomy): domain Eukaryota; kingdom Metazoa; phylum Chordata; class Amphibia; order Anura; family Pipidae; genus Hymenochirus; species Hymenochirus boettgeri. The sequence goes on along the minus strand of CM033471.1, from coordinate 166,165,817 downwards.
ATGTCATATCAGAGGACTCGTGGACATCCTTTAAGGTTGGAAGAAAAAGAAGTTTCATCTTCAAGTTAGGAGAGGTTTCTTTACAGTGAGAACTGTGAAACTGTGGAACTGTCTTCCAGCAGAGGTGGTAATGGCAAGTTCATTGATAACTTTAAAAAAGGCCTGGATAAGTTTCTAAAACTAAAAATATTGAGAATTCGGTATTAATGCATATAGATCTGGTTGATCCAGGGATACTTTCCGATTGCCGTTTGGAGTCAGGAAGGAATTTTTTCCCCCCTTTTTTTAGCTGGGGTTTTTTGCCTTCCTCTGGATCAACTGTTAGGTAGGGTTAAAAAAAAAAAAAAAAAAAAAGGGAATAGGTGGACTTGATGGACGAATGTCTTTATTCAACCTTATTACTATGTTACTATGTTAGTTGTATCAATCAGAATTGGTTACATGAGAAACTTTTAGAAATAATCTTATTGGTATGCTTTCTGGAAGAATCTGACTGTAACCAATTCTGATTGGAAAATAATCTGATTGGTATACTAACCAATCAAATTCTTTCTGAAAGAATCTCATTGTAACCAATTCTGATTGGATAAGAATCTGATTGTTGGTATACAAATAAGATTCTTTCTAAAAAAAAAAAAAAAAAAAAAAAAAAGAATTTTGATTGGTATGCTTCTGGAAGAATCTAATTGAACCAATCTGATTGTTACATCAGATACTTTTAGAAATAATCTGATTGGTATACTAAATAATCTGATCTTTTCTAATTAGAATTGGTTACAATCAGATTTCTTTCAGAAAGAATCTGATGTCTTTTCCCCCAGACCATTCCAAGGTCCAAAACTATTTACAGTAAGTTACTTTAAAATTTTACAAAATTTTCAAAAATTCCTTGAAATGTTCTTAAAATTTTCAAACGCGTCTCAAAAAACCTGCAAAGAGGAATTCCCAAAAATCTGTGATCACGAAAAACCACAGAACCGGATTCAGATCGCCAATCTGGATCTCTATTCTTGATCTATTTATTGTAAATTGTATAGAATATTATAGTTCCGTAGAAAAACCCGGTGAACTACAACTGTTGTGCAGAGTTTATATCAAAATTCCCTCTAAAATTTCCAACCAATAATAGATTGATAGGGATCCATTGGATCATTCTATATTAAAGTTAATCAATTGTCTTTTAATACTCACCCTCCCCATTAACTCACAGCTGTCACCAGGGATTCTGTTAGAGAGGGATCACTATTGGTAAATCTGAGGTCCTATAAGAACCCAGACTATCCTGTCATGTTTCAATCTTATTTCATTTTATTAGTCCAGGACACAGGCTCATGGCTTCTATGGGGTCTATTGCTAAATAATGTAATAAATGATTAACAAAATCGCTTCATTGTCTCAGAAAAGTGGGCATGGAAATGTTTTCCTTTCAGTCCCATATCATATTAAATATAATTTCCTGTCAAGCAAACAGCAGCTCTCTCTTTTTCTATGGGAGGGGTGGGGTGAGGTGAGAGTGAAAAGAATGTTTTACTTTGCTAAGACTGTCAATATTTATAAGAGAAGTGACGTATAAGTCTTGCAACTTCCTACTAACACTCAGAGATTTTTTTTGATTTGCTAAACACTATCAATGTAATATTAAGCAAACCGTTAGATAAAACACTAAAAGGGAAGTGATAAATATGTTCCTTTTTAAGCTTACATTGCCTCCTAATAAAACTTCCTGAGGTGTGGCTAAACACTTTATTTTGAAGATTCCATTACAAAAAATGAGTTGGGAGTATACTTTTTTCATATATTTTTGCCTTATTACATTTCTGTATACTTTAATGTCATTACTACATATTTGTTAATATTGATATAACTATTTAGTGCTTAAACAACACATAAACACTGTCCCTGTATATTACTTTTACTTACCCCCACAACATAGTACCTCCGAAAAACCCAATGTATTCCCCATGAATTTAATAAAATAAGGGAAGAGCCATTTAAACTATTAGGCTAAACAATTGGTGTCTCATAGAAATTGAACTCCTTCAGGCTCATTTACCCGCTCTCTGGCTATGATTTACGATCGGTTAGTGCAGCGCTAAGTCTTGCTTTGCAGCGTCGCAAACCAATTTACCAGAGGCTGCACAGCTCTTTGCGTGTATGTATATTTAAACACCAGCTGTATTTAGTCCACAGCCTCTGATAAATCTTAAAAGGGAGATTTGCCCAGTGAGCTTGCGTGTTTAGCTGCTTTTTAAGTTCAAGCTGAAAAGCAATTTTAATTGTTGATAAAAGTCCCTTTTTTTGTACCCTTTTTTACCAGCTTGAAAAAGTAAGCAAAATATTTTGTATTCCAGATAACTTGTATGAAAGTAACATGAAAAAGGTACCTATAACATTAAGAAATATAAGCCATCTGTTACAGTTTCATACTTGACTTCTTACAGTCGTCCACACAACTATCTACCTTTGCTTTGACGCTTTATAAATATTCTGCAAAGTTGATGGAAAGACCATTTTAGTAGGTGAGTTTTTATATTTTTACAACCCAGTATACTGTATGTAATCTGCTAGCTCACCTTGAATTCCTAAATCTTTATATTCCATACTGTAGTTGTTCTAATAAAGTATTCACACAATGTTTAGAACATACAATTGCAATTCCCCGAAAGTCCACCATCTGAATTTAAAGGGCATGTCCACCCAAAACTATAATCCCCCCACTACTGGCCCCATTGTGTAGTGTAGTTTAATCCTTACCTCACATCCCAGCTCCATAGGGTTCTCTTGTAGTTCTCTTGTAGTCCCCCCCCAAAGTCCCAAAAACTGCCCACCAGGAGGCTAGCAGGTCCATATAGGACACTGCCTGCTACCTGGCCTCCCGGAGATTTTTGCCATGCTTACTGCAGCTCTTCTACCCCTCCCCTCCCGTTCTGCTATCCCTCCCCCTAGCTTAAAACCCCTTTATGTCAGCCTTCCCATGTCCCCCAGCCCCAACCGCATAATTTTATTTTTAGAAAGCTCCCAAATCTGTTACTTACCTCTCCTACGCGGAAGTGAGCTGCCGGCAGCCGCGTCCATGATTGGCTGCCGCTTAGCAATCACAGACCGGCTGCCGGTCCCGCCCCTCTGCTTGCATTTCCTCGCAAGCAGAGGGCCGGGAGCGCGGCGCAGGAAAGAGGGGAGGTAAGTAGAGTTTGGGGGCTTTCTAAAAAAAAAAAAAATGCGGTTGGGGCTGGGAGCCCAGGGGGATCGTATATTAAATTTTGATTTTAGGGTGGACATACCCTTTAACAAAATGTTTTAAAATGAGTATTTCTCATACTAGCTAACTGATCATTGAGCTGTGCTGCCTCTTACTGTTCATCTTGCACTAATTAGATCATTTTATTTTCTCCATTCTATTCTTTTTAGAATCCTTCTTTGAACAGGATTTCTCAATGTCCTGAGAAATCTTTGTTTTCAGAGGTTTCTTGTAAATATAAAAGGCATCACACAGGGTTAATTTTTTTCATCTTTTATTGCACCAGCCATTATTATCAGGGAGATTCATGAAAGTCTTATGGTTAAAAATGGTGCTATTTTTACCCAACCATTTCGAATTATTTAAGATTTAAAAGCTAACGTTTGATTCGTTGGGGCAAAATTAGCACATTTTTAAAGATAAGAGCTTTTTATGAATAACCCTGTTTGTATTTATTAGACTAAAATTTATTTCATACTTGTATTACTTGTAATGTCTATTTTGTACATTAACAAACCAGCGTACATGCATTTCAGATTTTTGGGACACAGCTGGTCAGGAGAGATTCCAAGCATGCATGCTTCCTATTACCACAAGGCCCATGCCTGTATAATGGTGAGTGGTTGTAATATGCTGTTGTATACAGTTACAGTAGTTTTAGTGTGCTTTCTTTACAGTGTGCTGTACAACTAAATTTAATTTTTGCCAGGTTAATGAAAATTAAGTCTTGCATAATGTACGCGGAATATTTTACTTGCACTGGCTACTATACATGTTCTGTACTTTCTCCAGGTATATGTTGTGAACGCAAGATCACATACCGGAATCTAAGCACGTGGTATACAGAGTTACGGGAATACCGGCCAGAGATCCCTTGTATTGTTGTGGCTAATAAGATTGATGGTAAGAATCATACCTTTTAGTTACTGGGATTTAAGACTTTTCAGATGTAAATACATTTTTTAGAATTCTTTGCATATGCAGTTAAAACTTTTCTGTAAGTTGAATGGGTTTGGACTTTTGAGCATGAAATTTTATTATATTAGTAAATTAATCTTCATACTGAAACACACATTCCTCAGAAACAGCAGATTATAGCAATGCTATTCACCCTTCTAAGTCCTAACTAATAGTAACTAATAGATCTCCAATTGCTAATCTATTAGTTGGGAATAATTTGTACGGGCTATGTTATTCAAACATGTACGTTCACACGTTTATGTGTGTGTGCTGCATCAGGAGTAAGTTCAAATGTGGAGGGAGTTCCTTCTCCCTTCCCCCATCATTTTCAGAGAGTTATGATTAGGCTTTTTAATGCCTGTGGCCTGTAAGGAGGTTTCTGTAGCCTGACAAGCGCAGGACGCGAGCAAGTGGTGCTATGATAATAGTTAGAAAAACAATAAAATTTGCTAAATGTACTGGCCCTAAAGCTGTCACAGACTTTAGTTCACATCTAAATACTGAGCTGGCTATAGAGATAAGTGCACTTTTCTCCAAGGTGTGACTAAGATCTGTCCTTATTAGCAGAGTCTGGTGTTAAGGAGGCTTAAGCAGGTTTCATTTACTTTTACTTTCAAACATTATTTGCTCATTTCTGACCTGACCGATTGCTTCCGACTTATTTTTAGGCAGAATTTAGTTTTTCCAATGCATGTTGGTGAAGCAGGGCCGGACCTGCTATCTTTAATGAATTGCAAGATGGTTGGGCTGAAATCATGGCACATTTTTTTTAATTCCTGACTGATAGACTACTGATTGGCTTATCAACTGTAGGTTGTCAGCAGGAATATTGCGTATTGTTTGTACCAGTCCTAAAACATATTTTCCCCATAATACCCTACAAAATGCTGACGAAGATAAAATGTGTCTATATCATATCTGTTTCTAAATTATTACTAACCAAAGATATGCCTGTGTAACTAAGGCAATTTTATACTACAGCTTTGCATCAATTTAACTTTCTATTTTCATTTTTTAGCTGACCTTCGAGTGACACAGAAAGGTTTTCATTTTGCTAAGAAGCGAAACCTGCCATTTTACTTTGTATCAGCAGCTGATGGAACTAATGTTGAAAGGTAGGGAAAAAGCAAGGTTGGTTTGTAAGGTCACTCCTTTTGTGAAGATTAATTCAGGTTTCTGCTATTTTCTGTGTAGGTTATACTGGTTAGGCTTATTTGCTGGGAAAAGAGCTTCATGTTTCATTCTAGAAGAGATAAGCTATAATAGTATGAGCACAGTGTTCAGTTCACTTACTGGATCCATTTTTACACAGCTCTTCACTGATGCAATAAAACTTGCAGTATCCTACAAACAGAACTCTCAAGATTTTATGGATGAAGTGATGCGGGAGCTAGAGGTCAGTGTGCTGTCCCATTAATTCTTTTTTATAGAGATTGCAAATTTACATTGATTAGTATGTAAGAATTTAGGGCTTCAGCATAGAGCCACTGAGAACACAAACCACTATGATGGCCTTTTCTCGACAGAAGTCCTAAAAGGGGAACTGTGGTCAAAATGACTAGTTAAATTGATGGAATTGCTCTCCTGAGAATTTTTGCAGTTTATTTCATTGTTTATGCATAGTTTTGAAGATATTTACATTTTTGTGTGGGGATATGGCAGCAGCATCACCAGGTCCCCTGCACATCCTGCTCTGAAACCATGTCAGTGGATGACAGTCAATCTGCCCTGTGTCTCCTCCTCCTCTTGCAGGCCCCCCTTGCCCTTCCCTTACAGCCCCACAGCCCACTCGCGGGTGCAGTGGTCCACTCAGACACCCCCCCCCCCTACATAAAACTGTATGAAAACAGCCTTTTCAGGCAGAGTAAGAATAATGTTGTGATGAATTGTGTGCAATGGATACCAATTATTTTGATGTTATGCAGGGCTGCACCCACTTTAATGCTTGTATGAAATTGTATATGTAGTATGTTTATGAATATATTTTCTTTCAGAACTTTGAGCTAGAGAAACATGAGCCAGAATATGTATCCGATAAAGATGAATCATATGAAGATGGAGTCCCACCAAAAGCGGAGTGACATCCGTGCTTAAAGGTATATGCTTGTAGCGCCGGGCTGTGTTAACCACCCAGCAGATATTTAATTTCCTTGATACTGCAAGGATCTGTGATATCATATTCTTTAAAAGGCAAAAGGGAGGAACCTAACTGCTGCTATATTGTTACAATGCTAGAAAATACAGAAAAAAGTTCATTATTTCTGTTGAAGACCCTTTGAGGAATAACTAAACTTTAGGTTTACGCTAAAATCTTTATCAAATCTATATGGACTGATCTCCAGACTTAAATGGACTTGGGGATAGTGAAACGTAACTGGAAAATATTGTATTATCTGTGAATTTAAAATTATTAAATAATGTTTTAACAGTTGTTTTGATAGAGTTTTAATGGCATATTCATCCTACAAGCTACAATAGATAAAAAGCTCACAGACAGGGCTGATCAGTTATGCAGCGAAATTATGCTCTCCCCCTTCCCCCTGCCTCTCAAAAGTTTCTGCAATTAGGGGACAGTCATTGGAAGTGATGTCATCTGTTACATCCATGACTGACAGCTGGTAACTGTAAGCAGCAGAAAAAGAGGTAACCAAATATCAGGCAGCATTTCATGTTAGATTTACATCTATCAAGAAAATTTATAAAAATGCATTGTGCAGAAACACCAGTTGGTTATATAGAATAATCACAGCTCTGCATCATGTTCTATAAGCACCTCATTAAAGGGGAAGTTCAGTGCAAATACATGCTTTTCAGAAAAAAGAGCAGTATTTTTCCATCCTAATGACCTTAATCTGCCCATTCAGCATTTTGTCTGTGTATAAATAACTGCAAACCGAAATACTGACTTCCTGTTTGCAGGACTCCTAGTAGAGACCGTTATGGTCTTGCCCTTGACCCATCGCCTGGGTTGATTCAGTTGCTCAGTAGAGATCTGAACATCTTTGACCCATCCAACAGCCATTCAGTAGGAATTACTGTTCGGAACATTCCATGGATGTGGTGATCCTGGGAAGAAAAGAGACCGTTAGAACCTGAAATGTCAGCTCACTAATGTCAACAGCAGGGAAAAGCAAAGGGTATGAAATCAACTTATTTTCACGATGGGAGAGAAATATGTAGAATAACTAAGAAGGCATTACACAAACTAGCAATTAACAAATATTGATAATTTCCACTGAACTGTCCCTTTAAAGGTAACGTGTCGTTCCTATTGTTCCAAACAAGTAAGGGTCATATAAAAGGCCTTTCCATCATACCTTCCAAATGAACCCTAAGTTATTGCTAGAAAGGTTCAGCAATATTACTCCCTGCTTGAACACTTCCTGTTCTAGCCATATTCCCCATCTCAACTGTAAATTTTGAGTGCATGCTTCTCCCCTGGGGCGAAGGGGTGTGGCAGAGCCACCCAACCCCCCCCCCCCCCTTTTTTTTTTAGTTTGTAACAATAACAAATTTATATATTCACTCAACCTACTGGAAGCAGGAAATTTGAACATTCGCCGCAATATAATTTCTCGCAGGCTGTAGCCAGACATGTGATTCAGGACGTATTTTAAAGGAAAGATTGCAGGCTGTCATTTAACACTAACTTGTTTGGAGACCACAGTTGCCCTTTAAAATTGTATGTGCTAGAGTGTGTTGGGGTGTCCTGTTTGAAAAAGGAAGATATTGCACAAAATTAACTGAAAAAGTAAACCTGCACTCCCCGCTGCAGAGTTGGGGAACATTGTCCCCTTCCATATACCCTCCTGAAAGTGTCTTTCTAGTGATACAATCCTATTAACTGTTTCAGTGTCTATAGACTCTGTTGTTCTAGGAACCCTGGTTATGGATGGTGAGGACTTTTCATATTAGACTCGGGACTATCCTACTGGGATCCTTGGCCTCTTTGTAGTTTCTACAAGGACGCCCCGATTTTAATACCGAATACTCGATATAAGTTGATCGAGTAAGTCGAGGGTAGAAATTATGACACTACTGCCTTCTGATTCTATATTGTTTTGAGGCTTTAGTTGCCCTTTAAATGGACAGCAGAATTCCCATACCGTAGTCTCATACCGTAATAGCCAAATCCAGCATTGGTATTACTGTATGGAATTCTGCTATCCATTTAAAGGGCAACTAAAGCCTCAAACAATACAGAATCAGAAGGCAATCTTTAACAATAGATACCGTCCTCCAGATTCTGTATTGTATAAGGCATTAGTTTCCCTATAAATGGAGAGGAATCCCACATACTAACCCTAATTCCGCCACTCCAGATGTTTGGAAACTACAACTCCCAGCATGCTTTAATTGCTGGGAGTTGTAGTTTACAAAACTCTTCAGTGGCAGCACTGCACCTACCCCACCCACCCCCAGTAGAGGAGAAGACTTGCCTTTAGTCCTTGTTCTAGTTGAATGGCTGCTGCACTAACTTTAAATCTGGCAGCCACACGCTTCCTGTCTCTTCCGCACTCACTGTTCAGGTGCTCAATGTCACTACTGCCGCCGGGTATGACTGGCGCCGAGTAGTGACGTCGGCACAGTACAGTGGATGCGGAAGAGACAGGGAGCTTGCGGATTTAAGTTAGTGACTCGAGTATAAGTTGAGGTAGGATTTTTAAGCTTTTTTAAAGCCTAAAAACCTTGACTTATACTCGAGTAATACGGTAGTTGGGTGTAGGGTACTGTATAGGGTTAAATTTGTATTGGTGTTACTGTGTATGGCACAATAAAGTTCAATTTAGCGTGTTAACAGTGTTGTGCTCCCATTGGTGTCCTAAATGAATAAAACCTACTGTAGCCTTACAAAGATGTCCGTCCTAGTCTTTATCAACAACAACTAATTCCTATGAAATAAAAAGCTAAACAACTTCTAATATACAATACAAGTGATATGCAATAAAAAGAAGGAATGTTGAGGCACCTTATTTCATACCCTTCAACATTCGCCTTTTAATAGGTACACCATTAAGAAATACATTATGCAGATGCTATTTTAATTGCATGTGAATACACGATAGCTCCTATACTTCCGCTTGCTCCTGGTAACTGCACTCGTTCTGTCCCAAACATTGAACCATGAAAAAACTTGAGCAGTGTAGGAAAGTAAGACACTCAAAGGGTATCTTAGATGCTGGATTATTTACAAGACATGTTTTGTTTTCTCAAATGTGCCTGAGAACCCGAGACATGTCTTGTGAATAAACCGGCATCAAAAGATATCCATTGAGAGTCTTACTTTCCTGACACTGCTCATTCATAGTTTTTTCATAATTTCAATTGCACGTGTTTAATAGATTTTGAATTGATTTGAATTGAATAACATGGAAATTTGAAATGTTAAAAGCACTGCACAGGGTTTTGCTAAAGGCTATAGATGTTGCATAATTGTTGACCAAAACAGAAGGTGACCTTAACAACCAACCACTGCGGCTAATGTGTATGGCGTCTTCGTTGTGATCTATCCCGCTGGATCGCTAATCCCCTTTAATTAATATATATATATATATATAATATATATATATATATATATATTTTTTTTTTTTTTTTATGTACATTTCTCTAATCATTATGAAATCATAGATACACAAATAGTCCAGGTGCACACCGCCTGCGTGGGTGCAGACTTCAAATAATTCCCACTTTCAAAAGAAATAAAGTGACAACTTAAACAAAGGCTAGAAGTCGCACTCCAAATGAACGTGAATTTATTAAAAAAACGTCACAACAAAACATTTTGAGGGTACAGGTCCCCTTCTTCAGGTCACTCTGAAACTTGTTGATGACTAGTATTTAATAAATTCATGTTCATTTGGAGTGTGACTTCTAGCCTTTGTTTTAGGTGATGGAAATGACATGCTGGAAATACAGGCCTTCCTTTAATGAAGATGTGGGATGACTTCTAATCTGATTAGAGCCACGCAGCAGACTGCAGTTTTTCCTGTGCCAACTAGCAAACACATTTACTAATAAGCCAGTTAATAAGCAAGTTTTAAGTTAAGTTTTAGAGACAGAATTTATATAGTGATCTACAAGTAATTTAAAATCTGAATCACTGCTAGGGTGGATCATTTGGAAATTTCCTTTAATGGAATTCTTTTCCTCATTTCAATCTTTAAATGAATACGTAAGTAAGCCGCACTTACTCTGATGTTGTGTTTGCTGCACAACTTCATTCCAGTACTTGATTTGCTCAGCCTCTCAGTCCCTCAGCCCCCTGCCAGACTATCTGACTCTCTGTGAGGGCAACCATGCTCAATCCCTATGAGGTAGCATTGTGAGAGGAAATTTCCACCATGCAGTTCATGTACCAACAGTTGCCATCTAGTACCAGCAAAACTATACATAACAAAAAGTTTAAGATAGCTGACATGTAAGATAGTTTCAGACCGAATAAGGGGCAAATCAACAAACAAATGGTACAGTGATAGTTGGGAAGAATTATAGTTTACAGTAATGGGCAATAAATTTTTTCCCCCCCAGTGTACATATCCTTTAAATTAGAAGACTATTTTCCATTTGTATTGTAAGATATTTCTCCACAGTCCCTAAGATTTTGCCTGTGGCAAAGTGTGGGTGTGAAAAACAGTAATAAGTCTGCTCCATATGTTTAATTAAGTCTCTTGGCACATGAACTAAAACTAAAAGGGTTCTGCTAAATAAAGCCTTCTAATTCAGGTGGTGCCAGCAGATAAATATTTATAGGACATCAAAAAGTATCTGCCCATGGCACTCTTATACAAGAATATATTTACCCCAGACATATGGTGGAACATACCACCCATAGCACTAACAAATGAGTCCAGCAGATGCAATAAACCACAACAATCTTTATTTGCTTACAATTTGTCAGATAAACCACCCCTTTGTTTAAAATACACTTATAAATAGGCAAAAAAAAAAAGTGACCAGGAGGAACACCTAAATGGACCGATACATCAAAGATAAACCAATTGTTGTAGGGGACATATATCTATCTCCCCTCAGATATCAATATAATGGAATAGTTCAAAGATTTTAAAGTCCATCCAGCTAACCCAGGCCCTCTTGCTGATATCACTAGCGTAGACATCCCACCCTGCCCTTTCAGGCTTCCTGGCAGGGTTGGAAAGGGCATGAGTCACATGGAGGCGGCGGAACTAGCCTTCTAGGGGTGTGGGATGGTGGGGTTAGGGAGGAGATGGGGCATTCTGGGGGTGTGGACCACAAAAGGGGGCATGACTGAACAATAAATTAATAGAGGTGGTTGTGTTGAATAACCTTTATCAGAGATCTGTTATATAAAATGTCAAGTTAGCGGTCCTGTTTTATTCAGTTAAGCTTAGTCTTATTAAAAATGAAGCATAATTTAGGTTTAATGCCTGTCGTTCAAAATTTTAGAGGTCAAAAGTTTATGTCACAGCTTGGAGGTATTTGAAGTGGTTCATCAAAGGGCTGGACTTAAGAGTCAGTGCCTGGTAAGAAAAGTCTTATTTAGGGGCAGTCCATTTTTATTGGCTGGCCTCAGGTAATGTTATTTTAAAGAAAAAGTTGATATGGTAAAATTGTTTGATAAAAAAGTTATACAAGAATGTTTAATAAATAAATAAAAAGCTGTGGCCATTTTCCAACCTCTGAACACGTCTGTTTGCTTTATTAATCTGTCTAATCTATTAATCTGACCATTTTAAGTTATAACATGCTCATCTATTATGTTGTTAAGAATGTAAGTGGGGCCCTACATATCCCATGTTCGTTTTAGTTGAGCTCATTCACCCTCCATTTCACTATGTCCTGTAGGTAGAACGTTTGCAACATTGTTGCTGAATAGGCTGAACAGAGTTCACCACACCCTACTCTGCAACATTGTCAAATGGAAGGAGGTGAAGGGAGGAGGAATAGGAGCTCAGCTAAAACATACAGGAGAGCAGTTCTAAGGGAAATAAAAGTTCTTACCCGATTTTTAACACACCAACCAGTCTCTGTGACAGGCAGTTCTGAGATCCCTATCCTGCCACTGCAAGTCTCTAGACTTTTGGCACCTGAAAAAAAATCCAAATGCTGCCCCCTTGCCACGCCACCGGAAGGGGTTGTGGTTTATTAATTGAATGTGGGTGTGCTTTGTCCAGAAGTGGGGTGTGGCTTGTCCAGAAGTGGGAGGGGCTTTACACATGACTGGTAAATATGCCCAAAATGACTGGTAAATGATGCCCACAGTGACTGGTAAGTAATGCCCAACATTGATTTTTCATTTGCAGAGCTGACAAACATTAATTTTGATCAAATAAATGCCAGTCAGAAGGGAGGGGGGGAGTCATAGCTGCATTGTTGTGCAATGTAAGTCATAGCTTCCCTTCTGAAGTCAGTACCTCCCGAAAATGTGTTTTTTACAAATGGCATTTTGGGGGCCCCTGGCATCTGGGCTCCAGGCACATTGAAAAGTCATGGCACATAAAGCCAGAAAAAAAATCTGCCAGCAAAACTGCTGCTTCCCTACAGGGTGCTGCTCTGTAATGTGCTTCACTCTGCCTCATTAGGGGGGGCAGCCCTGGCAATATGCTGGCACTGGGAATGTTATAAGGGTAATGGGAAAGTCTGCTGGAATGGTAATGGGAAAATCTGCTGGTACTGGGAAAGTTACTGGTAAGGGAGTCTGCTGGCACTGGGAAAGTTAATGGTAAGGGAGTTGCTGGCACTGGGAAAGTTAATGGTAATGGGAGTCTGCTGGCACTGGGAAATTTAAAGGGTATTTCCAGCAAAATGTAGTTTGTTTCTAACTGATTTACTTAAGAAACAGGAGGTAAATGCAAAAAAACTTTCCCAGTGCCAGCAGACTCCCTTTTCCCATTACCATAATTTTCCCAGTGCCAGCAGACTCCCATTACCAGTAACTTTCCCAGTGCCAGCAGACTCCCATTACCAGTAACTTTCTCAGTGGTAGCAGACTCCCATTACCAGTAACTTTCTCAGTGGTAGCAGACTCCCATTACCATTAACTTTCCCAGTGCCAGCAGACTTTCCCATTACCATTAACTTTCCCAGTGCCAGCAGACTCCCACCCGCGGACCCGCTCAGCCACGAAATCCCCAACGCATCTCCAGTCCTTGCACTGTGCACACCGTGCAAAGGAGCGAGGATGCTTCAGAGTCTGTCAGTGAAGTCGGCGCTGGAGCGGGTCCATGGGTAAGTGTCTTCCTCTCCTGTAAGATTTACTGAAGAACGGGAGGTAAGAGAGTGCATTTAGCTCCTGTTCTTCAGTAATCAGTTAGAAACAACTTACATTTTTGCTGGACATACCCTTTAATGGTAATGGGAAAGTCTGCTGGCACTGGGAAAGTTACTGGTAATGGGAGTCTGCTGGCACTGGGAAAGTTAATGGTAATGGGAAAGTCTGCTGGCACTGGGAAAGTTACTGGTAATGGGAGTCTGCTGGCACTGGGAAAGTTAATGGTAATGGGAAAGTCTGCTGGCACTGGGAAAGTTACTGGTAATGGGAGTCTGCTGGCACTGGGAAAGTTAATGGTAATGGGAAAGTCTGCTGGCACTGGGAAAGTTAATGGTAATGGGAGTCTTCTGCCACTGGGAAAGTTACTGGTAATGGGAGTCTGCTGGCACTGGGAAAGTTACTGGTAATGGGAGTCTGCTGGCGATGAGAAAATTAATGGTAATGGGAAAGTCTGCTGGCACTGGGAAAGTTAATGGTAATGGGAAAGTCTGCTGGCACTGGGAAAGTTAATGGTAATGGGAAAGTCTGCTGGCACTTAACTTTCCCAGTGCCAGCAGACTTTCCCATTACCATTAACTTTCCCAGTGCCAGCAGACTCCCATTACCAGTAACTTTCCCAGTGCCAGCAGACTTTCCATTGACATTAACGTCCCAGTGCCAGCAGACTCCCATTACCAGTAACTTTCCCAGTGCCAGCAGACTCCCATTACCATTAACTTTCCCAGTGCCAGCAGACTCCCATTACCAGTAACTTTCCCAGTGCCAGCAGACTTTACCATTACCATTAAAGGGTATGTCCAGCAAAAATGTAAGTTTGTTTCTAACTGATTTACTGAAGAACAGGAGCTAAATGCACTCTCTTACCTCCCGTTCTTCAGTAAATCTTACAGGAGAGGAGGAGACACTTACCCATGGACCCGCTCCAGCGCCGACTTCACTGACAGACTCTGAAGCATCCTCGCTCCTTTGCACGGTGTGCACAGTGCAAAGGACTGGAGATGCGTTGGGGATTTCGTGGCTGGAGCGGGTCCGCGGGTGGGAGTCTGCTGGCACTGGGAAAGTTAATGGTAATGGGAAAGTCTGCTGGCACTGGGAAAGTTAATGGTAATGGGAGTCTGCTACCACTGAGAAAGTTACTGGTAATGGGAGTCTGCTGGCACTGGGAAAATTAATGGTAATGGGAAAATGGGAGTCTGCTGGCACTGGGAAAGTTTTTTGCATTTACCTCCTGTTCTTAAGTAAATCAGTTAGAAACAAACTTACATTTTTGCTGGAAATACCCTTTAAATTTCCCAGTGCCAGCAGACTCCCATTACCATTAACTTTCCCAGTGCCAGCAGACTCCCATTACCATTAACTTTCCCAGTACCAGCAGATTTTCCCATTACCATTCCCAGCAGACTTTCCCATTACCCTTATAACATTCCCAGTGCCAGCATATTGCCAGGGCTGCCTCCCTAATGAGGCAGAGTGAAGCACATTACAGAGCAGCACCCTGTAGGGAAGCAGCAGTTTTGCTGGCAGATTTTTTTTCTGGCTTTATGTGCCATGACTTTTCAATGTGCCTGGAGGCCCAGATGCCAGGGGCCCCCAAAATGCCATTTGTAAAAAAACACATTTTCGGGAGGTACTGACTTCAGAAGGGGAAGCTATGACTTACATTGCACAACAGAATGCAGCTATGACTCCTCCCCCTCCCTTCTGACTGGCAATTTATTTGATCAAAATTAATGTTTGTCAGCTCTGCAAATGAAAAATCAATGTTGGGCATTACTTACCAGTCACTGTGGGCATCATTTACCAGTCATTTTGGGCATTATTTACCAGTCATGTGTAAAGCCCCTCCCACTTCTGGACAAGCCACACCCCACTTCTGGACAAAGCATCACCCACATTCAATTATAAAACCACACCCCTTCCGGTGGCGTGGCAAGGGGGGCAGCATTTGGATTTTTTTTCAGGTGCCAAAAAGTCTAGAGACTTGCAGTGGCAGGATAGGGATCTCAGAACTGCCTGTCACAGAGACTGGTTGGTGTGTTAAAAATCGGGTAAGAACTTTTATTTCCCTTAGAACTGCTCTCCTGTATGTTTTAGCTGAGCTCCTATTCCCTCCTCCCTTCACCTCCTTCCATTTGACATATTGTTGCAGAGTAGGGTGTGGTGAACTCTGTTCAGCCTATTCAGCAACAATGTTGCAAACGTTCTACCTACAGGACATAGTGAAATGGAGGGTGAATAGGAGCTCAACTAAAACGAACATGGGATATGTAGGGCCCCACTTACATTCTTAACAACATAATAGATGAGCATGTTATAACTTAAAATGGTCAGATTAATAGATTAGACAGATTAATAAAGCAAACAGACGTGTTCAGAGGTTGGAAAATGGCCACAGCTTTTTATTTATTTATTAAACATTCTTGTATAACTTTTTTTATCAAACAATTTTACCATATCAACTTTTTCTTTAAAATAACATTACCTGAGGCCAGCCAATAAAAATGGACTGCCCCTAAATAAGACTTTTCTTAACCAGGCACTGACTCTTAAAGTCCAGCCCTTTGATGAACCACTTCAAATACCTCCAAGCTGTGACATAAATCTTTTGACCTCTAAAATTTTGAACGACAGGCATTAAACCTAAATTATGCTTAACATTTTTAATAAGACTAAGCTTAACTGAATACAAACAGGACCGCTAAACTTGACATTCTTTATATAACAGATCTTCTGATAAAGGTTATTCAACACAAACCACCTCTATTAATTTTATTGTTCAGTCATGCCCCCTTTTGTGGTCCACACCCCCAGAATGCCCCATCTCCTCCCTAACCCCACCTCCCACACCCCTAGAAGGCTAGTTCCGCCTCCATGTGACATCATGCCCTTTCCAACCCTGCCAGGAAGCCTGAAAGGGCAGGGTGGGATGTCTACGCTAGTGATATCAGCAAGAGGGCCTGGGTTAGCTGGATGGACTTTAAAATCTTTGAACTATATCCATTATATTGATATCTGAGGGGAGATAGATATATGTCCCCTACAACAATTGGTTTATCTTTTGATGTATCGGTCCATTTTAGGTGTTCCTCCTGGTCACTTTTTGTTTTTTGCCTATTTATAAAGTGTATTTTAAACAAAGGGGTGGGTTTATCTGACAAATTGTAATGCAAATAAAGATTGTTGTGGTTTATTGCATCTGCTGGACTCATTTGATTAGTGCTATGGGTGGTATGTTCCACCATATGTCTGGGGTAATATATTTCTTGTATAAGAGTGCCATGGGCAGATACTTTTTGATGTCCTATAAATATTTATCTGCTGGCACCACCTAGAATTAGAAGGCTTTATTTAGCAGACCCTTTTAGGTTTAAGTTCATGTGCCAAGAGACTTAATTGAAACATATGGAGGCAGACTTATTACTGTTTTTCACACCCACACTTTGCCACAGGCAAAATCTTAGGGACTGTGGAGAAATATCTTACAATACAAATGGAAAATAGTCTTCTAATTTAAAGGATATGTACACTGGGGGGGAAAAAATTATATTGCCCATTACTGTAAACTATAATTCTTCCCAACTATCACTGTACCATTTGTTTGTTGATTTGCCCCTTATTCGGTCTGAAACATCTTACATGTCAGCTATCTTAAACTTTTCTGTTATGTATAGTTTTGCTGTAGCTAGTATGGCAACTGTTGGTACATGAACTGCATGGTGGGAAATTTCCTCTCACAATGCTACCTCATAGGGATTACTGAGCATGGTTGCCCTCACAGAGAGTCAGATAGTCTGGCAGGGGGCTGAGGGACTGAGAGGCTGAGCAAATCAAGTACTGGAATGAAGTTGTGCAGCAACACAAACATCAGAGTAAGTGCGGCTTACTTACGTATTCATTTAAAGATTGAAATGAGGAAAAGTAATTCCATTAAAGGAAATTTCCAAATGGATCCACCCTAGCAGTGATTCAGATTTTAAATTACTTGTAGATCACTATATAAATTCTTGTCTTAAAACTTAACTTAAAACTTGCTTATTAACTGGCTTATTAGTAAATGTGTTTGCTAGTTGGCACAGGAAAAACTGCAGTCTGCTGCGTGGCTCTAATCAGATTAGAAGTCATCCCACATCTTCATTAAAGGAAGGCCTGTATTTCCAGCATGTTCATTTCCATCACCTAAAACAAAGGCTAGAAGTCACACTCCAAATGAACATGAATTTATTCAAATACTAGTCATCAACAAGTTTCAGAGTGACCTGAAGAAGGGGACCTGTACCCTCAAAATGTTTTGTTGATGACTGTTTTTTTAATAAATTCACGTTCATTTGGAGTGCGACTTCTAGCCTTTGTTTCAAGTTGTCACTTTATTTCTTTTGAAAGTGGGAATTATATTTGAAGTCTGCACCCACACAGGCGGTGTGCACCTGGACTATTTGTGTATCTATGATTTCATAATGATTAGAGAAATGTACATAAAAAAAAAAAAAAAAAAAATATAAATAAAAATAAATATATATATATATATATTAATTAAAGGGGATTAGCGATCCAGCGGGATAGATCACAACGAAGACGCCATACACATTAGCCGCAGTGGTTGGTTGTTAAAGGTCACCTTCTGTTTTGGTCAACAATTATGCAACATCTACTAGCCTTTAGCAAAACCCTGTGCAGTGCTTTTAACATTTCAAATTTCCATGTTATTTCAATTCAAAATCAATTTCAAAATCTATTAAACACGTGCAATTGAAATTATGAAAAAACTATGAATGAGCAGTGTCAGGAAAGTAAGACTCTCAATGGATATCTTTTGATGCCGGTTTATTCACAAGACATGTCTCGGGTTCTCAGGCACATTTGAGAAAACAAAACATGTCTTGTAAATAATCCAGCATCTAAAGATACCCTTTGAGTGTCTTACTTTCCTGACACTGCTCATAGTTTTTTCATGGTTCAATGTTTGGGACAGAACGAGTGCAGTTACCAGGAGCAAGCGGAAGTATAGGAGCTATCGTGTATTCACATGCAATTAAAATAGCATCTGCATAATGTATTTCTTAATGGTGTACCTATTAAAAGGCGAATGTTGAAGGGTATGAAATAAGGTGCCTCAACATTCCTTCTTTTTATTGCATATCACTTGTATTGTATATTAGAAGGTTGTTTAGCTTTTTATTTCATAGGAATTTAGTTGTTGGGTTGATAAAGACTAGGACGGACATCTTTTGTAAGGCTACAGTAGGTTTTATTCAATTTAGGACACCAATGGGAGCACAACACTGTTAAACAGCTAAATTGAACTTTATTGTGCCATACACAGTAACACCAATACAAATTTAACCCATATACAGTACCCTACACCCAACTACCGTATATACTCGAGTATAAGTCAAGGTTTTTAGGCTTTAAAAAAAGCTTAAAAATCCTACCTCAACTTATACTCGAGTCACTAACTTTAAATCCGCAAGCTCCCTGTCTCTTCCGCATCCACTGTACTGTGCCGACGTCACTACTCGGCGCCAGTCATACCCGGCGGCTAGTAGTGACATTGAGCACCTGAACAGTGAGTGCGGAAGAGACAGGAAGCGTGTGGCTGCCAGATTTAAAGTTAGTGCAGCAGCCATTCAACTAGAACAAGGACTAAAGGCAAGTCTTCTCCTCTACTGGGGGTGGGTGGGGGTAGGTGCAGTGCTGCCACTGAAGAGTTTTGTAAACTACAACTCCCAGCAATTAAAGCATGCTGGGAGTTGTAGTTTCCAAACATCTGGAGTGGCAAGGAATTAGGGGTTAGTATGTGGGATTCCTCTCCATTTATAGGGAAACTAATGCCTTATACAATACAGAATCTGGAGGACGGTATCTATTGTTAAAGATTGCCTTCTGATTCTGTATTGTTTTGAGGCTTTAGTTGCCCTTTAAATGGATAGCAGAATTCCCATACAGTAATACCAATGCTGGATTTGGCTATTACGGTATGAGACTACTGTATGGGAATTCTGCTGTCCATTTAAAGGGCAACTAAAGCCTCAAAACAATATAGAATCAGAAGGCAGTAGTGGTCATAATTTCTACCCTCGACTTACTCGGATCAACTTATATTCGAGTATATACGGTATTAAAATCGGGGCGTCCCTTGTAGAAACTACAAAGAGGCCAAGGATCCCAGTAGGATAGTCCCGAGTCTAATATGAAAATGTCCTCACCATCCATAACCAGGGTTCCTATGAACAACAGAGTCTATAGACACTGAAACAGTTAATAGGATTGTATCACTAGAAAGACACTTTCAGGAGGGTATATGGAAGGGGACAATGTTCCCCTAACTCTGCAGCGGGGAGTGCAGGTTTACTTTTTCAGTTAATTTGTTTGCAATATCTTCCTTTTTCAAACAGGACACCCCAAACACATCTAGCAGCATACAATTTTAAAGGGCAACTGTGGTCTCCAAACAAGTTAGTGTTAAATGACAGCCTGCAATCTTTCCTTTAAAATACGTCCTGAATCACATGTCTGGCTACAGCCTGCGAGAAATTATATTGCGGCGAATGTTCAAATTTCCTGCTTCCAGTAGGTTGAGTGATATATATAAATTTGTTATTGTTACACTAAAAAAAAAAGGGGGGGGGGGGGGGTTGGGTGGCTCTGCCACACCCCTTCGCCCCAGGGGAGAAGCATGCACTCAAAATTTACAGTTGAGATGGGGAATATGGCTGAGAACAGGAAGTGTTCAAGCAGGGAGTAATATTGCTGAACCTTTCTAGCAATAACTTAGGGTTCATTTGGAAGGTATGATGGAAAGGCCTTTTATATGACCCTTACTTGTTTGGAACAATAGGAGACGACAGTTACCTTTAAAGGGACAGTTCAGTGGAAATTATCAATATTTGTTAAATTGCTAGTTTGTGTAATGCCTTCTTAGTTATTCTACATATTCTCTCCCATCGTGAAAAATAAGTTGATTTCATACCCTTTGCTTTTCCCTGCTGTTGACATTAGTGAGCTGACATTTCAGGTTCTAACGGTCCTTTTTCTTCCCAGGATGCACCACATCCATGGAATGTTCCGAACAGTAATTCCTACTGAATGGCTGTTGGATGGGTCAAAGATGTTCAGATCTCTACTGAGCAACTGAATCAACCCAGGCGATGGGTCAAGGGCAAGACCATAACGGTCTCTACTAGGAGTCCTGCAAACAGGAAGTCAGTATTTCGGTTGCAGTTATTTATACACAGACAAAATGCTGAATGGGCAGATTAAGGTCATTAGGATGGAAAAATACTGCTCTTTTTTCTGAAAAGCATATGTATTTGCACTGAACTTCCCCTTTAATGAGGTGCTTATAGAACATGATGCAGAGCTGTGATTATTCTATATAACCAACTGGTGTTTCTGCACAATGCATTTTTATAAATTTTCTTGATAGATGTAAATCTAACATGAAATGCTGCCTGATATTTGGTTACCTCTTTTTCTGCTGCTTACAGTTACCAGCTGTCAGTCATGGATGTAACAGATGACATCACTTCCAATGACTGTCCCCTAATTGCAGAAACTTTTGAGAGGCAGGGGGAAGGGGGAGAGCATAATTTCGCTGCATAACTGATCAGCCCTGTCTGTGAGCTTTTTATCTATTGTAGCTTGTAGGATGAATATGCCATTAAAACTCTATCAAACAACTGTTAAAACATTATTTAATAATTTTAAATTCACAGTAATACAATATTTTCCAGTTACGTTTCACTATCCCCAAGTCCATTTAAGTCTGGAGATCAGTCCATATAGATTTGATAAAGATTTTAGCGTAAACCTAAAGTTTAGTTATTCCTCAAAGGGTCTTCAACAGAAATAATGAACTTTTTTCTGTATTTTCTAGCATTGTAACAATATAGCAGCAGTTAGGTTCCTCCCTTTTGCCTTTTAAAGAATATGATATCACAGATCTCTTGCAGTATCAAGGAAATTAAATATCTGCTGGTGGTTAACACAGCCCGGCGCTACAAGCATATACCCTTTCAAGCACGGATGTCACTCCGCTTTTGGTGGGACTCCATCTTCATATGATTCATCTTTATCGGATACATATTCTGGCTCATGTTTCTCTAGCTCAAAGTTCTGAAAGAAAATATATTCATAAACATACTACATATACAATTTCATACAAGCATTAAAGTGGGTGCAGCCCTGCATAACATCAAAATAATTGGTATCCATTGCACACAATTCATCACAACATTATTCTTACTCTGCCTGAAAAGGCTGTTTTCATACAGTTTTATGTAGGGGGGGGGGGTGTCTGAGTGGACCACGGCACCCGCGAGTGGGCTGTGGGGCTGTAAGGGAAGGGGCCAAGGGGGGCCTGCAAGAGGAGGAGGAGACACAGGGCAGATTGACTGTCATCCACTGACATGGTTTCAGAGCAGGATGTGCAGGGGACCTGGTGATGCTGCTGCCATATCACACACAAAAAATGTAAATATCTTCAAAACTATGCAAAATAAACAATGAAAATAAACTGCAAAAATTCTCAGGAGAGCAATTCCTAATCAATTTAACTAGTCATTTTTGGACCACAGTTCCCCTTTTAGGACTTCTGTCGAGAAAAGGCCATCATAGTGGTTTTGTGTTCTCAGTGGCTCTATGCTGAAGCCCTAAATTCTTACATACTAATCAATGTAAATTTGCAATCTCTATAAAAAAAGAATTAATGGGACAGCACACTGACCTCTAGCTCCCGCATCACTTCATCCATAAAATCTTGAGAGTTCTGTTTGTAGGATACTGCAAGTTTTATTGCATCAGTGAAGAGCTGTGTAAAAATGGATCCAGTAAGTGAACTGAACACTGTGCTCATACTATTATAGCTTATCTCTTCTAGAATGAAACATGAAGCTCTTTTCCCAGCAAGATAAGCCTAACCAGTATAACCTACACAGAAAATAGCAGAAACCTGAATTAATCTTCACAAAAGGAGTGACCTTACAAACCAACCTTGCTTTTTCCCTACCTTTACAACATTAGTTCCATCAGCTGCTGATACAAAGTAAAATGGCAGGTTTCGCTTCTTAGCAAAATGAAAACCTTTCTGTGTCACTCGAAGGTCAGCTAAAAAATGAAAATAGAAAGTTAAATTGATGCAAAGCTGTAGTATAAAATTTGCCTTAGTTACACAGGCATATCTTTGGTTAGTAATAATTTAGAAAGACATGATATGATATAGACACATTTTAGCTTTCGTCAGCATTTTGTAGGGTATTATGGGGAAAATATGTTTTAGGACTGGTACAAACAATACGCAATATTCCTGCTGACAGACCTACAGGTTGATAAGCCAATCAGTAGTCTATCAGTCAGGAATTAAAAAAAATGTGCCATGATTTCAGCCCAACCGATCTTGCAATTCATTAAAGATAGCAGGGTCCGGCCCTGCTTCACCAACATGCATTGGAAAAACTAAATTCTGCCTAAAAATAAGTCGGAAGCAATCGGTCAGGTCAGAAATGAGCAAAATAATGTTTGAAAGTAAAAGTAAATGAAACCTGCTTAAGCCTCCTTAACACCAGACTCTGCTAATAAGGACAGATCTTAGTCACACCTTGGAGAAAAGTGCACTTATCTCTATAGCCAGCTCAGTATTTAGATGTGAACTAAAGTCTGTGACAGCTTTAGGGCCAGTACATTTAGCAAATTTTATTGTTTTTCTAACTATTATCATAGCACCACTTGCTCGCGTCCTGCGCTTGTCAGGCTACAGAAACCTCCATTACAGGCCACAGGCATTTAAAAAGCCTAATCATAACTCTCTGAAAATGATGGGGAAGGGAGAAGGAACTCCCTCCACATTTGAACTTACTCCTGATGCAGCACACACACATAAACGTGTGAACGTACATGTTTGAATAACATAGCCCGTACAAATTTATTCCCAACTAATAGATTAGCAATTGGTAGATCTATTAGTTACTATTAGTTAGGACTTAGAAGGGTGAATAATGCATTGCTATAATCTGCTGTTTCTGAGGAATGTGTGTTTCAGTATGAAGATTTAATTTACTAATATAATAAAATTTTCATGCTCAAAAGTCCAAACCCATTCAACTTACAGAAAAGTTTTAACTGCATATGCAAAGAATTCTAAAAAATGTATTTACATCTGAAAAGTCTTAAATCCCAGTAACTAAAAGGTATGATTCTTACCATCAATCTTATTAGCCACAACAATACAAGGGATCTCTGGCCGGTATTCCCGTAACTCTGTATACCACGTGCTTAGATTCCGGTATGTGATCTTGCGTTCAACATCAAATACCTTGGAGAAAGTACAGAACATGTATAGTAGCCAGTGCAAGTAAAGATATTCCGCGTACATTATGCAAGACTTAATTTTCATTTAACCTGGCAAAAATTAAATTTAGTTGTACAGCACACTGTAAAGAAAGCACACTAAAACTACTGTAACTGTATACAACAGCATATTACAACCACTCACCATTATACAGGCATGGGCCTTGTGGTAATAGGAAGCATGCATGCTTTGGAATCTCTCCTGACCAGCTGTGTCCCAAAAATCTGAAATGCATGTACGCTGGTTTGTTAATGTACAAAATAGACAATTACAAGTAATACAAGTATGAAATAAATTTTAGTCTAATAAATACAAACAGGGTTATTCAATAAAAGCTCTTATCTTTAAAAATGGTGCTAATTTTGCCCCAACGAATCAAACGTTAGCTTTTAAATCTTAAATAATATCGAAATGGTTGGGTAAAAATAGCACCATTTTTAACCATAAGAACTTTCATTGAATCTCCCTGATAATAATGGCTGGTGCAATAAAAGATGAAAAAATTAACCCTGTGTGATGCCTTTTATAATTTACAAGAAACCTCTGAAAACAAAAGATTTCTCAGGACATTGAGAAATCCTGTTCAAAGAAGGATTCTAAAAAGAATAGAATGGAGAAAATAAAATGATCTAATTAGTGCAAGATGAACAGTAAGAGGCAGCACAGCTCAATGATCAGTTAGCTAGTATGAGAAATACTCATTTTAAAACATTTTGTTAAAGGGTATGTCCACCCTAAAATCAAAATTTTAATATACGATCCCCCCTGGGCTCCCAGCCCCAACCGCATTAATTTTTTTTTTTAGAAAGCCCCCCAAACTCTACTTACCTCCCCTCTTTCCTGCGCCGCGCTCCCGGCCCTCTGCTTGCGAGGAAATGCAAGCAGAGGGGCGGGACCGGCAGCCGCGTCTGTGATTGGCTAAGCGGCAGCCAATCATGGACGCGGCTGCCGGCAGCTCACTTCCGCGTAGGAGAGGTAAGTAACAGATTTGGGAGCTTTCTAAAAATAAAATTTATGCGGTTGGGGCTGGGGGACATGGGGGAAGGCTGACATAAAGGGGTTTTAAGCTAGGGGGAGGGATAGCAGAACGGGAGGGAGGGGTAGAAGAGCTGCAGTAAGCATGGCAAAAATCTCCGGGAGGCCAGGTAGCAGGCAGTGTCCTATATGGACCTGCTAGCCTCCTGGTGGGCAGTTTTTGGGACTTTGGGGGGGGACTACAAGAGAACTACAAGAGAACCCTATGGAGCTGGGATGTGAGGTAAGGATTAAACTACACTACACAATGGGGCCAGTAGTGGGGGGGATTATAGTTTTGGGGGTGGACATGCCCTTTAAATTCAGATGGTGGACTTTCGGGGAATTGCAATTTGTATGTTCTAAACATTGTGTGAATACTTTATTAGAACAACTACAGTATGGAATAATAAAGACTTTAGGAATTCAAGGTGAAGCTAGCAGATTACATACAGTATACTGGGTTTGTAAAAATATAAAAACTCACCTACTAAAATGGTCTTTCCATCAACATTTGCAGAATATTTATAAAGCGTCAAAGCAAAGGTAGATAGTTGTTGTGGACGACTGTAAGAAGTCAAGTATGAAACTGTAACAGATGGCTATATATTCATTAATGTTTATAGGTACCTTTTTCATGTTACTTTCATACAAGTTATACTGGAATACCAAAATATTTTGCTTACTTTTTCAAGCTGGTAAAAAAGGGTACAAAAAAAGGGACATTTTATCAACAATTAAAATTGCTTTTCAGCTTGAACTTAAAAAGCAGCTAAACACAAGCAAGCTCACTGGGCAAATCTCCCTTTTAAGATTTATCAGAGGCTGTGGACTAAATACAGCTGGTGTTAAATACATACACGCAAAGAGCTGTGCAGCCTCTGGTAAATTGGTTTGCGACGGCTGCAAAGCAAGACTTAGCGCTGCACTAACCGATCGTAAATCATAGCCGAGAGAAGCGGGTAAATGAGCCTGAAGGAGTTCAATTTCTATGAGACACCAATTGTTTAGCCTTAATAGTTTAAATGGCTCTTCCCTTATTTTTATTAAATTCATGGGGAATACATTGGGTTTTTCGGAGGTACTATGTTGGTGGGGGTAAGTAAAAGTAATATACATAGGGACAGTGTTTATGTGTTGTTTAAGCACTAAATAGTTATATCAATATTAACAAATATGTAGTAATGACATTAAAGTATACAGAAATGTAAATAAGGCAAAATATATGAATAAAAGTATACTCCCAACTCATGTTTTGTAATGGAATCTTCAAAATAAAGTGTTTAGCCACACCTCAGGAAGTTTTATTAGGAGGCAATGTAAGCTTAAAAAGGAACATATTTATCACTTCCCTTTTAGTGTTTTATCTAACGGTTTGCTTAATATTACATTGATAGTGTTAGCAAATCAAAAAAAATCTCTGAGTGTTAGTAGGAAGTTGCAAGACTTATACGTCACTTCCTTTATAAAATATGTGACAGTCTTAGCAAAGTAAAACATTCTTTTCACTCTCACCTCACCCCACCCCTCCCAATAGAAAAAAGGAGAGCTGCTGTTTGCTTGACAGGAAATTATATTTATATATGATAGTGGGACTGAAAGGAAAACATTTCCATGCCCACTTTTCTGAGACAATGAAGCGATTTTGTTAATCATTTATTACATTATTTAAGCAATAGACCCCATAGAAGCCATGAGCCTGTGTCCTGGACTAATAAAATGAAATAAGATTGAAACATGACAGGATAGTCTGGGTTCTTTATAGGACCTCAGATTTACCAATAGTGATCCCTCTCTAACAGAATCCCTGGTGACAGCTGTGAGTTAATGGGGAGGGTGAGTATTAAAAGACAGATTGATAACTTTAATTATAGAATGATCCAATGGATCTCCTATCAATCTATTATTGGTTGGAAATTTAAGAGGGAAGTTTGATATAAACTCTGCACAACAGTTGTAGTTCACCGTGGTTTTTCTACTGAACTATAATATTCTATACAATTTTACAATAAATAGATCAAGAATAGAGATGGACCAGATTGCGATCTGAATCCGGTTCTGCGATGGATTTTCGTGATTCACAGATTTTGTGGGAATTCCTCTTTGCAGGTTTTTTTTGAGACGCGTTTGAAAATTTTAAGAACATTTCAAGGAATTTTTGAAAATTTTGTAAAATTTTAAAGTAACTTACTGTAAATAGTTTTGGGACCTTGGAAATGGTCTGGGGAAAAGACAATCA
The DNA here is from genome assembly GCA_019447015.1 of Hymenochirus boettgeri. Taxonomy (NCBI): domain Eukaryota; kingdom Metazoa; phylum Chordata; class Amphibia; order Anura; family Pipidae; genus Hymenochirus; species Hymenochirus boettgeri. The sequence goes on along the minus strand of CM033471.1, from coordinate 166,138,774 downwards.
GATTCTTTCTGAAAGAATCTGATTGTAACCAATTCTAATTAGAAAAGAATCAGATTATTTAGTATACCAATCAGATTATTTCTAAAAGTATCTGATTGTAACAAATTCAGATTGGTTACAATTAGATTCTTCCAGAAAGCATACCAATCAAAATTCTTTTTTTTTTTTTTTTTTTTTTTTAGAAAGAATCTTATTTGTATACCAACCAATCAGATTCTTATCCAATCAGAATTGGTTACAATGAGATTCTTTCAGAAAGAATTTGATTGGTTAGTATACCAATCAGATTATTTTCCAATCAGAATTGGTTACAGTCAGATTCTTCCAGAAAGCATACCAATAAGATTATTTCTAAAAGTTTCTCATTGTAACCAATTCTGATTAGATACAACTAACATAGTAACATAGTAATTAAGGTTGAATAAAGACATTCGTCCATCAAGTCCAACCTATTCCCTTTTTTTTTTTTTTTTTTTTAACCCTACCTAACAGTTGATCCAGAGGAAGGCAAAAAACCCCAGCTAAAAAAAGGGGGGAAAAATTCCTTCCTGACTCCAAACGGCAATCGGAAAGTATCCCTGGATCAACCAGATCTATATGCATAATACCAGTAATTCTCAATATTTTTAGTTTTAGAAACTTATCCAGGCCTTTTTTAAAGTTATTCAATGAACTTGCCATTACCACCTCTGCTGGAAGACAGTTCCACAGTTTCACAGTTCTCACTGTAAGAAACCTCTCCTAACTTGAAGATGAAACTTCTTTCTTCCAACCTTAAAGGATGTCCACGAGTCCTCTGATATGACCTATTCGTGAACAAAGCACCAGAGAGTTCACTGTATGGGCCCTTAATATATTTGTATAAGGTTATCATGTCCCCACGCAACCGCCGCTTCTTCAATGTAAACAGCCCTAACTTGTCTAATCTGCTGCATATTCACGCCCTCCATTCCCCTTATTAATAGTTGCCCTTCTCTGGACTGCTTCCATTTTCAAGATGTCCTTTTGTATTGGGATTCCAAAACTGCACCGCATATTCCAAATGAGGCCTTACCAGTGCCTTGTAAAGAGGGGAGAATAATATTTTCTCTCTTGAATCTATTCCCCTCTTTATACAAGACAATATTTGCTAGCTCTAGCTGTTGCTACCTGCATTGTTTGCTACAGCAAGTCTGTTATCTACCAGAACCCCAAATCTTTTTCCATTTCGAGCATTAACACAGAGTTATTTATGGTGTAGGTGGCACAGGGATTATTAAATCCCAAATGCATCACCTTACATTTATCAACATTGAATCTCATCTGCCATTCTGTGCCCATTTTGATAATCTATCTAGGTCTGCTTGCAGCATTGCACATCATTGGAAGTTTCCAAAGTCTGCATAATTTAGTGTCATCAGCAAACACAGAGACCTTGCTCTCAATGCCCCCTTCTAAGTCATTTATAAACAGATTAACAGAAGCGGCCCCAGTACAGAACCCTGAGGAACTCCGCTTAGAACTTTAGCCCACATAGATGTAGCTCCATTAACCACCACTCTCTGTTTGCGGTCCAATAACCAGTTCTCTATCCATGAACAAATGTTTTCTTCAAGGCCAACAGTCCTCAGTTTATACATTAGTCGCCTATGTGGCACAGATAAAGGCTTTTGCAAAATCCAAATATACCACATCCACAGCTGTGCCTGAATCTAACTTCTTACTCACTTCTTCATAAAAACCAATTAAATTTGTCTGTCATGATCTATTTCTCAAATCCATGCTGACTACTACTAATAAGATGATCTCTGGAGACAAAGTCAAGGATATGATCCCTTAACAAAGTTTCCATCACCTTCCCTACCACTGATGTTGGCTTAAGGTCTATAGTTACCAGGCTGTGAACGACTACCTTTTTTGAATATTGGTATTACATTGGCTTTTTTCCAATCCAGCGGCACACCCCAGACAAAAGCGAATCTGAAAAGATGAGACACAGTGGTCTTGCTAGAACTGAACTAAGCTCTTTTAAAATCTAGGATGCAATCCATCTGGTCCTGGCGCTTTATTGATATTAATTTGTCTAATTGATTCCGTACCATATCCTCTGTTATCCAATGTGAAAACTCTTCATTTCCTCCCTGCACATTGTTACAATCCCTACTGTAAGGATTCTCAACAGTAAAAACCGATGTAAAAGAACGGTTTAGCAGATTAGCCTTTTCGGCATCCTCTACAACCACCTCACGCTCCATTATTTAATGGTCCCACATTCTCAGTCCTCATTTTTTTACCATTATTATACTTAAAAAACATTTGGGGTTGGACTTGCTTTGTTCGGCATACCGTATTTCATTTTCTATTTAGCTAGTTAATTGTTTCTTGCACTCTTTATTACAACTTTTGAAGTCGTAAGCCTGTTCTGTGCCTTCTGCTTAAAATTTTAAAAGCCCTTATCCCTTTTTACCTGAGCATTAAGCCATGCAGGAGTGGACCTATTTTTTTACACTTGTTTCCTAAAGGTACCGATTTGGAAATGTTATAGTTTAATATCCCTTTAAAAGTGGTCACATCTGCTCAGTATCTTTACCTAGAAACAGTTCCCCCCAGTCTATGAGCGAGAGCGATTCCTTTAAAAGCATAAAATTAGCTTTCCTAAAGTTAAAAGTTTTTGTAAGCCAGTGCACTTTAGTTTTCTGCAACTATATTAAATGACACTATATCATGATCACTATTCCCTAAGCTTCCCATTACCTTCATCTCCAAATGAGCTCTGGGTTATTAGATATCACCAGATCCAACAACGCATTCTTTCTAGTAGGAACTTCTAACATCTGTGAAAGAAAATGCTCATATAGGAAATTTAAGAACTTTATACCTTTTGAGGTGCTGGCAGTTCCATTACTCCAATCTATTTCAGGGTAGTTAAAACCCCCATAACCAGAACATGCCCCATACCAGCAGCCTTCGCCAACTGCATATGGAGATTCATTTCCACCTCTTCCCGGCATTTGGCGGCTTATAACACACTCCAACAATTAATTTACCCACCTTCTTGCTTCCTGTACACAGTTCACCATATGTTTCTGCCGCATCGTTTGCTCCCCCATCTATTCCATCTTTAAATTTGGCTTCAATTCCTGTTTAACATACATACATACTCCTCCTCCTTTCTTATTAAACTCGGTCATGTCTAAATAAGGAGTCCCTTCAAATTTACTGTCCAGTGTGTGAATCATTAAGCCATGATTCTGCTATACCAATTACATCATACCTTTCCTTTAAGCTATTATTTAAGTTCGCCGGTTTTTCCAGCCAGACTCCTTGCATTTGTAAACATACATTTTAGATTATCAATTGATTTACTTCCATACATGGTCGTACATGCCTCCTTATCCTCTATGCTCCCCCTCCTCCTTCTCCTCCCTCCGTTGTGTTACTATCCCCAGATCCTAACTTCTCTATCTACCCCTGTGTAGTTAAACGTTCCCTCCCCCCCCTTACCTAGTTTAAAAATCTCCTCCAACCCCCTAGCCATCTTCTCCCCCAAAACAGTTGCACCATCACCATTGAGGTGCAATCCGTCACTACTAAAGAGCCTGTAGCCAACAGAAAAGTCAGCCCAGTTCTCTAAAAACCCAAACCCCATCTCCTTACACCACTCTCTTAGCCACGCATTTATACTCCTGAGCTCCCGTTGCCTCCCTAGCGTAGCACGTGGCTGCGGTAGTATTTCTGAAATCACTACCCTGGAGGTCCTTGCTTTTAACTTGGCCCCTAAAGAACTAGATTCTTTCAGGAAGTATCTGATTGCTATACTAACCAATCAGATTTGGTTTCAATCAGCTTATTTCAGAAAGACACTAATTGGTTAGTATCCCAATCAGATAATTTCTAAAAGAATCTCATTGTAACCAATTCTGATTGGTTACAATCAGATTCTTCCAGAAAGCATACTAATAAGATTCTTTCTGAAAAGTACCCGATTCTAACTAATTCTGATTGGATACAATCAGATTCTTTCAGAAAGAATCTGATTGGTATACTAACCAGATTATTTTCTAAACAGAATTTGTTCCATTCAGATTCTTTCAGAAAGATTCTGATTGGTTAGTATACCAATCATATTCTTTTCCAATTAGAATTGGTTACAATCAGATTCTTTCTGAAAGAATGATTGGTATACTAATCAATCAGTTTCTTACTAAAATAATCTGATTGCAAGCAATTCTGATTTGAAAGAATCTGATTATCTGTTCCCCAGACCATTTCCTAGGTCCCAGAGTAATTTACATTAAGTTACTGTATCATTTTTACAAAATTTCCTTTAAAATTCTAATTTTTCCCTCGAAAATAGAATGCAGAAACTCGAAAAACAGTTTGATTGTGAGGAAAGTTATTCTTTTTAACCTTCTGGATGTATGTACGTTTTCCCCAGACCATTTTCCAGGTCCACAGGCGGAACGGATTTTAGCAGTTTCGCCTATCTCTAATCAAGAAAAGACAAAACCCCGGATTTAAATATCTTCCTGTACAGATGTATCAAAACAAATCGATAAAGTACACAGAAAAATGTGATAGTGTTATACAACAAATATAGATAAAAGATGGATAATGTCTGTCTTATCCAGAGGTTAAGGTGGCCATACACCAGCACGATATTACTTACCCGACCAACCGCTCACGCGATGTTCCTGCCGGAACCACCTCTCCCGATCTTATATACGACCGACATGCGATTGCAAAATCCCATTCATTTTGCGATCGCATGTCGGTCGTATATAAGTTTGGGAGAGGTGGTTCCGGCAGGATCGCAGGAACGTCACGTGAGCAGTCGGTCGGGTAAGTAATATCGTGCTGGTGTATGGCCACCTTTAGGCTGCACTTTATGTATATTTAACATGTATTTCTAAAGCACTGACACTTCCAGTACAATCCAAAAGATATGTGTATATATGTCCCCTCTAATACCTATTGGGGTACACCCTGTAGGTTCCCTTCTGCCTCTGTATATTGGATGTGGGATGTGACACTAATAGAACCAGGATTTCATAGGAATTTTTAAATTTTTATCATCTTGCCTTTTTTTTTAATTGTACAAATCCAAGAAAATTTTATAGTAGTGTGTATGAAGATTTTTTATCTTCTGTATCCACATATAGCTAAACATACACCCACATATTTCCCACTGTGTACCAACGGGCACACTTTTGCTGGTTATATTATATATACAAAAATCTATTACATACTAAGCTGCCAGACAAACAAGACACTGACACGTACCTTACAAATGCCAATGGGTCGTAGTTAACCTTAAAGGAGAAATTTAGTGAAACAAGACTATTCTCTGTACCTGGGACAGGGAAGTAGGATTGATAATTCCTAGATCCCATTATAATTTCTGTAAAGAGTATCTAATACATCAGTTAGGCACACTCTGCCCCTCCATAGTCTGAAAAAAAAGACTATGATTTTATATAAATATATAATATGTAGAAATCTTGTATATAATATTATATATACATCAATAAGGATAGACATGCACGCTCAGGGTTTTCTTAGTCAATAGTAGTGTTTATTTTACAAAGAGCGATCTACGTTTTTCAGCCTGCTCGAGGCCATCATCAGGATCCTGATGACGGCCTACTATTTTGACTAAGAATGTCTTTTCCATATTGATATTGTATATTAGTATTTTGCACCCGTGCATTTAAGACTTTGGAAGTGGAGTGCAGCCATCACGACTGTTTATATATATAGAAAGTTTGTGTCCTTTTTCCAAAAAGAGTTTGGCCACAGGTTTGTTGCTACTTTTATCACGATATGCCATATTTATTGCAGACCTGTGACCATCTATTCGTAAATGTAGGTTTACGAATGGATGGTCCCAGGTCTGCTATACATACGGCATATTGTGATAAACGCAGCAACAAACCTGTGGCCGAACACTTTTTGGAAAAAGGACAAAACTTTCTGAATTCATGTTTACCGGTATTGATCGTGTTCCCCTGCCCCAGAGGGGGGCTGTTAGATCCAAAATGCTAAAGGGTTAAAGGAGTATTACTCACTTAGATGTTTTTTGAAAGACCGACCATAATTTTTATCTAGGTGACCCAAAAACTCTTAACCCTTGCCTTCCTCTATTTTGATGTAAATTATATGTGATGAAGTATTTGGTTTCTTATACTTAAGAATTTTTTTTACATGTTTTTACACTTTTGAGTATCACTGGTTTTAAAACTGTTACTATAGAGAATTTGTGATTATGCATTTATTAATGTGCACTCTATTTTCAAGTATTTATTATGATGTGCACTTTACCTTTAAATATGTTACCTTTAAAGGACAATTGTACTCACCTCCCCCTCGTTCCTTTCCCCCCACTCCTGCAAAGTACCCAGGGTGAGGAGCTAAAACGCTATGTCCTCACCTCTGGGTACTTTACAAAAGTCCTGAAGTACTTAATTGTTATCTCCCTCGTCGCTCCGGTCCGATCCTCCACATTGGCACTTTGAGTGACAGGTCGCGAGGCAGCCAATGGGAAGACATGCTCTGCAAGGAGGCGTGTCTTCCCATTGGCTGCCTCCCGGACTGTCACTGACAGTGCCAGTGGGGAGGATCCTGTCTCCCCTCCAGGAGAAGTTTGGCATGCGCACTGCAGGCCTCTCCCCCCCCTCTACCACCCGATTTGGTCTCCCTCCCCCTAGTGTAAAATCCTGTTAGTATGTGGTAGGGCTAGTTCCCCCAGCCCCAACTGCTATAATGTTATATCCAGAAACTCCCCCGATAGTTACTTACCTTCCCTCCGCCGTTGTGAATGGCCAACAGCCGCATCCGTGATTGGCTGCCTCTCAGCCAATCACAGAAGGGGCTGCCGGGCCCGGGAAGGTAAGTAACTATCGTGGGAGTTTCTGGATACAACATTATACCGGTTGGGGCTGGGGGAACTAGCCCTACCACATACTAAAAGTTTTTTAAACAGGTGGAAATGCCCTTTAACGGACCAGAGATCACATTGTGGGATGAATTTGGTTGATGCTATATAATGGGTGTTCACTATGAGTTGAATGTGGCTTGAGAAACGTCTAAGAAACAAGACCACAACGTTACCTTGAATTCTGCACCTAATAAATTGCACTGAGAAGACCCAGGAGTATATATATATATATATATATATATATATATATATATCTCATATACACACATATACATATATATACACACACACACACACACACACAGGAAAAGTGTGCCCGTTGGTGCACAGTAGAAAGTATGTGCGTGTATGTTTTGCTATGTGTGGATACAGTGGCTATAGAATCTTTACACAGGTATATTTTAAACTGTTACTCAGTCACCAGCATCCAGGGGAACCAAAAAGTATAATCCTGCAGGTCTAAGAATAGACCCAGGCAACCTGCCACACTATGTGGTTCAAATTAAACCATTCCATTGGATTACCTGAGACCCTATACAGGATCCAGATAAACATGCTACTTTCATACTTATTAGTATTCACCAGGACAAGTTCCACATTTATAGCTTCTTTTGTTACCACTTGGGAGCACAGCATACTGATTAGCTTTATAGATTAAAGGACAAACTCCACCCTGATAAGAACATCTTTTAGAAAGAATTTTAAAGTATGTTGATGTATCATAGTTTGTCCTATGCCTCATGGAAACGGAGCAATTTAGAAACCTGTACTGAGCCTGGGCATGCTCAGAAGAGGCCGACGGGATTAACATTCAGTCATTGGCTGTGATGTCAACTGTCAAATCCATAACTGACAGTTGCTAACTAGAAGAACCAGGAAGCAGAAACAGGGGCTACAGGACATTGTGCAGGATTTCAGGTTAGACTTCTATATTTCAGATTTCAAACTATTACCGTTTAGGGTTTTGGTGGGTGATTTACCCGTATGAAAGTTTTCATTTTAGGGCTGGACTTGCCCTTTAAGGCGAGGTGGAGTTAAAGGTGCTAAACGCTCCCCACATGAGGAAATTAAATAGAGCCTTCTTATAACAGAAGGTACTTCACAGCCTCATTTTATTATATCATTGCTCTCAAAAATCATACATATAATAAACATATAAACACATATTTCTCACTGACCTTTCACATGTTTGAAAACTACAACTCCCAGCATTCTCGGTTAGCAATAAGTTTCTCCTTTATGTCCATTGGCTAATGAATGTATACAGATGCAATACAGCCTAATGATATAGAGCATGGGTGTTTAACTTTTCACATTCTTAAAAACTACAACTCCCGACATTCTCTGGCTGCACAGAATGCTGGAAAATTTTGTTTTCATATATCCTAGAATAAAGCCATTTTTTCGTGCTATAGCGATTTCTACCCAAGGGCTCGAATATGCAAGTGATCCATCTGCCCTTCCCTAAAAGCTAAAAGCTCTCCACAGAGTATAAAATGAAATAGAGCCTTCTTATAACAGAATGTACCTCACAGCCTCATGTTATTATAATAGCATTGCCCTAATAATCTATTTAAAGGGCATGTCCACCCCCAAAACTACATTTTAACCCACTACTGGCTTCACTGTGTAGTGTTGTAAAATCCTTACCTTACCCTGCTCTAAATGGCTGCCCTGCAATGTCTCCACAAAGTCCTAAAAAGTTAACAGCAGGATCCTGGCTGTGTCCATATAGATCTCTGCCTCTTTTCTCTCCTCCGGGAGAAGTTTGCCATGCGCAGAGAAGCCCTCCCCCCTCCACAACCCCAAATCCCTTTTCTGTAGTGTAGGGCTCCCACCCCCAACCGCTATAGTACTTTGCAAAAAAACTTAGCCAATCACTTCTTACTTTGCCTGTTTCCCCTGGCGTTCTATACTGCCTGAAGCAACGTCCGTGAATGGCTGCCTCTCAGCCAATCACGGACGCGGCTGCTGGTCTGGCCCCCTGCTTGCAGTTTCATGCAAGCAGAGGGCCGTGACAGAACATCGGGGGAAAGAGGCAAAGTAAGTAGTGTTACGTTTTTTACAAAGTACTATAGCGGTTGGGGGTGGGTGGGGGAGCCCTACACTACAGAAAATGGGGTGGACATGTCCTTTAACATATAAACAAATATTTCTCATTCCAAGGTTACTTAGAGAAATTGACAGGGACATGCAAAGTATTATCCTTTATATCATCTTTCATACAGATGTAGTTGAAAAACTTGCTTCAGAGCACTTATTAATAACAGATAATGGCTTTTTATTTCATTATTATATCCTTGGTATACCTGCCAGGCTTTACCACTAAGCAAAAAGCTGCAAGCAAGCACCTTAATCCCCAACCATTAATAGTGGCTGCCAATTTAAATTGTTCTAGCCAATCAGTCCACTTCCTAGTTACCCCATCAAATGGATCAGGTTTAAAAGTAGGTTTGGCAATTGGGCCTAGTAGAGCTACTGAGTCTAATGTAAATCAATACTTTCAGTAGCAGCCTCCATTACTTAATAGAGAAAACATGGAGAATAAATGGTATTTCCAGCTCTGCTTCCACCAATTTGTACCAGATCACTGCTTTATGGAAGGTTTGTGGGAAGCATGGCACACAGCGGGTTACTCTGGTGGTGACTACGCCTGTATATTGTGTGTTCTTGTAAGTTGGTGTACACTTATCTGTCGCCTCAGAGTTTGTATCCAATAAGGTAAATAGTCTGTCCAAGAATCTGTCCTCCCAACAGGTGGTAATCGGATCTTATACACAGAATGGATACGCCATGGGACAGAAGGGTTGTAAGTATGATTTGGCTTCTTTTTTTAAAGAACTAATGTGGCGGTTTGGGGTGGACAGGGGTTAGCTACACGATATTAAAAGCATTTCACACTAGGTGCTACGGCTGCAGAGGGTGGATCCGGATGGTCGGAAGGGGGGGGGGGGGGTAAACTACACAGTGGGGCCAGTATGGGGTTAAAGTTTAGTTTAGGGGGTGGATGTGCCCTTTAATATCTATAACTTAGAAAATGGCTTTATCCCAGGGTGTATGAAAATAGTTAATTCATTAACCAATGGACATAAAGAAGAAACTTTCTGCTAACAGAGAATACTGGGAATTGTAGTTTTCAAACATGTGTTTAAAACCCCTGCTCTATATCATTAGGCTTTTATGCATCAGGACACATGCCTTAGCTACAGGACATTAAGAAGAAACTTACTGCAAACAGAGAATGCTGGAAGTTGTAGTTTTGAAACATGTGAAAGGTCCCAAATTTAACACCCCTGCTCTATACCATTAGGCTGTATTATAACTAGACACATGCATTTGCCATTGGCTATAAATAAGATGTTGCATACGCCCATTTCTCTGGGAGTGAGAAATATGTTTTTATATGTTAGATTATAAGGGCAATACTATTAGAATAACATGAGTCTGTAAGATACCTTCTGTTTAAAGAAGGCTCAATTTCATTTTATACTCTGAGGGGATTTTTTTGCTCCTTTAACCTCACCTTAACATATAAAGCTAATCATTATTCTGTGCTCCCAAGTCCTAACCCCATAGCAACTGAAAATCTGGACCTTGCTGTGGTAAATATTAATTAGTATGAACCTAGCATGATAATCTGGATTCTGTACAGGGTCTCAGGTTGTCTAATATTGTTGTTAAGTTTGAACCACACATTAATGCAGGATTGCATGGATTAATTCTCAGACCTGCAGGATTATCCTATTTGGTTCCCCTGGATGCAGATGGCAGTTTGACTAACAGATACATTTATATCCACTAAATCCACACATAACAAAAAAAAATACACATATGGTACATAATTTCCACTGTGCACCAATGGGCACACTTGAGATTATATATATATATATATATATATATATATATATATATATATATATATATATATACACACACTTTCTATCTGTCTCTTACTTCATATTCCCTTCCTGACAATAACATTTTTAAATTGTAAATATGGATTTATATATTGGTGATATTCTAAATAGGCAACTTGTTCTTGTTACGGATTGCCGAACAAAGCAAGTCCAACCCCAAGATGTTTTTTAAGTATATAAATGGTAAAAAAATGAGGACTGAGAATGTGGGACCATTAAATAATGGAGCTGAGGTGGTTGTAGAGGATGCCGAAAAGGCTAATCTGCTAAACCGTTTTTTTACATCGGTTTTTACTGTTGAGAATCCTTACAGTAGGGATTGTAACAATGTGCAGGGAGGAAATGAAGAGTTTTCACATTGGATAACAGAGGATATGGTACGGAATCAATTAGACAAAGTTAATATCAATGAAGCGCCAGGACCAGATGGATTGCATCCTAGGATTTTAAAAGAGCTTAGTTCAGTTCTAGCAAGACCACTGTGTCTCATCTTTTCAGATTCGCTTTTGTCTGGGGATGTGCCGCTGGATTGGAAAAAAGCCAATGTAATACCAATATTCCAAAAAAAGGTAGTCGTTCACAGCCTGGTAACTATAGACCTGTAAGCCTAACATCAGTGGTAGGGAAGGTGATGGAAACTTTGTTAAGGGATCATATCCTTGACTTTGTCTCCAGAGATCATCTTATTAGTAGTAGTCAGCATGGATTTATGAGAAATAGATCATGCCAGACAAATTTAATTGGTTTTTATGAAGAAGTGAGTAAGAAGTTAGATTCAGGCACAGCTGTGGATGTGGTATATTTGGATTTTGCAAAAGCCTTTGATACTGTGCCACATAGGCGACTAATGTATAAACTGAGGACTGTTGGCCTTGAAGAAAACATTTGTTCATGGATAGAGAACTGGTTATTGGACCGCAAACAGAGAGTGGTGGTTAATGGAGCTACATCTATGTGGGCTAAAGTTCTAAGCGGAGTTCCTCAGGGTTCTGTACTGGGGCCGCTTCTGTTTAATCTGTTTATAAATGACTTAGAAGGGGGCATTGAGAGCAAGGTCTCTGTGTTTGCTGATGACACTAAATTATGCAGAGCTTTGGAAACTTCCAATGATGTGCAAGTGCTGCAAGCAGACCTAGATAGATTATCAAAATGGGCAGCAGAATGGCAGATGAGATTCAATGTTGATAAATGTAAGGTGATGCATTTGGGATTTAATAATCCCTGTGCCACCTACACCATAAATAACTCTGTGTTAGGTGCATCTGAAATGGAAAAAGATTTGGGGGTTCTGGTAGATAACAGACTTAGCTGTAGCAAACAATGCCAGGTAGCAACAGCTAGAGCTAGCAAGATATTGTCTTGTATAAAGAGGGGAATAGATTCAAGAGAGAAAAATATTATTCTCCCTCTTTACAAGGCACTGGTAAGGCCTCATTTGGAATATGCGGTGCAGTTTTGGAATCCCATATACAAAAGGGACATCTTGGAAATGGAAGCAGTCCAGAGAAGGGCAACTAAATTAATAAGGGGAATTGAGGGGCTTGAATATGCAGGCAGATTAGACAAGTTAGGGCTGTTTACATTGGAGAAGCAGCGGTTGCGTGGGGACATGATAACCTTATACAAATATATTAATGGCCCATACAGTGAACTCTCTGGTGCATTGTTCACTAATAGGTCATATCAGAGGACTCGTGGACATCCTTTAAGGTTGGAAGAAAAGAAGTTTCATCTTCAAGTTAGGAGAGGTTTCTTTACAGTGAGAACGGTGAAACTGTGGAACTGTCTTCCAGCAGAGGTGGTAATGGCAAGTTCATTGAATAACTTTAAAAAAGGCCTGGATAAGTTTCTAAAACTAAAAAATATTGAGAATTACTGGTATTAATGCATATAGATCTGGTTTGATCCGGATACTTTCCATTGCCGTTTGGAGTCAGGAAGGAATTTTCCCCCCTTTTTTTAGCTGGGGTTTTTTGCCTTCCTCTGGATCAACGGTTAGGTAGGGTTAAAAAAAAAAAAAAAAGGAATAGGTTGGACTTGATGGACAATGTCTTGATTAACCTAATACTTATGTACTATGTTAATTTACATGCAAATTTTTTTCTGCATGAAGAAGAGGATTCTCCCTAAAATGTTGCCACACTTATGCATGGTGTTCCGAAATAAAAACTAGAGATGGCTGAACTTCCAAAAATCCATTATGCTTGATGATTCCCAGATTTTTGTACTTTCGGATTTTTTGAAAATACACAAATCCTTTGTTGGGGGTCCTGCAGCTAGAAACCAGGACCCCCATTGGCCCATTGCCAACACTGGGCGATATCACTACGGGCGCCAGTGACACTGCCGGCACTGGGGACATCAGTGTCGCTGATGTTGCCGATGTCTTCATCCAAAGTCTTCTTTCTTCTCAGCCAGCAACACCAACTCTGCTAATGGCTGGTGACACCGTGAGATGTCACTGGGGACCGGCGCTGGCAAAAAAAGTCAGCAGTCTGCCATGACTGTGTTGCACCTCTTTATATAGGTTTGCTGAATGACTAAATCCAATTGTGATTGGTTAATATTTCAATGCTTGCAATCATAAGATCACACACACATACATTAACCAATTATATTTGAATTTTATTATTATGGTTTCAAGCTGCAGGACCCCCATCAAAGGAACTTGTCAGTGCCACTAGAGCACTTCTAAGTGCCGGGGATGGGGGTCCTGGTTCGAGCTGTAGGAACCCTAAAGTCCCAAAAGGCACTTGTCAGTGCCGTAAGGGCCCATCAAAGGGCCACAAGGGCACTTACAAGTGCCGGTGAGGGGGGGCCCGGATCGAGCTGCCCGACTGCTTAAGCCCCAAAGGGACCTTGTAAGGAACACAATGGTCCTTCTAAAAGACCCGGGTTGAGCCGTGGGACTTTCAGATGTTTGAGAACATTCCAAGATTTTTGAAAATTTCCGAATGGAGCTCGGAAGAAGTTTGGAAAGTGGAATTCAGGAAAATCTGCACGATTCACGCATCTCCGAGATCCGCAAACTGGCCATCTCTAAAAATAGTTTTATCCTAAAATTTGGCGTGCCGTAGATTATTAACTATATTTTTGGCTGTATAGCAATTATCAGCACGGGAACACAAGCACTGAGCTTTATCTTGTGCTGTAAGCCGACATGTCTATATACCTTACATACATAAAATTCATATTATTAATATACTGATAGTAGGCTGAGGAAGGGGGTTGGACCCCCGAAACGTTGTGTTTATTTGGCTTTTGTTGTTTTCAGCACTTAAATAAATGAGTATTTCTTGAATACCATATTGAGTGTGCCTACCTACAAACTATATATGATCTATTATACGTACCTGCAGTGGCACAGGTTATAGGAAGTGCACCTCTGATCTTACCTATCAGGGCTACCACGTAAATTTGGAAACAGCATTTAACTAACATTGCTGAGTGTCCCATACACACGTGACCCATGCAATTTTCACTTCCTATAGGGTACAGAAGGCAGATCATTGGAATGTATTTGTCTGTCTAAAGGTGTCCTTACACTACTTAGATATTGGATAGATTAGACGTTTGTCTATAGACGAAAATCTAATCTATCAAAGAACCGCCTAGACCATTCTTTTTTTGCAATTGCAAAGAGTCTATCGAGGAACGCTAATCTATCGAATGTCTGCTTTGTGTATGGCCAGCAATTCCAGTTGAATCTACTGTAAATTTATGATGTTTGTTGCATGTGCATGGGTTCCTTAATTATTTTTGTCTTCACAAAGTAATACTAGAACTACTAAAATTGCATTAGCCAAAAATTCTGAGGTTTAGAAAGGATACAACCCATCCATTAAAAAGCGTTCCATCAACCTGAAAGAGAAAAATCCATCACAGACTTCAATGATAGAAATACAGACGGAATGTTTGTCACAAAATTATTGGGATAGCAGCTTTTCAAAACAATGCAGAAATATCGGGAGGAAAGAACACAGTGTATGGCCAGCTATAAAGGGTATCCTTAAAAAAAAAAAAAAGCCATTTGTCATTTAACTACCCCCAACTGATATATTCAGCACATTATTAGATGTATTACTAACCAGATATTTAAGGATAATTATTGCTTCCCTTCTGGCAGAGTAAAGGTGGCCATACATTACCATACACTTAACCCGGCGAAGCAATCCCACAACATTAGAACCGCCTTTCCCGTTCTACTTTGAGACAATTATGCGCTCGCAAAATGAATGGGATTTGCGATCGCATGTTGGTCGCAAAGAAAACCAGGAATGGCTGTTCTGGCAGGATTGGTCTAATGTTGTGAGATTGCTCAGTCAGGTAAGTAAAATCGTCCTAATGTATGGCCACCTTAAGATGGCTCATGCCTCCATGCAATCACACAACACTAATTGCAGTCATGACAGCAAATGATTTTTGCCAACTCTGCACATGCTCAAGCTTATTAAAAAAAACTCATGAAACAGAGGGAGGAGACAGACACCTTTGCCTAAACATAAGAGATTTTATTAAATATCTGGTTAAAAATGCATGTAATAAAGTGGTAAAATCAGCAGTTGGGGTTGCAGGCAGATAACTAACAAGTTACCATTTTTTTGTTTAAAGGGTGGACATGCCCTTTTAAGGACCTACAGATACAAACGGTACAATATAATTTTCCGATTTCTCAAAATACCATGTGCTGCGTGTATCTATTAAGTATGCAGTTTATATAATACCATGAAACTGCTCAAACTCCATATCTTGTATGTTGTCAGCTTAGATATCTCACCCATTGATATAGGTATGTATTTTGTGTGGTGCCTAGACAGTAATCTGTGCACTATAAATCACGTGCCTTTATAAAAATATAAACCCTATAGTCCTAAGCTAGTGTTCTGCGTTTACATATTGGACATAAAAGTACAAGACATAGACGTACAGAAAAAGCACTGCTTCAGAGAGCAGTTCCCCTTTATCAAGCTAACAGTGTGGGCTATTGCCCAAAAGAATCATGTTACATACACATATATACTCATGATAGGTATTACATAAGACCTGGCCTGTACCCTTATAAACAGGCACATAAACAGTCATACATTCGGATACTCAGTAATTAGTACATAGGATCAACACAGGATATTGAGGATAATCAACAGAACCCACAAATATACTTATACATACACAATCCTATAAAAACACATGGAGATCATAATCTTTGTTAAGGCAATTAGGAGAGAGGGAGTTAAGATGGTGAATCCACCATACCTCCCTCCTCCTAAGGCACTGTTCCCTGTCGCCCCCTCTGGGCGGTCGATAGACAACCTCCAATACACAAAATTTCAATTCATCTTCATGATGACCTGCTGACCTACTCGGATCTTTAACTACACGATCAACCCTCCTTAGCTGGGATATCGGTAGCGATTTTTTAGTATATGTTGGATGAAAACTGGAATATAATAATAACTGGTTTGCGATCTGTTAGTTGGGTGAAAAGTTCTGTAGTGAGGCACTCGCCCTTAAGTACTTTCACATCAAGAAATGTAATTTCCTTGGAGTCATATTGTAAAGTGTACATTGGCATGGAGCTTATTAAGTTGTACATGAATATTCTCCAAGTCTGTGACCCCTCCCTTCCACAGAAGGAAGATGTCATCAATATCCCGTGTTGATCCTATGTACTAATTACGGAGTATCCGAATGTATGACACTGTTTATGTGCCTGTTTATAAGGGTACAAGCCAGGTCTTATGTAATACCCATCATGAGTATATATCTAAGGGGTTGGGCTTATGTAGCCTAGGAGTGGTGTGTATATTGGGTATAAAATAGGAAGTGATGTAATGTATGTAACATGATTATTTTGGGCAATAGCCCACACTGTTTGAAAAAGGGGAACTGCTCCCCGAAATGTTACACATGTGACAGTGTAACAATAAAGTTTTATCTGCAAGAAGAAGTGGAGTGACAAAAAATGGTCAGTTATCTGGCTGCAACACCAACTGCTATTTAAATAACTTATATTCCTTTCTGGCAAAGGTATCTGCCTCCTCCCTCTGCTCCATTTGCTTTTTATAAGCTTGAGCGTGTGCATAGGAGGCAGCAGGTGAAACAGCAGTCAATCACTGGCTGTGATGTCAGTTGTCACAGCCTTGATTATCTTTATGGAGGAAAAGGACAGCTTACCAGAATGGGGACAATGATTATCCTTAATTATCTGGTTAGTAATACGGGTAATAAAGTGCAAAATATATCAGTTGGGGTTGGGGGCAGGTATATGTCTATACTAATTTTGCCTTCTTTTGTGATATCTTTCAGTCTATACGATATCTACAATTTAGTCTTAGTCACTCACTTTGATTTTCCAACAGCACTGTCACCCAGACAAATTATCTTGACATTTTCATCTGCATCATATTTATTCTGGTCCAGATCAGATACATCACAACCATCTTGAGCCATGCTGAGAGTTCTAAGGACCTGATTACCTTTACATCAACAATCCAGTTAGCACTATTCCTATGAAGGCGTTAACCTGGTAGTAAACAATAAAAGAAGTTTACTAAATATAATATACAATGACCAGTCAGAATAAAAGCTTACAAGGTAATATTTCGGCCTAACAGACTGCTGATCAGACAACGCAACGCACATAGTGGGACCTAGTCCTATTTATCTGCAGCAACTAATCAGATGTTATCCAACTAAAATAAACCAATAAAAAGCTAACACCTAATTGGTAAATGAATAGCAAAGACAAATGTTTGCACCACTTACTTCATCATCTCTATAGTATCATACTCGATTGGAATGCTTTAAAAAGGTCACTATACTCACTTAAACAACTTAATGTTATCTGAAACAATTTGAGAGAAGTAATGTAAAATGGCAGTACTCAGTATTTATCTGTGCTTGCTCTGTCGTTAAGTTATTTATGTTTATGGAGTGCTGATAATTCTCCCCACCCTCCCTTACTCACGGCCTCCTTGTAATGTTTGCAACACTAACAGGGAGATTCAATATAAGTTCCTATTGTTAAAAATGGTGCTAATTTTGCCCCAACCAATCAGATCTTATTTAACATTTGAAAGCTAACATCTGATTGGTTGGGGCAAAATTAGCACCATTTTAAATAAGAACTTTTATTGAATCTCCCTGAAAGTTCTGCACAGCACTCACCATAGACGCTGCTCTGCTTACACATCTCCCCCCTTTTCTTTTTTTCCCGCTAAAACTGTTGCAGAAAGTGTGCTGACAGGAAGCCAAATATCCTAGTAACATAACATAGTAATTGAAGTTGAATAAAGACATATGTCTATCAAGTCCAACTTTTTCACCCTAATAATCCCTGTGCCACCTACACCACAAATAACTATGTTAAAGTGAATCTGTAATGGAAAAATATTTGTGGGTTCTGGTAGATAACAGACTTAGCTATAGCAAACAATGCCATACAGCAACGGCTAGAGCTAGCAAGATATTGTCTTGTAGAAAGAGCAGAATAGATTTATGCTTGTGAAGGTTCTCATTCATCCAGGTCATGGTATATCTGTTGTATTCAATTAGATCAACTGGACTTGAAATGTAGTTCTTGAAGACGTTCGCTAGTCATCGACTGGCTTTCTCAATCAGAATGACTTGTACAAAGAATCTGTGGCAATTATGTACCCTGGAAAATCCCAATTAGCAATCACAGCAGGTGTTAAGGGTGTGATTAGATAGTGGCTAAGAGGTGTTATAGGACAAGCCCAGAGTAAGGTGTTAAAACAGCATTGCACATGGTGGCAGACAGTTGGTGTCGAACCCCCCCACCTATATTTTAGGCTTGGTTTCTTTATTTTCACATAAATGGCCTCCTTAACACCTCTCTTGAACCAGTCACGTTCCTTCGCCAGTATGTTAACATTACAATCTTCAAAGGTATGTCCTTTATCCTTAAGATGCAGATACACGGCTGAGTCCTGACCCGAGGAATTGGCTCTTCTGTGCTGGGCCATACGTCGATGCAGTTGCTGTTTGGTCTCCCCCACATACAAATCAGAGCATTCTTCACTGCACTGCACTGCATATATGATGTCGCTTTTCTTGTGTTTTGGTATTGGGTCTTTCGGATGTACCAATTGCTGCCTCAGTGTGTTGTTCGGTTTAAAGCAGACAGGGATACGATGTTTTTGGAAAATTCTTCTTAATTTCTCGGAGACCCCTGCTACATATGGGATGACCATGTTCTAGAGGTGGGGGGGTATTATACGTACTGCAGTGGCACGGTTATAGGAAGTGCCACCTCTGATCTTACCTATCAGGGCTACCACGTAAATTTGGAAACAGCATTTAACTAACATTGCTGAGTGTCCCATACACACGTGACCCATGCAATTTTCACTCCTATAGGGTACAGAAGGACAGATCATTGGAATGTATTTGTCTGTCTAAAGGTGTCCTTACACTACTAGATATTGGATAGATTAGACGTTTGTCTATAGACGAAAATCTATTATCTATCAAAGAACCGCCTAGACCATTCTTTTTTGCAATTGCAAAGAGGTCTATCGAGGAACGCTAATCTATCGAATGTCTGCTTTGTGTATGGCCAGCAATTCCAGTTGAATCTACTGTAAATTTATGATGTTGTTGCTGTGCATGGGTTCCTTAATTATTTTTGTCTTCACAAAGTAATACTAGAACACTAAAATTGCATTAGCCAAAAATTCTGAGGTTTAGAAAGGATAAACCATCCATTAAAAAGCGTTCCATCAACCTGAAAGAGAAAATCCATCACAGACTCAATGATAGAAATACCGACGAATGTTGTCACAAAAATTATGGGATAGCAGCTTTTCAAAACAATGCAGAAATATCGAGGAGGAAAGAACACAGTGTTGGCCAGCTATAAAGGGGATCCTTAAAAAAAAAAAAAAGCCATTTGTCATTTAACTACCCCCAACTGATATATTCAGCACATTATTAGATGTTTACTAACCAGATATTTAAGGATAATATTGCTTCCCTTCTGGCCAGAGTAAAGGTGGCCATACATTACCATACACTAACCCGGCGAAGCAATCCCACAACATTAAAACGCCTTTCCGTTCACTTGAGACAATTATGCGCTCGCCAAAATGAATGGGATTGCGATCGCATGTTGGTCGCAAAGAAAACCAGGAATGGTGTTCTGGCAGGATTGGTCTAATGTTGTGAGATGCTCAGTCAGGTAAGTAAAATTCCTAATGTATGGCCACCTTAAGATGGCTCATGCCTCATGCAATCACACAACACTAATTGCAGTCATGACAGCAAATGATTTTTGCCAACTCTGCACATGCTCAAGCTTATTAAAAAAAAATCATGAAACAGAGGGAGGAGGACAGACACCTTTGCCTAAACATAAGAGATTTTATTAAATATCTGTTAAAAAATGACATGATAAAGTGGTAAAATCAGCAGTTGGGGTTGCAGGCAGTAACTAACAAGTTACCATTTTTTGTTTTAAAGGGTGGACATGCCCTTTAAGGACCTACAGATACAAACGGTTACAATATAATTTTCCGATTTCTCAAAATACCATGTGCTGCGTGTATCATTAAGTATGCAGTTTTATATAATACCATGAAACTGCTCAAACTCCATATCTGTATGTTGAAGTTAGATATCTCACCCATTGATATAGGTATGTATTTGTGTGGTGCCTAGACAGTAATCTGTGGCACTATAAATCACGTGCCTTTATAAAAATATTAAACCCTATAGTCCTAAGCTAGTGTTCTGCTTACATATTGGACATAAAAGTACAAGACATAGACGTACAGAAAAAAGCACTGCTTCAGAGAGCAGTTCCCCTTTATCAAGCTAACAGTGTGGGCTATTGCCCAAAAGAATCATGTTACATACACATATTACTCATGATAGGTATTACATAAGACCTGGCCGTTACCCTTATAAACAGGCACATAAACAGTCATACATTCGGATACTCAGTAATTAGTACATAGGATCAACACAGGAGTATTGAGGATAATCAACAGAACCCACAAATATACTTATACATACACAATCCTAAAAAACACATGGAGATCATAATCTTTGTTAAGGCAATTAGGAGAGAGGGAGTTAAGATGGGAATCCACCATACCTCCCTCCTCCTAAGGCACTGTTCCCGTCGCCCCCTCTGGGCGGTCGATAGACAACCTCCAATACACAAAATTTCAATTCATCTTCATGATGACCTGCTGACCTACTCGGATCTTAAACTACACGATCAACCCTCCTAGCTGGGATATCGGGTAGCGATTTTTTAGTATATGTTGGATGAAAACTGGAATATATAATAACTGGTTTGCGATCTGTTAGTTGGGTGAAAAGTTCTTGGTGAGGCACTCGCCCTAAGTACTTTCACATCAAGAAATGTAATTTCCTTGGGAGTCCATTGTAAAGTGTACATTGGCATGGAGCTTATTAAGTTGTACATGAATATTCTCCAAGTCTGTGACCCCTCCCTTCCACAAAGGAAGATGCATCAATATCCGTGTTGATCCCTAGTACTAATTACGGGTATCTCGAATGTATGCACTGTTATGTGTCTGTTTATAAGGGTACAAGCCAGGTCGATGTGTGCCACATAGGCGACTAATGTATAAACTGAGGACTGTTGGCCTTGAGAAAACATTTGTTATGGATAGAGAACTGGTTATGGACCGCAAACAGAGAGTGGTGGTTAATGGAGCTACATCTATGTGGGCTAAAGTTCTAAGCGGAGTTCTCAGGGTTCTGTACTGGGGCCGCTTCTGTTTAATCTGTTTATAAATGACTTAGAAGGGGGCATTGAGAGCAAGGTCTCTGTGTTTGCTGATGACACTAAATTATGCAGAGCTTTGGAAACTTCCAATGATGTGCAAGTGCTGCAAGCAGACCTAGATAGATATCAAAATGGGCAGCAGAATGGCAGATGAGATTCAATGTTGATAAATGTAAGGTGATGCATTTGGGATTTAATAATCCCTGTGCCACCTACACCATAAATAACTCTGTGTAGGTGCATCTGAAATGGAAAAAGATTTGGGGGTTCTGGTAGATAACAGACTTAGCTGTAGCAAACAATGCCAGGTAGCAACAGCTAGAGCTAGCAAGATATTGTTCTTGTATAAAGAGGGGAATAGATTCAAGAGAGAAAAATATTATTCTCCCTCTTTACAAGGCCATGGTAAGGCCTCATTTGGAATATGCGGTGC
Organism: Hymenochirus boettgeri; assembly: GCA_019447015.1. NCBI lineage: Eukaryota > Metazoa > Chordata > Amphibia > Anura > Pipidae > Hymenochirus > Hymenochirus boettgeri. The sequence continues at coordinate 166,116,728 of CM033471.1, read as the reverse complement.
AGTTTTGGAATCCCAATACAAAAGGGACATCTTGGAAATGGAAGCAGTCCAGAGAAGGGCAACTAAATTAATAAGGGGAATTGAGGGGCTTGAATATGCAGGCAGATTAGACAAGTTAGGGCTGTTTACATTGAGAAGAGAAGCAGCGGTTGCGTGGGGCATGATAACCTTATCAAATATATTAATGGCCCATACAGTGAACTCTCTGGTGCATTGTTCACTAAAGGTCATATCAGAGGACTCGTGGGACATCCTTTAAGGTTGGAAGAAAAAGAGTTTCATCTTCAAGTTAGGAGAGGTTTCTTTACAGTGAGAACTGGTGATGTGAAACTGTGGAACTGTCTTCCAGCAGAGTGGTGTAATGGCAAGTTCATTGAATAACTTTAAAAAAGGCCTGGAAAGTTTCTAAAACTAAAAAATATTGAGAATTACTGGTATTAATGCATATAGATCTGGTGATCCAGGGATACTTTCCGATTGCCGTTGGAGTCAGGAAGGAATTTTCCCCCCCTTTTTTAGCTGGGGTTTTTTGCCTTCCTCTGGATCAACTGTTAGGTAGGGTTAAAAAAAAAAAAAAAGGGAATAGGTTGGACTTGATGGACAAATGTCTTTATTCAACCTTAATTACTATGTTACTATGTTAATTTACATGCAAATTTTTTTCTGCATGAAGAAGAGGATTCTCCCTAAAATGTTGCCACACTTATGCATGGTGTTCCGAAATAAAAACTAGAGATGGCTGAACTTCCAAAAATCCATTATGCTTGATGATTCCCAGATTTTTGTACTTTCGGATTTTTTGAAAATACACAAATCCTTTGTTGGGGTCCTGCAGCTAGAAACCAGGACCCCCATTGGCCCATTGCCAACACTGGGCGATATCACTACGGGCGCCAGTGACACTGCCGGCACTGGGGACATCAGTGTCGCTGATGTTGCCGATGTCTTCATCCAAAGTCTTCTTCTTCTCAGCCAGCAACACCAACTTGCTAAATGGCTGGTGACACCGTGAGATGTCACTGGGGACCGGCCGCGCAAAAAAAGTCAGCAGTCTGCCATGACTGTGTGCACCTCTTTATATAGGTTGCTGAATGACTAAATCCATTGTGATTGGTTAATATTTCAATGTTGCAATCATAAGATCACACACACTACATTAACCAATTATATTTGAATTTTATATTATGGTTTCAAGCTGCGAGACCCCCATCAAAGGAACTTGTCAGTGCCACTAGAGCACTTCTAAGTGCCGGGGATGGGGTCTGGTTCGAGCTGTAGGAACCCCTAAAGTCCCAAAAGGCACTTGTCAGTGCCGTAAGGGCCCATCAAAGGGCCACAAGGGCACTTACAAGTGCCGGTGAGGGGGGGCCCGGATCGAGCTGCCCGACTGCTTAAGCCCAAAGGGACTTGTAAGGAACAAAATGGTCCTTCTAAAAGACCCGGGTTGAGCCGTGGGACTTTCAGATGTTTGAGAACATTCCAAGATTTTTGAAAATTTCCGAAGGAGCTCGGAAGAAGTTTGGAAAGTGGAATTCAGGAAAATCTGCACGATTCACGCATCTCCGAGATCCGCAAACTGGCCATCTCTAAAATAGTTTTATCAAAAATTGGCGTGCCGTAGATTATTAACTATATTTTTGGCTGTATAGCAATTATCAGCACGGAACACAAGCACTGAGCTTTATCTTGTGCTGTAAGCCGACATGTCTATATACCTTACATACATAAAATTCATATTATTAATATACTGATAGTAGGCTGAGGAAGGGGTTGGACCCCCGAAACGTTGTGTTTATTTGGCTTTTGTTGTTTCAGCACTTAAATAAATGAGTATTTCTTGAATACCATATTGAGTGTGCCTACCTACAAACTAATATGATCTATTATACGTACCTGCAGTGGCACAGGTTATAGGAAGTGCACCTCTGATCTTACCTATCAGGGCTACCACGTAAATTTGGAAACAGCATTTAACTAACATTGCTGAGTGTCCCATACACACGTGACCCATGCAATTTTCACTTCCTATAGGGTACAGAAGGCAGATCATTGGAATGTATTTGTCTGTCTAAAGGTGTCCTTACACTACTATAGATTGGATAGATTAGACGTTTGTCTATAGAAGAAAATTAACTATACAAAAACCGCCTAGACCATTCTTTTTTTGCAATTGCAAAGAGTCTATCGAGGAACGCTAACTATCGAATGGTGCTTTGTGTATGGCCAGCAATTCCAGTTGAATCTACTGTAAATTTATGATGTTTGTTGCATGGCATGGGTTCCTTAATTATTTTTGTCTTCACAAGTAATACTAGAAATACTAAAATTGCATTAGCCAAAAATTCTGAGGTTTAGAAAGGATACAACCCATCCATTAAAAAGCGTTCCATCAACCTGAAGAGAAAAATCCATCACCAGACTTCAATGATAGAAATACAGACGGAATGTTTGTCACAAAATTATGGGATAGCAGCTTTTCAAAACAATGCAGAAATATCGGGAGGAAAGAACACAGTGTATGGCCAGCTATAAAGGGTATCCTTAAAAAAAAAAAAAGCCATTTGTCATTTAACTACCCCAACTGATAATTCAGCACATTATTAGATGTATTACTAACCAGATATTTAAGGATAATTATGCTTCCCTTCTGGCAGGTAAAGGTGGCCATACATTACCATACACCTTAACCGGCGAAGCAATCCCACAACCTTAGAACCGCCTTTCCCGTTCTACTTGAGACAATTATGCGCTCGCAAAATGAATGGGATTTGCGATCGCATGTTGGTCGCAAAGAAAACCAGGAATGGCTGTTCTGGCAGGATTGGTCTAATGTTGTGAGATTGCTCAGTCAGGTAAGTAAAATCGTCCTAATGATGGCCACCTTAAGATGGCTCATGCCTCCATGCAATCACACAACACTAATTGCAGTCATGACAGCAAATGATTTTTGCCAACTGCACATGCTCAAGCTTATTAAAAAAAACTCATGAAACAGAGGGAGGAGACAGACACCTTGCCTAAACATAAGAGATTTTATTAAATATCTGGTTAAAAGCATGTAATAAAGTGGTAAAATCAGCAGTTGGGGTTTGCAGGCAGATAACTAACAAGTTACCATTTTTTTGTTTAAAGGGTGGACATGCCCTTTTAAGGACCTACAGATACAAACGGTACAATATAATTTTCCGATTTCTCAAAATACCATGTGCTGCGTGTATCTATTAAGTATGCGATTTATATAATACCATGAAACTGCTCAAACTCCATATCTTGTATGTTGTCAGCTTAGATATCTCACCCATTGATATAGGTATGTATTTTGTGTGGTGCCTAGACAGTAATCTGTGCACTATAAATCACGTGCCTTTATAAAAATATAAACCCTATACCTAAGCTAGTGTTCTGGTTTACATATTGGACATAAAAGTACAAGACATAGACGTACAGAAAAAGCACTGCTTCAGAGAGCAGTTCCCCTTTATCAAGCTAACAGTGTGGGCTATGCCCAAAGAATCATGTTACATACACATATACTCATGATAGGTATTACATAAGACCTGGCCTGTACCCTTATAAACAGGCACATAAACAGTCATACATTCGGATACTCAGTAATTAGTAAATAGGATCAACACAGGATATTGAGGATAAAAACAGAACCCACAATATACTTATACATACACAATCCTATAAAAACACATGGAGATCATAATCTTTGTTAAGGCAATTAGGAGAGAGGAGTTAAGATGGTGAATCCACCAACCTCCCTCCTCCTAAGGCACTGTTCCCTGTCGCCCCCTCTGGGCGGTCGATAGACAACCTCCAATACACAAAATTTCAATTCATCTTCATGATGACCTGCTGACTACTCGGATCTTTAACTACACGATCAACCCTCCTTAGCTGGGATATCGGTAGCGATTTTTTAGTATATGTTGGATGAAAACTGGAATATAATAATAACTGGTTTGCGATCTGTTAGTTGGGGTGAAAGTTCTGTAGTGAGGCACTCGCCCTTAAGTACTTTCACATCAAGAAATGTAATTTCCTTGGAGTCATATTGTAAAGTGTACATTGGCATGGAGCTATTAAGTTGTACATGAATATTCTCCAAGTCTGTGACCCCTCCCTTCCACAGAAGGAAGATGTCATCAATATCCCGTGTTGATCCTATGTACTAATTACGGAGTATCCGAATGTATGACACTGTTTATGTGCCTGTTTATAAGGGTACAAGCCAGGTCTTATGTAATACCCATCATGAGTATATATCTAAGGGGTTGGGCTTATGTAGCCTAGGGTGGTGTGTATATTGGGTATAAAATAGGAAGTGATGTAATGTATGTAACATGATTATTTTGGGCAAAGCCACACACTGTTTGAAAAAGGGGAACTGCTCCCCGAAATGTTACACATGTGACAGTGTAACATAAAAGTTTTATCTGCAAGAAGAAGTGGAGTGACAAAAAATGGTCAGTTATGCGCTGCAACACCAACTGCTATTTAAATAACTTATATTCCTTTCTGGCAAAGGTATCTGCCCCTCCCTCTGCCTCCATTTGCTTTTTATAAGCTTGAGCGTGTGCATAGGAGGCAGCAGGTGAAACAGCAGTCAATCACGGCTGTGATGTCAGTTGTCACAGCCTTGATTATCTTTATGGAGGAAAAGGAGTTACCAGAATGGGGACAATGATATCCTTAATTATCTGGTTAGTAATACGGGTAATAAAGTGCAAAATATATCAGTTGGGGTTGGGGGCAGGGGAGTAAGTCTATACTAATTTTGCCTTCTTTTGTGATATCTTTCAGTCTATACGATATCTACAATTTAGTCTTAGTCACTCACTTTGATTTTCCAACAGCAACTGTCACCCAGACAAATTATCTTGACATTTCATCTGCATCATATTTATTCTGGTCCAGATACGATACATCACAACCATCTTGAGCCATGCTGAGAGTTCTAAGGACCTGATTACCTTTACATAAACAATCAGTTAGCACTATTCCTATGAAGGCGTTAACCTGGTAGTAAACAATAAAAGAAGTTTACTAAATATAATATACCATGACCAGTAGAATAAAAGCTTACAAGGTAATATTTCGGCCTAACCGACTGCTGATCAGACAACGCAACGCACATAGTGGGACCTAGTCTATTTATCTGCAGCAACTAATCAGATGTTATACACTAAAATAAACCAATAAAAAGCAACACCTAATTGGTAAATGAATAGCAAAGACAAATGTTTGCACCATTACTTCATCATCTATAGTATCATACTCGATTGGAATGCTTTAAAAAGGTCACTATACTCACTTAAACAACTTAATGTTATCTGAAACAATTTGAGAGAAGTAATGTAAAATGGCAGTACTCAGTATTTATCTGTGTTGCTCTGTCGTTAAGTTATTTATGTTTATGGAGTGGAAATTCTCCCACCCTCCCTTACTCACGGCCTCCTTGTAATGTTTGCAACACTAACAGGGAGATTCAATATAAGTTCCTATTGTTAAAAATGGTGCTAATTTTGCCCCAACCAATCAGATTTATTTAACATTTGAAAGCTAACATCTGATTGGTTGGGGCAAAATTAGCACCATTTTAAATAAGAACTTTTATTGAATCTCCCTGAAAGTTCTGCACAGCACTCACCATAGACGCTGCTTGCTTACACATCTCCCCCTTTTCTTTTTTTCCCGCTAAAACTGTTGCAGAAAGTGTGCTGACCGGAAGCCAAATATCCTAGTAACATAACATAGTAATTGAAGTTGAATAAAGACATATGTCTATCAAGTCCAACTTTTTCAACCAATATCCTGGGCCACCTACACCACAAATAACTATGTTAAAGTGAACTGTAATGGAAAAATATTTGTGGGTTCTGGTAGATAACAGCACTTAGCTATAGCAACACTGCCATACAGCAACGGTAGAGCTAGCAAGATATTGTCTTGTAGAAAGAGCAGAATAGATTTATGCTTGTGAAGGTTCTCATTCATCCAGGATGGTATATCTGTTGTATTCAAAGATCAACTGGACTTGAAATGTAGTTCTTGAAGACGTTTCGCTAGTCATCCGACTGGCTTTTCAATTCAGAATGACTTGTACAAGAATCTGTGGCAATTATGTACCCTGGAAAATCCCAATTAGCATATCACAGCCAGGTGTTAAGGGTGTGATTAGATAGTGGCTAAGAGGTGTTATAGGAACGCCCAGAGTAAGGTGTTAAAACAGCATTGCACATGGCAGAGTTGGTGTCGAACCCCCCACCTCTATTAGGCTTGGTTTCTTTATTTTCACATAAATGGCCTCTAACACCTCTCTTGAACCAGTCACGTTCCTTCGCCAGTATGTTAACATACAATCTTCAAAGGTATGTCCTTTATCCTTAAGATGCAGATACACGGCTGAGTCCTGACCCGAGGAATTGGCTCTCTGTGCTGGGCCATACGTCGATGCAGTTGCTGTTTGGTCTCCCCACATACAATCAGAGCATTCTTCACTGCACGCACTGCATATATGATGTCGCTTTTCTTGGGTTTTGGATTGGGTCTTTCGGAGTACCATTGCTGCCTCAGTGTGTTGTTCGGTTAAAGCAGACAGGGATACGATGTTTTTTGGAAAATTCTTCTTAATTTCTGGAGACCCTGCTACATATGGGATGACCATGTTCTAGAGGTGGGGGGGTTCGACACCAACGTCTGCATGTACAATGCTGTTTTAACACTTACTCTGGGGTTCCATAACACCTTAGCACATCTAATCACACCCTTAACACCTGGTGTGATATGCTAATTGGGATTTCAGGGTACATAATTGCCACAGATCTTTTGTACAAGTCATTCTGAATTGAGAAAGCCAGTCGGATGACTAGCGAAACGTCTTCAAGAACTACATTTCAAGTCCAGTTGATCTAATTGAATACAACAGATATAGCAGAATAGATTAAAGCGAGAAAGATATTATTCTCCCTCTTTACAAGGCACTGGTAAAGCCTCATTTGGAATATGCAGTGCAGTTTTGGAATCCCATATAAAAAAGGGACATCTTGGAAATAGAAGCGGTTCAGAGAAGATTCCTTCCTAACTCCAAACAGAAAATAACCCTGGATCAACCAGAAAGAGGTCAGGGATAGGGAACATATTTCTGCTTCTGGAGTGACAGGTCTTTCCCTGTAAATGCTGTGATTTCAAATGATGATTTATCAGGATCTGCGGCTCAGATTCAAACTCCAAAAAAGTTTTGAAGTAGTGGGTATTTGCTGTATAAAAATGAATACTTTTTGAAAATTTTAGAGTTTGCAGGATGCACGGATATACTGACACTTATACTGTAATTGTGTATGTATATAAGTGTATGATACACTGATAGACACACACACACACACTGATATACTACTGCAGATACACTGATTATCAGTGCATGGGTGTATAGTGTGTGTGTCAGTTTGTGTCAGTATATCAGTGATATACTGACACACACATGAACTGATATACTGACACACAAAGTCTTGTCCTCAGCATCCCATACAGCCCCCAAGGTCCAACACCAGATATATGCACGATTATAGGTACTGTGTACCTAGCCAGCAGTAACAGGCGCTGCACCCCCCTGCCCCTTACTAGTACTGTTAAACTAACTGCAATGTCCATCTGGGGTTTGTTTCCAGTAATAGGTAACTTATTAACCCTTCAGTAAGGAAAGGGTTAATAAGTTGCCTTTTACTGAAAACAAATCCCAGATGGACATTGCAGTTTAACTGGCAGATCCAATTACTACTACAAAACACGTAGTGGGACTGAAAGACGCTCCTACCAGAAATGTCACGGTTGATGACCAGTTTTAAAAGTCAATCTTTATTAAGAAGTTCATGGCATATACACTGGATAAGACATTTATGAGTCTAACAGCCTAATGTGTGTCGGACTCCATTGGCGTCCATAATCATAGGCATGCGGCTTGGCTCATACGTCACATCCTTTATAGAGGTAAGTAAATCCTTCAAAGATGGTAAGAAGAGTTTACCCTTGTGGGGTAATGGGAAATGCCCAGTATCCATAAGGAAAGCAACTGTCTCTGCACTGACTCCACTTCCCTTTCCATTCCCCTCTTTCCTATGTTTTCATTGATATTATGATTTTGTGAATTTTTTATAAGAGGTTCTGAAAGTTTTAGCAATAAGGTTGCCTAGCAGAGACAGCGGCTTTCCTTATGGATACTGGGCATTTCCAGTTACCCCGTAAGGGTAAACTCTATTAACCATCTTTGAAGGATTTACTTACCTCTATAAAGGAAGTTATGTATGATCCTAGCCGCATGCCTATGATTAATGAGGCCAATGGAGTCCGAAACAGATTAGACTGTTGGTCTTTTCCAGTGTATATGCCATAAAATACTTAATAAAGATTGTTTTTCTAAAACCAGTCTACCGTGACATTTCTGGAAGGAGCGTCTTTCAGTCCTACTACGTGTTTTGTAGTGATTGCGGATCCAGCAAAGGGTCTGTGGCGGGATGAACTTTCCCCACCTGTTTGATGCTATTTTTGTATATTTATGTACCAGATACAGCATTGTTAACTATAAGGAGAGGATGCCCATAGTCCAATCTGGCAAAGGGTTCAGGGCCTAGGCACCTGGACCAGCAGGCACTTACAGTAAGTGTACCTGTGACCATATATATTAATGCACAACACATGTATACGTACTCTATTATACTTATACAGGGGTATTGCACTTTTCCCGTTCCCCACTTATATGGTTTGTGATCCAATTACCACTAGCCATTGTGGATCGGCAGCACACAGCAGGTAACTAGAAAGAAGCACAAGAACAAGAGGAGTGCAGGGGACCCCATTGAGAATACTTGGATTAGTACACATCACTCTCAATGAGAACACAATCATTACTAGAACTCTAGCATTTCCATTCCATTGCTTACCCCTCCTGTGGGTCTTGGTTCATTGCAGAGGGAGAAACCGTACTGTAGATTCTGGGGCTGTCTATCAGTATGAGAGTGCAGCCTAAAGGGCGAACAATAAATCCAATAAAAGAATTAAGGACCAGAGCGTAGAGGTAATGGAATCTGTCCCGGTCCCTCTGTGTCTGTCTCACTGGTTGCTAAGCAAGCTTAGGTTGCTGGTTCAGAGCATCACGTCTCCATCAGGACACTCCCACTCTGTCCCTGGTGTGTGTTAGAGGAATGAAGGAGCTTCCAGATACAACTGTGGGCAGTACCAGGATTGGGAGAAAGAACAACAATATAGACTGGAAACCTTCCCAGACTGTCAGGTTGGAATTCACTTAAGTAGCAACTCAACTATTTGAGAGCAAACGCTGCACCGCAGATCTCGCGATAAGTCACCGGTGAGTAACGGATGCCGCGGAGGGGGTGGGAATAGAGGCTTCTAGCTGATACGCTGGGATTCGCGAGTGGGAGTTGAGTCATGAGAATGACTCACGTGAGGTCTATTCAAAGCGACATCTTGGCTTTGGTGCATTGATGGGCAATCTGGTACCAACCGTTTGGTTTTAGGGAGATAATCACGTTCCCGGCACATACATTTAAACCCTGCAATGTCCCGGTTTTAGCAGAGATTGCAGAGCAGGCTACTTGTAGAGCAGCAAGGTCAGTTACTTCCTGTTTTCGGACTGACACTGACAGGCAGTCACTGTGCACACCACAGTGCAGAGATAAGCTGAAGCTAGGAGGGAGATTCAATAAAAGTTCTTATCGTTAAAAATGGTGCTAATTTTGCCCCAACCAGTCAGATATTATTTAACATTTGAAAGCTAACATCTGATTGGTCGGGGCAAAATTAGCACCATTTTTAACGATAAGCATTTTTATTGAATTTAGAAAGGACTCTGGGAGCTGCAGAGAGGTCAGTGTCAGCTGTAATAAATGAAATCATCATGCAGCTCAGCTTCTTCCACTGCTGATTCTGTGCCTTGTTAAATTTCAGTTAAATAATAGATAAAATCAAATCAACCTCCATATGACACATCAATAAACTGGGCGTCCCCAGTAAAACCAGGACCGATGGGTTAGGCAGATAAGGTAGGTATGTAGTAGGTTAGCGCAACATATATGGTGATGCGATATGATTATAATGGTAATTCCCCTCCACGCAACCCTCTTCCACCTGGGTTGGGGTAAGCATTATACTCTAAAGTAGAGCAGAAACTCAATATCGTTCATTACCAAACAGGCAAGCGAAACAAACAGGAGTAGCTAGGAGCGACAGAGGGTATAAGCAAATGCACAGTTAGTAAAGCTGTTAATAAGTCAAGCTGGCAGTAAAGCTTATCATACGTTACCACTCCTGTTGCTAAGTCTGGCAAAGTCCCTACCATCTGCTGTGCCACACCGGTACTGAGATGACCTACGTGCGTTTTGGAAGTCCTGCCTTCATTCTTCCGGGTCTGGAGATGTTCAGTGAGATGGGGTTGTGGGGGAGGGTGTTGTCAGTTAGAACCTGCAGCTAAAGTTGGGTACACACAGTAACGTTAAAGCCCCGATCCGACGTTATTTGGGCTTTTTCGGTACTCTATGTACCTTTGTTTTCCGAATGAGCCTGCTGCTGCTTAACAATCGGGTCGGCCGAACGATCGTTTGAAAAAGAGGGAAAATTTAATCTCAATCATGGTGGGGGTAGGTTCTTTGCATTTATTAATTTATTTTTAATTAGACACATTTTCTTATTGTGGAATAAATATATACTATCAGTTATACATGTATTTGACATAACCTTGTATTTCAGAGACCTTTATAACACCACTTTTACCTTTATGTGGATACAGAACTCTATAGTGACTTCTAATATCTTTATAATTTACAATAGGGTATACATTTTACCTTATAATACGTGAGTGGCACCTAGAGTTCCCTGTATAACTCAATCTGCATCCTTATACTTTTATATGGACACAACTCCTCAGTGATTTAGTAATATACAAACAAAATAGAAGCCTAATGAACACCCAATTCAATTTGCTTACATGTTTATTCCCTCTATAAGGGCAAGGCCACACTGCAACGCAAATGCAATCGCATGCGATTTCATGTGCGATTTTCTTTGCGTTTGCGAATGCGATTTCTTCAATAGGTATATTGCAATTGCGATTAAAAATGCGGAATGCAAATCGCAATCGCAACTTGCCGCGTTTTCAATGATTTTTAAAAAGCGCAAACGCAAAAAAAACGCAGCAGTGTGGCCTAGCCCTAATGCTGCTTTAAAAAGCCTGCCATTCTCTCTGGATAAATAAAAGCAATTAGTTCAATAACTTGGCCAAATTATTTTAAGCCCAGCCACCACAAGTTTTGCTTTTTTAGCCAGGTCCTACGCTATCAGTACTTCCCTTTATGAGCTGAAAGTCCTTGCTGCATTGTGGCTAGCTTCCTGTGGACTAACTCTCCTGCTGTATCCTTATAATTTACAGTAGGGGACACATTATCCCATTTAATACATTAGTGGTACCCAGAGTTCCCTGTATAACTCAGCTTGTCTCCTTGTACCTTTATATGGACACAGAACTCCTCTGACATATAATATCCTTATAATTTACATTAGGGGATACATTATCCCTAATACACAAGTGGTACACAGATTTCCCTGTATAACTCATTCTGTGTCCTTGTACCTTTATATGGACACAGAACTCCTCTGACATATAATATATTTATAATTTACATTAGGAGATACATTATCCCTAATACACAAGTGGTACCCAGATTTCCCTGTATAACTCAGTCTGTGTCCTTGTACCTTTATATGGACACAGAACACTTATCCCACCCACTTGACCACACCCACCCACATGGCCACGCCCATTATTTATGGATTTTGTCCCTCTTTAGGATTTACAAATGTTGGGAGCTATTAGCTCCCAAACGTCCCGTTTTTCGTGGTGTCCCGGCACTACTTTGTGTTCCCGCGATGTCCCAGTTTTGGCCCGGTGTCTGGTTAAAAGTTTACAGCTATACAGCTAAAAACCGAAGTGAAGGAGCACACTTTAGGACCCTGCAGTGAAATGTCAGTTGGAGACGCACAATTCCTGCTTGCTGGGGGCGGGGCTGTTTGTTCAGGACAGAGCTGCTGGGGACAGTACAGTGGGAGAGGAAGACAGTAAAACACGTGTGTCTAGGTTAGTACAGATTGGATCTGCCTGTTAAACTGCAATGTCCATCTGGGTTTTCAGTGAGAGGCAACTTATTAACCTTTCCTTCACAGAAGTGTTAATAAGTTGCCTGTTACTGAAAACAAACCCTAGATGGACATTGCAGTTAGTTAAACAGTACTAGTAAGGGGCAGGGGGGTGCAGCGCCTGTTACTGCTGGCTAGGTACACAGTACCCATAATCATCCACATATCTGGTGCTGGACCTTGGGGGATGTCTGGGATGCTGAGGACAAGACTTTGTGTGTCAGTATATCGGTTCATATGCGTGTAGTGTGTGTCAGTATATCACTGATATACCGACACACACACTACACACATGCACTGATATACTCACACACACACTATACACACATGCACTGATATACTGACACATACACTGATAATCAGTGTAATGTGAGTATATCAGTGCATGTGTGTATAGTGTGTGTGTCAGTATATCAGTGTATACACTGATATACTGACACACATACACTCCCCCTTAATGTTTTTTATGTTTTCAAATGTTGGGAGGTACAAATTTGATAATGGCAAGTAAAGAGAATCCTCCACTAAACCCCCAGTTGTAGATCATGCAAGGAAGAGCGAGTACAGATCCCTAAAATCGCTACATGGTGTATACAACAAATACAGGCAGTGTGAGGGACGTTTTCCTGTGTTATGCGCTAGTTTTAAAACCCAGTGACATGTGCCTTGCAATGAAAGAGGGCATGTACATTTCAAACTTCACTTTGACTAAATACACCTTTTTGTATGTATGGTTGCCATGGAAAAGGAAGGGTGTAGTGGTGCATTGGTATTGTTGTCATGGAAATGGAGAGTGTGTGTACCTGTTTCTGTATGGTGTTGTGTTTCTGTGGATGGGTAGTACTACATAGCCAACCAGATTTGAGAACTCTGGCAACAGGTTGGCCCCGAATTTTGCCACTTAAGGAAATAGGAGGGAGGGGGTAGGATTGCATGTATCAATAAGAGTTTTTGGGTTGTCAGACCTGTATAGGTCATCCATGTTTAAGCTATTTCCTTCAAATCACCAGACAACGATTATTATTGATAGACCAAGTATCATAAGAATTAAACAAGTTTCAGTGGAAAGGTAACCAATGTGCCAAGACATGTATTCCCTGTTGCCCTGTGCTGCGGTTACTCAAAAAATGCTGGTTGCATGTGCTCCGATTAGTTGATTGCGGTGCAACGCACACCATCGCACCTAGTGAGGCCACAACAATTGGCCAACACTAGTGTGCCTTTTTTTAACACGCCATCAAACCACGTGTTAAAACACAGCAGTGTGGCCTAGCACTTAGTCCGTAATTTATTTGGGAGGGGTGATGTGAAATGTCCTGTAGCGGGATGGCCAAACATGTATCTGTACTTTCTCCTGTTTGTTGCCATTTGCTTGAATGGGACGCAGACCCCTTTTTTTCTCCTAGTGATTATATTTCGATTCTGCTGTTGGAATTGCATTTATTTTTTCCCGGGTTGGGGGGCAGAGAACTGTAACCATCTACAGAGGGACTCTCCTAGCCCTTTTTTAGGTCTGCTTAAATATATTTGGATTGTTAATTTGTATTGGGTTTAATGTTATATGTTGTTATTTATACATTGTTTACTTTTTATCATTTGTTACTTGAGAGATTTACACAGGTGTGTGCAGGCTTTATATACTGTTTGGGGGTGGTATTTTTGATAATTGTGTGCCTATTAAGACACTAATTACTCTTTTTTATGGGGGTATTGTAAAAATGTATTCTCTGGCTAGTAATTCAACTCATTTTATTTTTATTTTGGATTACATTTTTAATGAGTATACTTGTATCTTTTATGTTCTGCCAGCAAGAGGTTTTGCTGATTTTTGGAAAGTTCTATTTTTTTTTTTAAATCAGCTTGGTTAGCAAGAATTCGTCAAAGTTCCAGTTTGTTACTGCTAGCGATTGGAGCAATAACCAACATATTATGGCATTTGAAGGAGAACTATACTACCATTAGCCCTTCAAAACCAACTCTTCCCCTTTTAGTACCAAAATAGTACCCTAAACCACTAGGTCCTCCCCTGGGTTTTCTTTAGTGTATTCAAATGAGGCCCGGCTAGCCAACTCCTGCATGTTATCAATGAGAAGACGTGCTCTGCAAGGAGTGCCTCTTCCCATTGGACAGTCTGTGAGGAGTCTTGGGCTCCTTTGGTCTTAGGGTGCTAACCTATCAGTTTGAGTCCTCATGGGCACTATTAAGGGAGGGAGGGTGGTTTGTTAGGGTATTGTTGCCCTTTAACAGCAATATTTTATACTAATACACATTTGGTTTTTTTGCAGGTTTTGCATCTGTTTTGGTATTATGTCAATGTTCTGTTGGACCCGGCCTCTTCAACTCACTTTAGCATTAATTAAACCAGATGCTCTTGCTCATCCAATCATTTTTGAGGTAAACCCAGTGTGTTAAAGAAACAAAAATGAATGGCGGGCGCAGTTTATACAGGAGTCTTCAAAAATGTTGCTTATAAAAATACATTCTTCTCTACTATGTGACCTGGTGCTAGAAATATACAGTTTGAGATAGGGCACTAGTGTAAATTAAAGGAAGTGATAATTTTGTATAAACCCTTTCCAAGAAATGGAAGATACAGGGGAGGTGCTAGATAAGGGATTAATAACAACTATATATACAAAAAGAAACAACAGAATCCGTTTAGAAATAGTCTGCACACTCTATATAAAATAGTAAAAATCCTTTATTTAAACTCAGGGACATATACACCCAAAACCCTCCCTGTTAAAAACAATTAAAAAGTATTATACAATCTAATCATGGTGCCTATTCCATCACAAATTTACAATATGTAAAGTGCATATAATCATTGTATATATAATTGTAATGCGGTACCTCCATCCTTAACATGGTCAAGTTAGTCCTTGTGTTATGGTCAGCGTTATTTTCGCATGTGGGAACACCGGCGTTCCCACGTGTGCCTGTTACCAAGACCTAGCAATGGATTGCCTCTTCCCTGTTCCGCTGCTATGCTGCACTAACAACTGAGACTGACCTAGCCTGTCCGTGACTTCGGGACTAGTAGTGAAAATAGCACTGACTATAACACAAGGACTAACTTGACTGTGTTAAGGACGGAGGTACCGCTTTACAATTATATATACAATGATTATATGCACTTTACATATTGTAAATGTGTGATGGAACAGGTACCATGATTAGATTGTATAATACTTTCTAATTGTTTTTAATAGGGGTTTGGGTGTACTGCATATGTCCCTGAGTTTAAATAAAGGATTTTTACTATTTCATATTGAGTGTGCAGACTATTTCTAAAAAGATTCTGTTGTTTCTTTTTGTATATATGTGACCTGGTGCTGCTAGAAATCTAATGCATAAAAAAAGCTTGTTTTGTTGACTAGAATCTGTTTATTATTTGAATGCTACTAGCTTGGAATATGGAAGTATTTACAGTGGCCACTACCACTTTAATTCCATTTAGCTCCTTGATTTTGTTTAGACATTCAGCAGGAAAGATCACTAAACAATGGCAACAGGAGCCTTCGCACATGTTAGATTGTCAGCTGAGGCAGTAGTTTGACAGGCCAATTCACACGGAAAATATTTATGTACATAGCTTTAAAATACATTCAGGGAGATTCAATAAAAGTTGTTATCGTTTAAAATGGTGCTAATTTTGCCCCAACCAATCAGATCTTATTTAACATTTGTAATCTTACATCTGATTGGTTGGGGCAAAATTAGCATCAATTTAAACAATAAGAACTTTTATTGATTAACCCTGATTGTTTATAATACCAAAGTGTTTTATTGCGTCATGCACAAGACTAAAAATTATATCTGGTATCTTATATGAAGGTGTTTGTTAATGTTACTAAATTAACAAAATAAAATGTAAAGAATACCATGACATTTGCAAGCTTTTCTTACATTTTTTTCTGCTTTATTTTTTAACTCCCCAGCTTTCTTTGTTCTTTAACAGGCTGTGCATAAAAAGATTTTGGAAAACAATTTCCTTATAGTGAGAAGTAAAGAGCTTTATTGGGGATCCACTGATTCTCAAAAGTTCTATTGTGAACATTCAGGTAAGGCCAAAATAAATATTGTTGTCATTTTGGCTGATTTGCATTGTTGGACTCTGCATTTTGTTATAGCCAGGAAAATATACTTCAATATTTTACAAATCAGCCTAGAAAATTTGTGTAAACGATAACTGACAACAGTTTTCTTGTGGTGTGTTCATTATATTTACAGATTTACTTAGAATGTGTGGTTGGTAACATTTGCTATAAAGTGGTCCTTTTATTAAAAATTGGATTTGCCCTGCCCATGCATAGTATAGATAGTAGGGATTTTTTATTGTCTTTTTGTGTTTAACATTTTTTGTTCTATTCTGTAGGACGATTCTTCTATCAGCGATTAGTAGAGTTTATGTCAAGGTAAGGTCTACTCCATACAGCCACAGCAGTGCTCTTAGCTTTTAATATTAGTAACTTGATATATAATAGTAACTATTTTAAGCAAATTGTGTTCCCACTTCCCGATGCCCCTGTGAAGCATTTGCTAAGAAAACTGATCTTTCATCCCTCATGCAGTGCGTTAATGCTTTATTAACCAAAGCATTTTATTCTTTCTAGCACTGTGACTTTTTTTTTATCAATTACTAATTTAAGTTTCTAAAATTACCACAATCTCATCATTAAAATGGCCATACATTTGTGATGGCTACACAAAAGTTCCAGTCAAACTACACTACACCATCTTTTTGGGCAGATTTTAGCTTGATGAGATTGTCCTAACCTAACGGGTCCAACACCCTTCTGATTGATAGATTAACCAATATCACCAGCCAGTTTATCAAACAGATGTCCATGCACAGGTCATTATTCTCATTCAGAAATGTAGGTCTGTGTATAGGTTTAAAGGGGAACTAATGTCTCCAGACAACACTGTCCCAATATACAGAGCACATTCACAAAGACGCAACAAGCTGTGGCTGCTGGGTAATTTATGAAATTAACCTGTGGGTATTATGGGTCAGCTCCCATAATCCATCTTAGCTTGGTGAAACCCAGCTAAGCATATACTGTATACTTCACATGCTCTGTAGTGCTCAACAGATCAAAACAAGCAATCTGCAGCCTTGCTTCCTGGAAGCCGACAACAAATTATGTCACAGCTCAGAGATCCTCCCTTTCCCTGACACAGAACAGGTATTTCAGTGTAGTTTTTGTGTAAACATATAGAAATGTTTTGTCCCTAACAATAAATTCTTTTTTTTTTTTCATACAAAAAAGAAAACTAATCTTTGCGGGTTATTTCTTAGCTAGCATGAATGTAATAAACAAAATATTAACATTTTAGTATAAAATAAAGGTAAGTCTGATGAATTGAACCTGCAACATCATGAATTCTCTCTTAATAAAAGCAGAGCTTTATACCTCTATCTCTCTAGAAGTGCTATGTGGAACACTAGTACATATAGAATCTTTCAAGGAGATTCAATAAAGGTTCTTATCGTGTAAAATGGTGCTAATTTTGCCCCAACCAATCAGAACTTATTTAACATTTGAAAGCTAAAATCTGATTGGTTGGGGCAAAATTAGCACCATTTTAAACGATAAGAACTTTTATTGAATAACCCTGTTTATATTTTGTAGGAACATAATGGAAACAAAAAAAAGGCTTTAGAATAATTTGACTATTTGTATTGTTTCACAAGTTAGTAAGGCTGTATCTGTATAGAAAATACATTAACGTGCTCACAAGCCTCTTTGAGGACTACATGGCTGTGAGTTGTACTTGCAACAACATGGAAACCTTAGTTATGGAATCTATTTCTCGCATGAGCCGTAAAATGCATCAACATAAATGCAACTTAGCAGAGAAGTATCTTACGATGTATAGGTGTTCTGCAGAGAAAAGTTTTCACATTAGAATAAAAAAAATAAGTTTAGTTCTCCTTTAGTACTTGCCTTTGAACTTTTAATTATATAACAAAGGGAAAGTAATTATTAATTTTGGAAGTATCAACACTTATCAAGCATACTGTATATGTGCAGAGCTAAGCAGAAAGAAACATACATGATTTCTTGTGGATCTGCAGTTACCAAGGGGTAACTTGCAAAAAGAAAAGCATACTAAATACATTTCAAAATGTTAAAACATGCAAAATTAATTTAATACATTTTTCAAATAAGAATTTCCTTTTTCTCTTTATGGAACCCACAATTAAAGAGTTTTAGAGTATGTCTTTTTTGGAATCAATTTCGTTGTCGCTTTAGTGAATATTACTAATGAACAGCTGCTTTGAAGTTGGAATATTTTAAAACTCTAAATTACTTAAGGCAATATTAGCATTATTTCACACTGATTGTGTTCTGTTCTTTCTCTCTCAGTGGTCCCATGCAAGCTTATATACTGGCACATGAAGATGCAGTCCAGCTATGGAGGAGTTTGATGGGCCCAACAAAAGTATTTAGAGCACGGCTCATGGCTCCAGGAACTGTAAGAGGAGATCTGGGACTAACTGACACCCGCAATACCACACATGGATCAGGTGAGTGTGACTGTCACCCAAAATGGGTTTTGTCAACTATCTATGTCTTGAGTTGGTTAGGATGATTCAACAGATCCAAATAATGTACATATGTACAGGATGTCCCAGAGTGCTACTGTGGAAAAGGAAGGGAAAGCCATTGGCCATTCTAGATCTTTTAAAGGCAAGAATATGAGCAAATAAGGTACCTAGACTTCATTCACATCCAACTACTTTATTTACTACAATAAGTAAGAAACCAAAGGTAGACTTTTTAATTAAGACACCAAAACAGAATAAACAAGTTTGAGTCATTAAGAACAATAAAAGATTGTATGGTTGGCATTCTCCCAGATGTTCAGCTGTACAACTAAAGGTAGCCATACATTCACCAGTAGTGCAAATGATCAATTAGGCCACTCGGCCTAATAGAATGATGACCATTTGATGCAGCACAAAGTATGCAGTTGTCAATTTCCACCCCCATCACTGGACTGTGGCCTGTTAATGTAACATAGTAATTGAGGTTGAATAAAGACATACGTCCATCAAGTCTAACCTATTCACTTTTTTTAAACACTTCTTAACAGTTGATCCAGAGGAAGGCAAAAAAACAGCTAAAAAGGGAAGAATGTGTGAGTGATAAAAATTGAGCAAAATTATGAAATAATGTATGGTCATTCTATCACAACAGCTGTGTAAGGAGTTGGTATTTGGCATACCTAAAAAAAGCATTTTAGGTCATCACTTGAGTACTTCAGAAGAGAGGGTTTAAGTCTTTATTTATCCTTTAAATATAAGGTATATTCTCCTGGCAGAAAGAAGAAACTCCATACAAAGTAACATTGTAATCAAGAATGAAAAAAGACATGTCAAATAGTTTAAATAAGAACTAAAACAAATTTTGAAAGCTCCAGTAAGTTACATCTAAGAATAGGATTCTGTAAAAAGGCTCCCAGGTTGTTCCCAGCCTCTTTCGCAGTCCATGCATTTTTCTAACAGTCTCGCAACCATGTGTGCCTATTGTCTTTGCTCCCTGACCCAAGTATTTACTGTCTCTATTCAGAGAATTTTTTTGTACAGCTGTAGCTGCAACAATATTGAAGCCTCTAATAATACTTAAAGGGTATCTCCATTCAATAAAATCAAAAAAACTATTTTTTCATTATAAAGTAGTACCCATCCCCAGAAGCCTTTTTTTATACTGAGATACCAGATATGTGTTACTATAAACTACTATTAAAGGGAATGTAGCTTTTTTAAGTGGAGATACCCTTTAAACATTTGCTGTTGCTCTGCAGTTTAATTTCCAGCCCAGCATGAATGGCAGGATTTGACAAATCTCCAAGGTGTATGGGTAGAAACCACCCATGATTCCTAACTACCACTGATGGCTGTCAGCATTGCTCCATTGTCTTAAGTAGAGGGTGTGTGTGATCTGTCTGCAAAGGTTCAATCTACCGATTACCATACAGAATATCATATTGCCAATTGATTCCATATGCTATGGTAGTCGCAAGTGAATGGTGGCCTTTACTTCCTTAACAATCATGCGTACTAAATGGTTTATTTTAAAGGCAATTTAGATGTGAAAGATTTATTTCCCCCATTTTTTTATTGCAAATGGCTATTTGAAGAAACCTTTGATCATCAAGAACTTTATGTATTAATTACTTTGTTTTATTCTAAAATAAATTTGTATCTGGATTACTCAAATCATAGCCAAGGAGTGTCTGAGTGGATTGAGTAACTATTGAAGGCCAACACCTCATTGTTTGCTTTTTAAATAATTTACTACCTTTTAAAGGGTGAATGCAACCTAAAAACTACTCTCAATTCCAATCTGTAGTTTTATGGAAGATAGGAGTTTTGAGAGGGGGGGGGGGGGGTTGGGTGTAATTGCAATTTAATTTCCCGTGTAAAACTAGATTTGCCCTGTTATGTGCCATGTTATTTTGTGTCACCAAGGAAGGCCCTAACACTACCTAAAACCTAAAAGAAAATATTTATATGTAGCTTAAATTTTTCTTTATTATGTATTCTGAGTCCATTTAAACATTGAAAATGGAACATTTAAGCAGTTCATTTTCCATTGTTCTTTACATGTCATTCTTTTTTAAATTTCAGACTCAAAAGAATCAGCTTGCCGTGAAATTGCATTTTTCTTCCCTGAGTTCAGCCTAAATTACTGGTACCAAGAACAGGAGATTCTCTACAGAACTGGGCCTGTTTATTATGATGAGGAAAGTTTAGAACATCACCTGGTAGCAGAGAGAAGGAAATAAAATATCTAAGGATTGTAATCTTCATTGTACTGCTACATTTTAGACTAGTGATCACAGAGTATTGTTTTTTAGGCCAAACTGTATTTTTTTATTTTCAGTTCTACGGTATGCTGGATTTGTACACCTAACAAAATAATTCCTTGAAGTAGTAAAAAAAGAAAGCTGCTAACTTTTGTCTGAATTACTGTACAGTATTTTTCACCAGCTATATAATCAATAAGTGTTGGGAACAATAGTACACATTTTGACACCTGTTGTAAAATTTTCATGACTTTTTATGAGGACGTGCTGACAGTGTTTTATTTAGTTTAAAGGTAAAGATCACCTTAAGTGATTTAGCATTAAAGGGTATTTCCACCCTCCAAAATACACTTTTTATATTGTGTAGAGCACCCCACCCCCAATCACCAGGTTTTTAAGTTAAAAAAAAAACCTAGTAATTGACTAACCCATCTTCGCTCCCTCGTCTCTCTGCCTCTATTGCTACTCCTTTCCTGGAAGTAGCAATAGGGGCCGGACCAGCAGCTGTGTCTGTGATTCGCTGAGTCGGCCAATCACAGACGCGTCTGCCAGCTATGGAGAAAGCAGAGGAAACAAAGGTGAGTAAGTATTTCTGGACTGTTTTTTTTTACTTTTGAACCTAGTGGTTTAAAACACTGAAAAGTGTTTTGTAATGCTAGAAGATGCTAGAAGTTACTTGAAGGGATCCAGTGGTGGGAAGAGCTCCCTGTGCATGCCAGAGTCCATAAAGGACAACTCCACCCTCATAAGAACATCTTGTAGAAAGAATGTCCTCTTTAAAGTATGTTGATATATCATAGTTTGTCCTATGAATTCATTACTGTATGCCTGCTATGCTTCTGGATGTGTCATGGAAACTGAGCAATTTAGAAACCTGTACTGAGCCTGGGCATGCTCAAAAGAAGCAGCTAGGGGATTAGCATTCAGTTATTGGCTGTGATGTCAACTGTCAAATCCATAACTCACAGTTGCTAACTGGAAGAACCAGGAAGCAGAAACAGGGGAAACAGGACATTGTGCAGGATTTCAAGTTAGACTTATATATTTCAGATTTCAAACTATTACCGTTTAGGGTTTTGGGAAGTGATTTACCTGTATGTAAGTTTTCATTTGGGGCTGGACTTGCCCTTTAATGAGGACAATGAAGTAGTCAGGCACCGGATGACACACTGACAGCTCCTACTCTTCACTTGTTGGGACTTTCAGAAGGCACTGCAGGAGAACCATATGAGGAATAAGGTAAGGATTGATGTTGGGTAGTAATGTTGGGGCCATGCCCTTTTAGAAACTGCATTTGTGATTTAATCACTTTAGACTTTGGGTGTAGAATGCAAATATCCAAACCTTATATTGAAAAAACAATTGGGAATATACATTCTAAAGTATGAATAAGACTGCTGAAAATAATGTTAAGAGCTCAATGACATGTCCTTTTATAGTTTAATGAACAGAAATGTGAGGATATAATAGCTAACAGTTGGGGATTGGTACAAAAAAAATCCTGAAGGTGCATTTACTTGTGTAAACCAAATGTTCTAATAAGAAATACCCTCATAACCATGTTTAACCCCCCAAAAAAAGATGCACTCCACAAACATGTTAAAGTTGGTTTGTTTAAGAAAATGGTTTGGAAGTCATCTTTATGAGATTGTGACTTTGTGCTTCTAGACCTGAAAGAAGACCCATTATATGGATATGCTAATACCTCTGATTGATGACTGAATAGGAAGTTCCTCCCTAATAAAAAAAAATGGCAGCTAATTGATGCACAAAGCATGAATACACCCATGACATTTGGTGCAATGTTAAAGTAAGAGACTATCAGGGAGATTCAATAAAAGTTCTTATTGTTTAAAATGGGGCTAATTTTGCCCCAACCAATCATATCTCATTTAACATTTGTAAGCTAACATCTGATTGGTTGGGGCAAAATTAGCACAATTTTAGCCGATAAGAACTTTTATTGAATAACCCTGTATGTACTGGAAGTGCTATCTATTTTTGAGACACAAATAGTAATGGTGTGATTATAAAATTAGGAATTTCTGTAATTATATTTCTATGAGGCAGCTAGTTTGATTCAGTTAGGGAATTTTGGAATATATGAAAAGTTCTACTTGGCTCTGTATACTGTACCAGTAATATATATATTGAAAATTCATAAACTGAATTGGTTTCTATAATAAAGTTTAAATACTGCCCTTTGTATTTTTTTTGTTTAGTACTGCTTAAAACGTTTTATGAAAACATCTATCCTGTCATTTGTTGCCTTTGAGGGACTGTTGGCTGATATCATGCCTTTGCATACATGCACTTTATAGGGGATTTTTGCTGTTTTATGTATTAGGGCCTTTACTATTTGTAAATATAGAATTATGTTTTGATGAATTTTATTAATATAAAAATTGGAGATGATGTCTGATTATTGTATGTATACAGTACGGTGGCTCAGTGGTTAGCACTGATGCCTTGCAGTGCTGAAGTCCCAAGTTTGAATTCACCCTTTGGACATATCTGCAAGGAGTTTGTATGTTCTCCCCATGCTTGTGTGGGTTTCCTTCGGGCACTCCGGTTTTCCCCACAATCATAAAGACATACTGATAGGTTGTATGTGTCAAATAAATGTGATTAGATTATAAGCTCTTCAGGGCATGGGCCTGATATGAACGTATACATGTAATTATAAACCACTACTGAAGATGTTGGCACTATATAAATCCACAATAATAATAAAAATGCATAGTTTGTATCCATAAATAAGTTCTTTTTTTAAACAAAATATTATTAGTTATGAATGACTTGATGGGAATGTGGGATTCCCTTATTATAAGATTTATAATGGGAGCAGCAGTAGAATATTTTCTTATATTAATCACTCAGTTATGTCACTGAGTGATTATTATAAGAAAATATGTCAACTGATTATTATAAGAAAATGTTCCACTGCAGCTCCCATAACCTTCTGGCCATCCACTGTTCAAACCTCATAACAGTTCTTAAAAAGTATAACTGCCATAAGTAATTCACTTATAGTTTTTACCTGAGTGATGCACAGAGAGAGCAGATGCCATTCTCTTCTCTCAGCAATCAGACTGCATCGGGGGTAATAACTATGGAGGTTTAATTCTGGTTGCCCTGAGGTAGGGAAAATAAATCATGGTCCATTTCTTCTACTTATTTACTTATAAAAATGGCAGTATTACAATGGCACTGTAATGCAAAGTCATAATTGCTTTTAAAGCTGTACACAGCCTTTAGTCATAAAGAATAAGTATATAAACCTTATATTTAAAAAAATATTTATATTTTAACAAATAATGTGCCCCTTCACATTATAATATAAGGATATTAAGTCACCTCAGAGTTCCCTACCCTGTATAAAAGCACTTGTCATGTGTCCTCTTGCTTTTATATGGTATGGGGACTCCCATGTGATGTAATATCCTTATAATACATAAGGCTCTGGCATTTCAATGGTGAGGTACAGTGATGAAAATCTATATAATCAGTCACTCAGCTGCATCACTGACTGACTTCCTTCCTGCCACTGCACCTCCCATGTCTCTCTCCCTGCCTCTATTAGTAATGTAGATAAGAAGCCTGTTTTTGCAAATAAAAATAGTTAACTTCCGTTTGTACTAAACATAGTCTCTCAACCAGTCCAGTTCCGGTTTGTTTCACGACTGAATGAATTACTGTGCAGATAAGGAGGAGCGCATTCCTGTGAGTCTTAATTGACTTGGTTGCTCGCTCCTCCTTATGTGCACAGTAATTCATTCAGTAAGTGAAACGAACTGGACCGATTGAGAGACGATGTTTAGTTAACAAACAGTAATACAGTTAACTATTTGTATTTACAAAAACAAGCTTCTTATGTACATTAGTAATAAAAGGAGGGGGAGACGGGGAGTCTATAGAATAATATGTAATACGCTACCTACAGAATAATACAGTATACAGATATTACTTCACCTTGTGCTTTTATATAGTATAGTATAGTATTTGAGGTTGAATAAAGACATAAGTCCATCCAGTTCAACCCATCTAGCAATATCCTCATTTCCTGCCTAACTGTTGATCCAGAGGAAGGCAAAAAAAACCTACCAAATTTATGAAGGGGAAAAAATTCCTTCCTGACTCCAAGTGGCAATCGGAAATTTCCCTGGATCAACTCTACATTATGTATCAATACCAGTAACTTGCAACATTCCTTGTTTGCAGAAACTCATCCAGCTTTTTTTTGAAACTGACCAATGAACCTGCCATAACAACATCCACTGGAAGACAGTTCCATAGCTTTACCGTTCTCACAGTGAAAAACCCTTTCCGAGCTTGAAGCCTAAACCTTTTTTCTTCAAGTCTTAAGGGATGTCCTCGTGTCCTTTGACATGTTCTATTGGTGAACAATGCCCCAGATAGTTTATTGTATGGCCCATTAATGTATATATACACAGTAATCATATCCCCACGCAAGCGCCTTTTCTCCAGCATACATAATTGTAACTTTTCCAGTCTCTCCCCCAATCCCCTTATTAATTTAGTTGCCCTTCTCTGAACCCTTTCCATTTCAAAGATGTCCTTTTTGTACACAGGATTCCAAAATTGCACTGCATATTACAAAATCAGGCCTTACCAATGCTTTGGAAAGAGGGAGAATTACATTTTCCTCCCTTGAATCCATAAATCTCTTTATACAAGACAATACCATGCTGGCTCTGGCTGTTGCCACCTGGCACTGCTTGCTTCGTTTAAGTTTGTTATCCACCAAAACTCGAAGATCCCTTTCCAACAGGGATTCACTTAACACAGAGAAATTTATAGTATAGGCAGCACAAGAATTTTTAAGTCCAAAATGCATCACCTTACATTTATCAACATTGAATTTCATCTGCCACTTAGTAGCCCAATGTGACAATCTATCTAGATCCCCTTGCAACGATTGCACATCCTCTGAAGTTTTTAATGGTCGACAAAGTTTTGTGTCGTCAGCAAACACAGAAACCTTGCTGACAATACCCACTTCCAAATCATTAATAAATAGATTAAATAGAAGCGGCCCCAGCACAGAACCCTGTGGCACCCCACTTAGCACTTTAGTCCATTCTATCCATGTACAAATGTGACTCCCCAGACCAACAGACCTTAGCTTATAAATTAGTCGCCTATGGGGGACTGTATCAAAACCCTTTGCAAAATCCAAGTAAACTACATCTACTGCTATGCCAGAGTCTAATTTTCTACTTACTTCCTCATAAAAGCCAAGCAAGTTAGTTTGACAAGATCTATTCCTCCTAAATCCATGCTGGTTACTACTTATAATGTCAATCCTTGAAACATAATCTAGAACATGTTCCCTTATTAACCTTTCCAGGATCTTCCCCACCACTGAAGTTAAACTTACAGGCCTGTAATTACCCGGCTGTGAACGACTACCCTTTTTGAATATTGGAATAACATCAGCCTTTTTTCAATCCAGAGGCACACCACCGGACATGAGGGAATCAGCAAAAATAAGAAACAATGGCCTAGATAAAACTGAACTTAGTTCTTTAAGTACCCGAGGATGTATTTTATCCGGTCCAGGAGATTTATTAATATTAACCTTATTTAGTTCTTTCTGTACCATATCCTCGGTTAACCAAAGTGCACTTGAATCTTTTATACCATTATTGCTACTATACTCTATGATATCTGTATTTGGATCTTCTATAGTGTATACAGAGGGAAAAAAATTATTCAAGACATTTGCTTGATCGCCATCCTCCGTAACTATCTTATCCCCATTAATTAATGGTGCCACATTCTCAGTCCTCATCTTCTTACTATTAATATACTTTAAAAAATGTTTAGGCTTAGTGATGCTTTGTTCAGCTATCCTAACTTCATTATTAATTTTAGCTAGTTTGATTGCTTTCTTTAACTCCTTGTTACAGTTTTTATAATCCCTAAAGGCCCTTTCCGTTCCCTCGGCCTTAAAGGTTTTAAATGCCTTTTTCTTCCTTTCCATTTGCCTCTTGACATCAGAATTCAGCCACATGGGCGCGGATTTATTTTTTTCACATTTATTTTCCAAGGGTATACATTTAGATGTGAACTGGCTTAAAATCCCCTTGAACACAGTCCACTACCTGATAATACATTATCCCAGTTGACATTCTGAAGAGCTGCTTTTAACCTGGGAAAATTTACCTTCCCGAAATTAAATGTCTTTGTTAACCCAGCGCACTTTTCCTTTCAATAACAAAGTCTAAATGCAACTATTTCATGGTCACTATTCACTAAGCCTCCAGTTACCTTTATATCTATAATGCGCTCCACAATGTTAGATATTACCAGATCCAACAGAGCTCCTTTTCTAGTAGGAACCTCAACCACCTGTGAGAGAAAATTATCCTGCAGCAAATTCAGAAACTCGTCGCCTTTTTCTGTGATGGCAGTTCCACCACACCAATCAATGTCAGGGTAATTAAAGTCCCCATTAATGAGCACACTCCCCAAACTTGCAGCCCTTGCCAACTGCATATGAAGTTGACTCACCTCCTCTCTGCTAGCATTTGACGGCTTATAGCAGACACCAACAATGACATTAACCCCTTTCCTGTTGCCTAATTCCACCCATATTGCCTCCAC
The DNA here is from genome assembly GCA_019447015.1 of Hymenochirus boettgeri. Lineage (NCBI taxonomy): Eukaryota > Metazoa > Chordata > Amphibia > Anura > Pipidae > Hymenochirus > Hymenochirus boettgeri. The sequence goes on along the minus strand of CM033471.1, from coordinate 166,089,068 downwards.
TTTATCATACATATCGCCAGTTCTCTTCTTTTAAATTTGGCTTCAATTCTTTTTTAACATAAATACATACTCCTCCCCCTTTCCTTTTTTTTCTGTCCTGCCTAAACAAGGCATATCCTTCTATATTTACAGCCCAGTCGTGAGAACTGTTCAACCACATTTCTGCTATACCTATTACATCATACTTTTCATTCAATGCCATAATTTCCAATTCACCCATTTTGTCAGCCAGGCTTCTCGCATTTGCAAACATACATTTTAGATTATGATCCTGTAATTTATTCGTACACTTTAATACACATGCCTCCCTATCCCCTATGCTAGCCCCACTCCCCTTTCCACCCACCACTCCCCTATACCCCCCAAACCTAGTTTAAAATCTCCTCCAACCCTCTAGCCATCTTCTCCCCTAAAACAGCTGCACCACCATCAGTGAGGTGCAACCCATCCCTACTAAAGAGCCTGTAGAACCCATCCCTACTAAAGAGCCTGTAGCCGACAGCAAAGTCTGCCCAGTTCTCAATAAACCCAAACCCTTCTTCCTTACACCACTCTCTTAGCCACGCATTAATGCTCCTAAGCTCCCACTGTCTCCCTGACTTAGCACGTGGCTGCGGTAGTATTTCTGAAAACACTACCCTGGAGGTCCTTGCTTTTATCTTGGCCCCTAGTTCTCGGAAATCATGTTTAAGGACCTCACCTCCTCCTCTAACTTTGTCATTGGCACCAATGTGAACCAAGACCGCCGGGTCACACTCGGCCCCACCCGATAATCTGTCTACACAATCCACCACATGCCGAACCCTAGCACCAGGCTGGCAACACACAGTTCAGCATGTAGCGTCTTGGCAGCAGATTACCCTATCTACCTTCCTTATAATGGAGTCTCCTACCACTACCACCTGCCTTGCATTCCTGATCCTTCGTTCCTCCTCCCTTCTATCAGAGATGGCAGTCCCCTGGGTTCTCAAGGGACTAGCCCCCTCCATACACGCTAATTCCGAGGTGTCCTCCTCCACTTCATTACCTAAGGTGGCAAATCTGTTGGGATGGACAATCTGGGAGGAAGCCCCCCTACTCTTCCATCCCCCTCTTCCCCTAGTAACCCTAACAAAATTACCTCCCCCCTCAACCTTCCCTGTCCCACTTCCACCCACCTCTATACTGGCCAGTATAGCCAGTGCCTGCTGACCCCCCAGTTCTGCCAATCCCTGCAATGCTGCCCCCTTAGACTCTCCACCTCCGCTTCCAAACGGGCAACCCACTCACAGCTGACACAGACATAGGTTCCCCGGAACGTCTGCTCCAGGTTCCTATACATGTGGCAGGATGCACATTGCATGGTACCGACAAAACTGTCCCTTCTAATACACCACAACAGCACAGTGACGCACAATCCTTGTTTAATTGCCCTTCTTGTTTCAATGTCCGTCTTTTTCTGTCCTTGAGATCAAGGTGCTTAAGAGAAAGGGACACTCATGTAGTCATACACACACACCCATTACTAAGAACAGCTTCTATGGGTTTTGTATTTGTACAATTTATATTAATATGCATTTTATTTGGTTTGTATTGTTGTGGGAAGAGACATATGAAACGAGCAAAGAAAACACAGAAAACCTTAGAGTTATCAACATTAATGAACTCTCAGAATGTGTAAATTAATCCTTATTGTGGATTAATTCTTGTTAGAAACGATCCAAGTGGGGGAGTGTAGTCATACATTTAATTAGATGTAAACTGTATAATACATTGGGACTGGGGTGTTTTATAGAAGGAATGAGTGGGAATAGTCACTGATCCAGTTCCCGGATACTTCAAAGTCTTTGGATACTATCTCAGTGCCTGGGTTGGGTTCTTTGCATTTCAAAGAACCTCCTGTACTATAGATACATCTGCTGTTATCAAACAGTCATCTTATTGAGGGTGATCTGCATTTCAAATGGGGAATGTTTATACTACCATCTAGAAACAAACATCTAAGATAGTTAACATTATTTTATTAAATCCTTTCCCAGGGTGGGTTATGGGGGTCTGTGTTGTATATCAAGGGGCCAGAGAGTCTGTTAGAGTAGAAGGATTTGGAAGGAAGTAGAAGGAAGGATTTGGAAGGAAGAAGAAGGAATTGGAAGGGAATATAGGAAGGAATTGCACATATACCTTTGTACACCTATACCTGCTGTAAATATATATTTTAACCTGATATCTCTGGGCCTGGAACTCTTAAATAAACGCTTCATCTCTGAAAAAGGACTGGTTGGTTGAATTTACCTGGTGGTGGTAAATAAGGATTATTATATCTAAACTATACGAAACACAACAACTCACTCTAGTTCGTTTCACTCACAGGAAACTTCTTTTTGTTAGGTCCAAACCACAGGCCCAACAACTGTGAATCCTATTTAACTAATAGGCCCCAACCCCCACACCAATTAGTGCAAGAGCCAGGAAGAGAGGGGAAAAAAACACTTATTAATCTTTTCACAGCCTGTTTGTGATTACAACAGGTGCAATACTAGAATATAGAAGCCCAGCGCACCCCTTTAACTGGAAGAAGAAAGATTAGTCTGCTTACTGCACACACAGTCCTGCACACACAGTCCTGCACACACAGTCCATAACACAGTACAAACAATCCTTATTTTCAAACTTATTTTCAAACTTTCACACACCATACAACCATCAAATGATTAAATGTCTTTCTTTTTCTATGTGCTTGAGATCAAGGTCCTTAAGAGCAAGGGACACTGACACTCACTCTAGTTCGTTTCACTCACAGGAAACTTCCTTTTGTTAGGTCCAAATTAGATTGGATTGATATATAATGGAAAGACATAGATTAATATATAATAGACAGTCAGAGCGATAGATAGACCAATAGATTAGATACACAGGAGACCAATATGATTAATCAGCTCATTATATTTGGGGTTGTATTAATGTTTTGACATGTTTTAGGAGATCCTAATAAGAGGTCACTGGAGGGACACAAATTAGCATACCTGGTTTGAGTGACAAGTCTTCCCCTGTACATGCTGTTATTTAAAATGAAGATTTCTGAGAATACAGCTCAGATTTCAAATCTGAAAAATATGTTGGAGTAGTGTACCATTACAGTATCTAAAGGTATGATTTTTGGAAGTATAGATACCCTTTTATGTATTTGCTTCTTGTAGATAATCCACAGTATTCATTTTTACAATTCCTCCACCCTTGTCTGCTGGTTTCACTATGATGTCCTTATCATTACTGATATCTTTTAATGCTTTCTGTTTTTTGTTATGTTATGATGATTATATTTGAAATTCTGTCTCCTGATTTCCATAGTTACAATTTGCTGAAATGATTCTATAAATTTTCCCTTTATTTTGATTTTCCTTTTAATGTTGAATGTCTATATGGATCTATTTGCTCTGTCAGGATGGTTGAGGCCTCTTTCTCCTATGCATTGGACATAAAGAATCTTTTTAGTGTCAAATTCCTACAAAATGTATTCACATATAGACCACACGACCGTGGAAAAAGCCACAAAGAGTGGCAAAACGCTTTGGAACTCTACAAATAATCTGCCCAAAATTGGATTTAATGCTTCATAAAGGATTATTGACTAAGCACATACAGCTCATTTAAAGGAACATTGACTGCATTGCTTTGCTATACAGGGAAAGCTTCTGGATGTTGCTGGGAATCTGTTGCTCCAGTGATACCCCCATTTTTGCTTTTATGATTGTTTTTATTGTATCTTTGGCATACTTTTATATGTTTTAGCACCTGAAATAAAAGGACACTTAAGGAAAAAGTTTCTTTTGCTCTTATATATTTTTCTAATATACGGTTTTGATATATGGTCTAATTAAATATTTTTAAACATAGGGTGAATGTGTTAGATTTTAAAGTGATAACTTACTAATTCTACACATTTTTATCTCTATTTTTGGGTACACACATTTGAGAGGAGGGAGCTCAGTCCAGTTGGAATATAATTTTAATGTATATATTAAAAAGCTTGGTCCTTAAATTAGCTCCTCTATTATGTTGCACACAAAATTTAATTTTACTTGACAAATCTTGACAAAAATCACATTAATTTTTGTTTCGCACACAGGGTATGAAAAATTAGAGGGAACATTCCATTCTTCAATTAATTTTATGGGAGCCAGGAATGAAGCTTAAAAATGTACCTTGCATTCGAACCACCGTTGGCTCCACTGACAGGTCCCAACTGTTTCTGGTTAACTATAGCACGCAATATATCTCTCGCTCTCTCCCTCTCTTCTTCTCTCTCTCTCTCTATATATATATATAGAGGCAAGTAATTTTTTCAATATATAGAGGCAAGTAAATTTTTCAGTTTACATACCATTTAAAATAGAGCCTTACAGACATCATTAAATTATGTTGTAATACAACCAAATTAATAATGCTTATATTTGTTTCAAGGCTGGAACACACCATTGATTTCTTTGTCCCAGGGATTGGTCAACCGTGATGAATCAAAATATAGCTGTGGCTAATCATTTGCCGCAACCGATCATGGGGTTCATAGGAGACTTCACGATTGCCTGTGATTTACCAATCTGGATGGACAGGTGATCAGCATTGGTCATGATCAGTCACAAAGCCACTTGATTTTTCGAGCCGACATTTCTGAGTATTATTCCATATTGGCTCAAAAAATCTTCTCGTGTGTACCCAGCCATAAAGAGCATGTCCAACCTAAAAAAAAATAAACTAAAAAAAAAAAATGGTGACATAGCAGTTGGGTTTGCTGGCAGATAATTGACATTTTTCCAGTTTATTACATGCATTTGTAACCAGTTATTTAATAAGTTCTGTTCCTTTCTGGCAAACATATCTGCCTCCTCCCTCTGCTCCAAGAGCTTTCTATAGGCTTGAGCATGTGCAGAGGAGGCATCAGGTAAAACAGCAGTCAATCATTGGTTGTGATGTCAGCAGTCACAGCCTTGAATGACTTCCATGGAGTAAGCTTACTATGCCTGAATGGGGACATTAATTATCCTTAAATATATGGTTAGTAATGCAGGTAATAATGTGCAAAATATTTCAGTTGGGGTTTGGGGTAGGTAACTGACAATTTACCCTTTTTTGTTTTAAGGGTGAACATGCCCTTTAAGTACAGCTTCCCATTTGATTCCTTGGCTGTGCAAGATAATATGTGTTTGACACAGGCTAGGTTATTAGCAGACTTTCAGGGAGATTCAATAAAAGTTCTTATCGTTTAAAATGGTGCTAATTTTGCCCCAACCAATGAGATCTTATTTAACATTTGTAAGCTAACATCTGATTGATTGGGGTAAAAATAGCACCATTTTAAACGATAAGAACTTTTATTGAATAACCCTCTCTGTATATCCAACTTACTTAGAGCTATACTGAAAAAGGAGAAAGATCCCTAATAGCAATCCTGCACACTCAGATGTTAGTGTAAAAATCCTTTATTTAGAACAGGGATATACTAGAAAAATGACTCTCTTAATAAAGTTAAAAACAATTAAAAACGATATTTACAATGGTCACATGTGCAACAGCCATATTACATCAACAAGGTAAAGTGCAGTAACTGAGGCGTGTTTCTGTGTCCAGCCACATCGTTCGGAGGGGATTGTTTGCCTTAGCAGCACCTTTCTTGACCTGCTTATGTGTCCCAGTTTATTGCACCTGCCTGTCTTTGACTAGTTTTTTGACTGAATACTACTGAGACAGATAAGTAGTGCGCTATTGACTATTTCAGCCTAAGGTCTCTCCCTTCATACCTCAGTTACTGCACTGATGTAATATGGCTGTTGAACATGTGACTATTGTAAATATTGTTTTTAGTTTTTTTTAACTTTATTAAGAGAGTCATTTTTCTAGTATATCCCTGTTCTAAATAAAGGATTTTTACACTAACATCTGAGTGTGCAGGATTGCTATTAGGGATCTTTCTCCTTTTTCAGTATATGTATATTTCCATATCCCTACCTAGCACCTCTATCTATCCTACGACCATAAGAGTGCTTTCTGCTACTTACTTAGAGCTAGGAACAGATTCAAACATACACATACAAATTATGTTTTAATTTATTTGGCATATTGATTTACATTTACAGCAAGTAAGTTAAATAACTGTGAAGCATACTAATGGCACTGGCATTAGAACTAGATTAAATACTGCAAAATGTCTCGCTCTAGCAGCAAATTGAAGTATATATGTGCATATAGCTTAATTTAACTTTCTAATTGGCACAGCCCTGTACAATACGCAGGACATATGGGAACAGAACTATTCTTGCTGCTTAATTGCTCTGCAAGTTGGAAAATCTTGCTTCTTTCAAATATGTATTTTGGTAACTAGGAGAAGCCTAGGAAACTAGTGTTGTAAAAAAAATAATGAGAAAAAAAAAGGGGAGGGGGGGTTATAAAATGATTGACAATAAATGTGACCAGAATGTTAGAAAGCAATCCCTAAAACTCATCTGCCTCTGATAACACTAGGAAAATGTCTAAAATACGTAGAGGGAATTTACCAAGAGCCACAAATTCTCTTCCCCTGCAGAAAATGAATATGATGTTTGCACCGCTGTGTAAATAACATTTTTACTTTGCATGATGCTTGTCTTTAATGCCAGATCTGTGGCTGATGTTAAAATTGTCACCAGAAGATTCAATATTAAATTACTATGGGAGGCTGCAAAATCCTATCATGCAAATGCTTGGAAAACTGCATTGCAGCTCTCTGTAAATAAGCGTGTAAATATGTTAAATTAAACAACCACCATTATAACAACAAGTGTTAAGGTTCGTACACACGTGCGTTCGCGGGTCCTGTGTATGGGCCCTTTATCGTCCGAAGCAGCCGTTCGCTCTGGGATTGTTGCCCGACCGACCGGGCGGATCTCCGAAAAGACCGGCCGTTTCGGCCAATAAAGGGCCCATACATGGGCCCGCAATCGCACGTGTGTACGAACCTTTAGGTCCGGGGACTAATTAAATGTAGCCAAGTCTCTGTGCTTTTGTATACCACATTGTTTACTGGTTTGCTAAATAGCAACCTCATCAGAAAGGTTTTTTTTAGCAGTGGTTAATGACCCCACTATTTACAGCACTACATTTAGTAAGAAGCAGCAGTTGTAGCGCATTATAGAAACCTATGTAATTATATGTATATGTAGCACCGTGCGTTTTGCTGAAAGTGTCAGAAATCGTGCAGGCCCCGAAAAATTATTGTAAAACCTGATATTACATCGGGTAGCATGGATTTTACACTCATGTTAACATTAACAAAATATATTGCATCACCAAACTTAGTGTTATTATAGTATCTTTAGAATCTATAGTAGAAGTATTTTATCACATATATATGTTTTTACTGGTGTAGAAAGAGGGAGAAAACAATCAAAGAAGCTGAGCTGAACTTTATGTAATCACATTATCTTTTCTCAAGTACAATGGACTCCGGATGGTTTGAGCACCGGCTTTGATGCCAAAAACTGTTTAATTTACTAATCTGCTATATCAACTATTAGAGGAGCAACATATTCTGAATGCCGTATTCCAAAAGAGAAGTTAGGAGCTTGATGTCTTGAAAACAACACCTGCAGGAGAAAAATTCACAATACATTAAATGTCAAAAAAATTACTGTGGCAAATAATATAGGTCTTAAAAAATTGGATTTTTAGATAACTGGGTGGATGGGAGTTTTTCAGTGAGCCAACACCAGGCAAAGGCATGCTCTTTAAAGGGCAACTGTGGTCTCCTAACAACTTAAATGAGGTTTATAGTTTATTTGAGGTTGAATAAAGACATACGTCCATCCAGTCCAACCCATCTAGCACTATCCTCATTTCCTGCCTAACTGTTGATCCAGAGGAAGGCAAAAAAAAAAAAAAAATTTATGAAGGGGGAAAAAATTCCTTCCTGACTCCAAGTGGCAATCGGAAATTTCCCTGGATCAATGCTACTTTATGAATCAATACCAGTAACTTGTAACATTCCTTGTTTGCAGAAACTCATCCAGCTTTTTTTTTTAAACTGACCAATGAACCTGCCATAACAACGTCCGCTGGAAGACAGTTCCATAGCTTTACCGTTCTCACAGTGAAAAACCCTTTCTGAGCTTGAAGCCTAAACCTTTTTTCTTCAAGTCTTAAGGGATGTCCTCGTGTCCTTTGACATGTTATATTGGTGAACAATGCCCCAGATAGTTTAAGGTTAAATGAAAGCCTGCAGTATTTTCTTAAAAAAGAGCCGACAATGGGCCCTATTTATAAAAGATCGGTATCGTTATCGTAAAATACCGATCGTTATCGTAAAATAACGACCGGGTTTTTACCGATAACGACCGTTATTTACCGATAACGACCGTTATTTACCGATACCGGTCGTTATTTACCGATACCGGTCGTTATTTACCGATAACGACCGGTATTTAGCGATATCGGTAAATAATGGTCGTTATCGGTAAATAACGACCGGTATTTACCGATAACGACCGGTATTTAACTATATCGGTAAATAACGGTCGTTATTTTACGATAACGATCGGTATTTTACGATAACGATACCGATCTTTTATAAATAGGGCCCAATAACATCTTTGACTGGAGCCTGTGAGAAATTACACTGGGGGGAATGTTCAAACTTCCTGCTTCAAGTAGATTGAGTGACATCACCTGACCTCTGTCCTGGGGGAGAAGCATGCTCAGTTAATACTTAATGCTGGGGAAAACAGGAAGTACCTGGGAAAAAACTGACAGTTGAGAAGGGGAGCCTATTAATGCAGGCAGAGACTGGTCACATGACTACAAGCTGGTCACATGGCTGAAAACAGGAAGTATTCAGTCAGGAAGTAATATTGCTGAACCTATCTAGCAATAACTTCTCACAAACTTTATCTAGAGATGTGATTTAGGTATTATTTTGAAATTACAATGGAAGGCTTTTTACATAATTCGAAATAGTTTGGAAGAATCACAAACCACTGTAACCCAGCTGCTTGCTCTACTGAAAGATTTGATTGCCTAGTTGTTGTTTTTTTAGATCCACTAAGAAAAGCGATACATTTATTTACAATAATCAGCTGGCTAAGACAGCGCACACCAAAACAGCCTAGTGGGACCTAGCCCTAATACTAAAACCCTTTTAATTAAAATATTAAAGGACAACTATACTGTAAAAAATAACTTTTTAAAAATGAAAAGTACATGGGGCAGAGAAGTACCACCCAATATTGTTTTGTTAAGGAGCTACAGAACATTCAGGGTTATTCAATAAAAATTCTTATCGTTTAAAATGGTGCTATTTTGCCCCAACCAATCAGATGTTAGCTTTCATATGTTAAATAAAATCTGATTAGTTGGGGCAAAATTAGCACGATTTTAAACGATAAGAACTTCTATTGAATTTCCCTTATAGTTTTCCAGATTATTGCCCCGGGGCCTTTCTTTTCTTGATGCTGAAGCACTCATAGAAATTATATTGGGAGGTAAATATTACCAATTCTACCTCACTGGTACTTTTCATTTTAACTGTTTTTGAGAAAAAACTATATGCACTATAGTTCTTCTTTAATAACATTATTGCTAAAACATGTATAAAACTTAATTGTGTTGCTCTTTAAAGGACATGTCCACCCTTAAAACAAAATTGGTGACTTGTCAGTTATCAGCCCGCAACCCCAAATGCTATTTTTTACATGCATTTGTAACCAGATATTTAATGATAATTTCCATTACTTTCTGTCAAAGGGATCTGCCTCCTCCCTCTGATCAATGAACTTCTTATAAGCTTGAGCATGCGCAGAAGAGGCAACAGGTGAAACAGCAGTCATTCATTGGCTCTGATGTCAGTTGTCACAGCCTTGATTGACTGCAGCTTGCTCTGCCAGAATGGGGATATTAATTATTCTTAAATATCTGGTTAGTAATGCAGGTAATAAAGTGCAGAATATATCAATGGGGTTGGGGGCAGGCCCTTTAATTCTGGGTGGGCAGGCCCTTTAAGCCTGCTGTCGTTTGCAGACATTTACAAATAGTAAAAGGTTGGCAGCACTAATACTTGTAATAAAAATAGCCTAAGTACAATGTGCCTTGGCAGAAAAGCACTGAACAAAATCTTAGTTTCTTGGAGACTAGTTTTGAAGACCCAGGATGCACTAGGGGGTGGAATGCGTGTTTTTACATCCTTCTGATATGGGTACTTAAAAAACAGAAGTGACTGTGATATACTGATACTGTACAGCACAAAATCGATATGTAACATAAAGTACAGCAAATGACAAGGCAGGCTACTAGTACACACAATAAAAGATTCAAACTTTATTTGTAGAAAATAAAGCAATACCTCATTTCCCTTCCCCTTGTTAACCTGTATATACATATAATACATGCAGAACAAGGACATAATAGTATTGTATCACTATAAAATACTGGCACAATTCCAACAGACATAAGAACAATGTAATTTAAAGGGCAACTATAGTGAAAAAAAAACTTTGTCTGTATACAATGTATAGATCACTTAGTATAAGCTGCCTTACTTTCATGTTTCTGTGTGGCTTCGTTTCTTCACACTGGCAGAAGTTTGTACCAAGCTGTGTAGTCCCCCTCCCCTCTCTGTCTACTCCCCCTCAAGCAGTGACGGGCTGTATACAGAGTCCGAGCATTGTCAGTAGAAAGGACTTTAAATGAAGTGCTGACATCCTGTTGACCCCTCCCTTCCAAGCTAACTGCAAAAGTGCAATATGCTGAAGGGAGGGCAGAGGGGGAGAGAGGAGGACAAGTGGTGCTGAGATCTTTACAAGTAATTACTGAACTCTGCTTCTCTAACTTTGCTAATTGTTATTTACTTTTTACCTAAAGTTCATATCTCTCCCCCTGCTTAGCTGAGATCATAATCATTGAAGAGAGAGTCAGTGTAACAGCAGCTTGTAGTGAGACCTTCACAAACACAGTGACACTGCTTGTTGTCCTGTTACATTTCAGTTGCTTTAGTCTATATATTTCATAGATTGCACTGTGTGTCTTGTTTGGTATATAGTCTGTATTACTGTATTATATATACTGTATTAGTGTTCCATTTGAGTCACTGGTTTTGTATGTATATAAGATTTTTAGGGGCTGTTTTATAGTGTGTTATGCTCATATTGCTGGGTTAATGGTTTATTGATTGTGTTTAGCACTACAGCATTTGACTATGTGTTGCACATGGTACATATAGTGTGGGTGAGAGAGTGTGTGACAGTACTGCAGGGGAGCTTTGGATTGTGTGGGTGTGTGCCTTTGAGTGACAGATGAGGTGTAGCAGCTCCTACAAATCACAGCATATTCAAAGGCTTATATCTCGGGGACTATGAAGAATTTAAAGAAACTAAAGGTACCCTGGTGGATGGGATGACTTATAGGATACATTAGAAGAAATTAAAAAAAAACAATTTTCTCACTATAATTGCCCTTTAAAAGGACACATATATAGAAAAATTTTATTTTAGCCATCAAAAATATATAACTAGAGTAATTTTAAAAAGTACACACACATGTGTAAGCATAATTCTATAAAGGAGTGTACAGTCAATCATAACCACACCACACACCTTGTATTCTAACACCTTTTATCGCATTATCAGTATTTTAGAAATATTATAATATAAAGTACCGTAATACAGTATTAATTATTGAGATCACTGTTGGGTTTATCATTAATAGTTACAGAAGCAATATTGGGAAAGTGTCCCCGTCACATTTCCTATGACAAGGTCCATTCGCAACCCCCCCCCCCCCCCCCCCATGTTACATAGAATCTTCCTGAGGGTAACACTATCACTTTCCCTGGTACATGTAGCAATTAAACTTGTACCTTTCCAATCCAGGTTATTCATGAATTGTGTTCTTTTACTTTTCTTTTTGTTATTTATATCTCTGCTCTAATGGTTTCTTATAGGCCTCTCTGATTAGATTGGGGTCCCACAATTCAATATGTTTATATTGGAAAGCCTCCCATGTAGAGAATATCCTCCTAGGGCACAAAAATTTTCCATAGAGGATAGGCTTTTTAACTGACACGGGAGGGTTGCTGTCAGCATGTAGACCAAACAGTAGCTGCACCAACATATGGCTCAGCACAGAAGAGCCAATTCCTTGGGTCAGGACTCAGCCATGTACCTGCATCCTAAGGAAGAAGGACATACCTTTGAAGATTGTAATGTGAACATCTTGGCAAAGGAACTGGACTTGTTCAAGCGGTGTCAAGGAGGCCATTTATGTGGAAATAAAGAAACCAAGCCTGAATAGAGGTGGGGGGTTCGACACCAACTGTCTGTTATGTACAATGCTGTTTTGACACCTTACCCTGGGCAGTTTCTGTAACACCTCTTAGCCACAATGCAATGACACCTTGCATTAGAAGGTCCCTAACACCTGGCTTTCATATGCTAATTGGGATTTTCCAGGGTACATAATTGCCACAGATTCTTGTACAAGTCATTCTGAATTGAGAAAGCCAGTCGGATGACTAGCGAAACGTCTTCAAGAACTAAACTTCTAAGGCCAGTTGATAACAGATATACCATGACCTGGATGTATGAGAACCTTAACAAGTACATTGTTCTCAATATGTCTGTTAGTATTTTGCCAGCACTTTACAGTGATACAATACTATAATTTCCTTGTACTGCATTTATTATATGTATATACCAGTTTACAAAGGGTTAATGGATGACTGGCTTTTTAAAGGGGACATTCAGTGCAAATACATGTTCTTTTCAGAAAAAAGAGCAGTATTTTTTATCCCAGTGACCTTAATTTGCCAATTCAGCATTTTGTCTGTGTATAGATAAATGCAACCAAAATACTGACTTCCTGTTTGCAGGACCCCCTAGTAGAGACCCTTATGGTCTTGCCCTTGACCCAGCGCCTGGGTTGATTCAGTTGCTCAGTAGAGATCTGAGCATCTTTGACCCATCCAACAGCCATTCAGTAGAAATAACTGTTAAGAACATTCCAAAGAAGTGGTGCATCCTGGAAAGAAGAAGGACCGTTAAAACCTGAAATGTCAGCTCACTAATGTTAACAGCAGGGAACAGCAAAGGGTATGAAATCAACCGATTTTTCAAAATGGAAGTGAATATGTAGAATAACTAAGTATGCATTACACAAACAATTTAACAAATATTGATAATTTCCACTGAACTGTCCCTTTAAAGGAAGGGTAATGAGGTATTGATCAAGCAACATGAAGTCACGAAAAGTGTTCAGTGGAGCTTACCGCATAATGTGATGTTTCCATGTTTGGACCTGAATTATTTTATCTCATACTAATAAAGTTTGAATCTTTTATTGTGTGCACTCCTGGTCGCCGACCTTGTCATTCACTATGCTTTATGTTACATCGTGTGGGAGACGGAATCGACTAGCATGTGAGGACCAAGGAGCAGGATAAGATGCTCATGCGGCAGGTACTATCTCTCTATGTATGTGTGTGTCTATCCTCATATTAATTTGTCACTGTGTAATTTTTGTTATAGTGTTACAATCGATCATAAACAAAATCTTACTGTATTTGTTCTACACAGCTAGGTCAAACATACTGCAAGGGCTTAAGGTTTTTAAATCTGTAAGCCTCTTATGGGTTTCAGCTATCTTTTATCCTCACTTGTCCATTACAGTGTTTTTTTCTTATTTAAGCTTCTTGGTTCCACTTCTTGCGGAGTTCAAAAATGCCAATAATTCCATCACTGCATTTGCTTCCCCAAGATTAACTTACCTTTTCAGGGCTATAGGCTCCTGGGCCTGGTTTTAATGTGGTATCACCAGGCAGTACATTCCTTGCAGTCATGCTATATTGAGGTGGCTTGTGTTTATATGTACCAGGATCTACAACACGGTATGTTCCTGGACCAGGTGTCTAAATAAAAAGGCAAAGGCACTAGGTGAGACTGAGAAATAAGATAGCTCAGACACAAAAGTTAGAATAATAATTAAAAAAAAATGTTTTTTAAAGAATACTGACTTTCTGAAGATCTTCATGGAAGCTACCAATCTTACTTCTTTTAGTCATAGAGTAAATTGGGGCTGAAGATTTGTTTACTATCCTTGGCCCAAGTACAGAGGGGAGCATGTATGCTGCAGGACCTAGAAAGACATTGTATAAAAAAAAAGTAAATAAGATGGGCACTTACAAAAAACTCTTAAAGGAATAAATCACTACCAAAGTGAACTATTCATTTAATGCATTGATTAAAGACTGGGAGGATAAGAAGCTATGCCTTACCTTCCGTTCTTTAATCAATGCTACTTTGGTAGTGAACTATTCCTTCAAAACTTCTTATTTCAGTCATAATGACTTTAATTTAAGATGTAAAAGTATAATGCTGACCACAAATTATGCGACAAACATTCTGACGTTTCAGCAGAATTCCAACAACTGGCTGGATTGTGTTTGACTTTGGAATGGATTCTGAAAACCTTGTCAGACAGGTGATAGTAGTTAAAATATACTTTAGATAAAATCAACCAGGTAAAATCAATAGTGATATAGTTCCAGTGCACTTTTAACTTGATAACCCATAGGGTGCAGGCAGTGCTCAGTTGACCGTAGGCTGTGGTCATAATGTGAGAGTCTCTGGCTTTTATACGTAAGTATTATAAGTACTTTTATACTGCTACCAATATAACAGTGGTTTTATATAGCAATATCAAATATTAAAGGGCATATGCACCCTTAAAACAAAAATCTGGTGACTTGTCTGTATCTGCCTCCTCTAACTCTGCTCAATTAGCTTTTTACTAGCAAACCCCGTGGTGCACATACTTTGTGTGCCCGCCCCCCTGCCGCAGGCCTCCTTCCACGCACACCTCCTCCAATCCCTCCCACATTGTGGCAGGTGATGAATGATGCAGCAATTGTGCAAATGCGTCCAGCATCTGTGCATATTTACAGCCTAAGGTTAGTATATAAGATAGCCTTGAGCAAGTGCTGAGAAGGCAGCAGGTGAAACGGCAGTCAAACATTCACTGTGATGTCAGCTTACTCTGACAGAATCGTGGCAAAAATGATCTTTAAATATCTGGTTAGTTACACATCTAATAATGTGCTGTAATGTGTGGGGATTGGGGGCAGGTAACTGACAAGTGACCAGTTTTTTGTTTTAAGGGTCAACAGTCCCTTTAACTGTTTTAACTTGATTTATACAGAATTGTGAATTTAACCTATTTGTTTTTTTTTCTTTCATTACATTACAAGCAAGACTTACTCTAGTTATTAGCTATGAGGGATTTCAATTACCCTGACATAGATTGGAGTAAGTGAACTAGCAGCACCTCGAAAGGTATCAAGTTCTTAAATTTCCTATATGAGCATTTACTTTCACAGATGGTAGAAGTCCCTACTAGACAGAATGCGTTTTTGGATCTAGTGATATGCTTGTGAAGGTTCTCATTCATCCAGGTCATGGTATATCTGTTGTATTCAATTAGATCAACCGGTCTTGAAGTTAAGTTCTTGAAGACGTTTTGCTAGTCATCCGACTGGCTTTCTCAATTCAGAATGACTTGTACAAGAATCTGTGGCAATTATGTACCCTGGAAAATCCCAATTAGCATATCACAGCCAGGTGTTAAGGGTGTGATTGGATAGTGGCTAAGAGGTGTTATAGGAACACCCAGAGTAAGGTGTCAAAACAGCATTGTACATGGCAGACAGATGGTGTCGAACCCCCCCACCTCTATTTAGGCTTGGTTTCTTTATTTTCACATAAATGGCCTCCTTAACACCTCTCTTGAACCAGTCACGTTCCTTTGCCAATATGTTAACATTACAATCTTCAAAGGTATGTCCTTTATCCTTAAGATGCAGGTACACGGCTGAGTCCTGACCCGAGGAATTGGCTGGGCCATACATTGATGCAGTTGTTGTTTGGTCTCCCCCACATACAAATCAGAGCATTCTTCACTGCACTGCACTGCATATATGATGTTGCTTTTCTTGTGTTTCGGTATTGGGTCTTTCGGATGTACCAATTGCTGCCTCAGCGTGTTGCTCGGTTTAAAGCAGACAGGGATGCGGTGTTTTTTGAAAACTCTTCTTAGTTTCTCGGAGACCCCTGCTACATATGGGATGACCATGTTCTTTCTCCTGTCTTGCTTTTCCCCTTCACTGTTGGTATTCATGTTCCTTTCTTTCCTTCTGCTTCTTTTGACAAAGGCCCAGTCTGGATATCCACAAGTTTTAAGGGCTCCTCTGAGATGTTTCATTTCTTTAGCCTTCACCTCTGTGCTAGTGGGGATGTTCTTAGCTCTGTGTTGCAGGGTTCTGATGGGGGTCCCCCCAGCTGGGGGTCATCTATCTAATCACGCCCTTAACACCTGGCTGTGATATGCTAATTGGGATTTTCCAGGGTACATAACTGCCACAGATTCTTGTACAAGTCATTCTGAATTGAGAAAGCCAGTCGGATGACTAGCGAAACGTCTTCAAGAACTAAACTTCAAGTCCGGTTGATCTAATTGAATACAACAGATATTGATCTAGTGATATCTAATAACCCTGAGCTCATTTTGGAGTTTAAGGTAATGGGAGGGTTAGGGAATAGTGATGATGATCTATTGTCATTTAATATAGGTTGCAAAAAACAAAGTGCACTGGGTTAACAAAAACTGTGAACTTTAGGAAAGCCAATTTTATGCTGTTAAAGGAATCACTACTGCTTATAGACTGGGGGGCTTTGTTCTTAGGTAAGGATACTGAATTGGCCTGGTTGTAAAGCGGTATTAAACTATTACATTTGTAAATTTATACCTTTGGGATACAAGTGTAAAAAAATTGACTGTGAACACACAAGCAGATTTTTAAGCCCAAATGCCCAATATTTCCATGTAATGCTTGGTCAGGCTGAAAAATCTGCGATGTCAGCAACTGATGTCAGTCACCTGGATAAGACAATCAGACATGTCGATAAATTACCCCTGATCATGCGGTCTCCCATGGACTACTTTTTCTGTGACTGACAGTTATTTGTCCCAACCGAGCCCTTGATAGTGGCTAACAGTTGGCCAGGGCAAAGAATTTGTTTGTGTGTACCCAGCCTTAGGCCAGAAATATTGTATGGTGTAGGTTTTCTATGGAGCCGCACGATCAGTTTTCGGCAAACTGTCACCTGCAGCTATTTTGCCGTGACCAACAGTGATTTGTCCCAGCCAACCACTCGCTATTGACGGTCAGTCAGGAGAAACCTAACCCTGTGTGCATCCAGCCTTGGGTCCATTCCTGCGTGGCTTAATGATAAGTTATAAAGGGAAATGGGGGGGGGGGGGAAATAGTAACATAGTAATTAAGGTTGAATAAAGACATTCGTCCATCAAGTCCAACCTATTCACTTTTTTTTTTTTTTTTTTTTTTTAACCCTACCTAACAGTTGATCCAGAGGAAGGCAAAAAACCCCAGCTAAAAAAGAGTTCCGTGCACTCTCCTGCTTGAGCCTCAAACAGTAATGCCTGTGGGTTCCGTGCATACGCACATGCACAGAACTCACAGGCATTACTGTTTGAGGCTTAAGCAGGAGAGTGCATGGAACTCACAGGCATTACTGTTTGAGGCTCAAGCAGGAGAGTGCACGGAACTCACAGGCATTACTGTTTGAGGCTCAAGCAGGAGAGTGCACGGAACTCACGGGCATTACTGTTTGAGGCTCAAGCAGGAGACAGCAGAGGAAATCTCAGAGGGGCGGAGCTTAACATTCAGCAAACCAGTAACAAGATGTCAGCAACTTCCAAGGTACAAAGATAGGCTCTGGAGCTGCAGCTTCCAAATAAACATAACTTGATTTTACGGTGCACTTATCCTTTAAGTTATGTATTTAACGTATATACTCGAGTATATGCCGAGGTTTTCGGGTCTTAAAAATGACCTGAAAAATGAACCTTGGCTTATACTTGGGTCAAGCTGGGACTTACCTAAATTCCGGACTCAGCCATGAGTCAGGTAAAAAAAAAGGCAGTTCCCAGTAGTACTTTGTGCACGCTAGAGCGATGACGTCATTGCGCACCCGCAAAGCACTACTGGGAACTGCCGGCTTTCCATCCTGCGGCTGCGTCGGTAAGGCTTCAGAAAGGCGTCCGGAAGGCTCTGCACACCAAACTGTAAGTACCATTCCGATGGCTACCAGTAATTCCCATGGCTACCAGTAATTCCCATGGCTACCAGTATGTGAGGCAATTCCTATGGCTACCAGTATGTAATAAAATGCACATGGCTACAGATGGCCGTAGTGGTCAGTTTCAACCCTCGGCTTATACTCGAGTCAATAAGGTTTTCCTAATTTTTGAGGTAAAAATAGGTACCTCGGCTTATACTCGAGTATATACGGTACACATTATTTTTCCTTTTTAATGGACCATTCTTTAAACATGCAGCTGTTAACTCACTTTTTGGATCTTAACGATTATTTTAGTCTTTTCATTCTTTCCCACGAAATCTGAAAGCTTCTGTTTTCTCAGAAGTTCTTTACCAGCCCACCACAGCTGGGCCTCTGCTTCTTCAATGATCAACTGTCCGGCCTAGAGGTACAGAGATGGTACAGATTATCCCTAGAAAGGGCTAAATAGCCTTAAGGTAACAGAGATCAGCAAGAGCAAAGTTGTCTAAACAGACCATTGCAGTGCAATATCTTAGAAGGAAACTAGTAATATATACAAATTATTTGCAGTTTTTAGACTTATAAGAAGCTGCTATTTTAGCCCAGTGAAAATATATAAAAAACCTACGTGTGTTCCTGAAAGATCTTCATTATTTTCAAACTCCATTCGAATGGGGTCGTGTGGTGGGAGTCCCATTGGATACACGATCATCACTGCCCCTCTGAGCTGGTCCAAGGTGTCTTTCACCATTTCAAAAGTTACACAGACACTGGCTTCCACTTGTTTCTGTAGGATATAAATAATTATTTTATGCATACCTAGTTATTCTACATAATCTCCTCCATTTTGAACAATCAGTTGACTTTATACTCCCTGCTATTGAAATTAGTGAGCTGTCATATCAGGTTCTGTAACAGTCCTTCTTCCCAGAATGCATACTAACATGGAATGTTCCTACTGGTAATTTCTACTGATTGGCTGTTGGATGGGTCAAACATGCTCAGATCTTTACTGAGCAACTGAATCAACCCAGGCGCTGGGCAAGATCATAACGGTCTCTATTAGGGGACCTGCAAACAGGAAGTCAGTATTTTGGAAACATTTATTTATACACAGACAAAATGCTGAATAGGCTGGTTAAGGTCATTAGGATGGAATAATACTGCTCTTTTCTTTTAAAAGTATCCGTATTTGCAGTGAACTTCCCCTTTAAATAATAAGTCAGGATTTGAAACCTTGTCACAGTACTTATATATTGTACTCCAATTACTATCCTACATTGGTTGTTCCTTCTTGGCTACAATGCCTTGTTCCTGAACATAAAGATAAAACATAAAATATCACAGTTCAGAGTAGTACAAGAACTCTAACAACCCATAAGTTGAGATGGCCGAAACTCACTAGTTTCGTTCCATTTTTGGATTCCCAGATCTTGGGAAAATCCTGAAGATCCGAAAATCTGAAACCGGAATGAATTTTCACTAATTTTCGAATGTACGGAGCTATCTTTCGAAAATCTAAAATAGCCTTGAACGTTCGAAAATACGATCGGAGACATTTTCGAGTTTCCGATCGTATTTTCGAACGTTTGATGCTATTTTTGAAAATAGCTCTGTACATTTCGAAATTATCGCAATTGCGCTCTGAAGTCCCAAAATCCGGAAGATCTGCCCGGATCATTCGGATTTCGGAACCGAGGAGTTTCGTGTCGGATCCGCGTTTGTGTCGGACCCGGATCCCATCTCTACCCATAAGGTGTTGCAACCCATCTCTACCCATAAGGTGTTGCAAATGTTATAGATGCATTTATTGCAGGCCCACACACGCGTTTTGGACAAGGGTTGAGACCTAGCTGTCCCGAAACATGTTATGTGTGTGGGTCTGAATCCCAATCTATGTTATTTGCAACACCTAATGCGTTGTTAGAGTTCTTGTATCACTCAGAACTGCTATATTACATGTTTTACCTTGTCACAGTACTGCAAGGTATTGGTGCAAACGCCAGAACTACTACCAGGCAGCCAACGAAATCCACCACAGTGACATGATGATAGAAATCTACATTCTAAAAATAAAATGTGATGTTTTCGACTGTTTTAAATTCCTAGAAACAGAAACATCAAAGATTAAAGGAATAGTTCACTCCCAAAGTGAGCTATTCCTTTCAAGTATTGATTGAAGCCCGGAAAGCTAAGGAGCTATGTCTCACCTCCCGTTCTTCAATCAATAACTCAGGAGCCAGGGCCGAATGTAAGTATATTTACCTTTTGCGCGATCCTCCGCTACAGAACTCCAAATCACCGACCACTTCCTGGTTCTTATTTTTTAGCGCACATGCACGATAATGCGTGCTATAGAGAATTAGCACTGATACTGATTTTATGTCTGTTGAACAATCTAGAATTTAAGTAATACCTTAGATATGAATGCTTTGGCTTCTTCTACTGTCTTCTGTAATACCTTCTTCATACTGTCATTTGGTGCTGCAAAACAACACAGATCACGTCAAATGTAACCGACATGTGTATAATGAAAGCAACTCTGTTTGTGAATTGGCTAAATCCATCACTGCAATTGGGGTTCCATCTTAGCACTGACAAATACAAACCACAGAGAAAGAGCCGAACTCTGGGTTTACAGTTTAGAACTTATAATAATTATAATAGTCCTACTATGCCTAAAGAGGCAGATACATATTTTCAGGCATTAGACAATTTTAAAAGAAGGAGGGAGCGATATGTAGAAATGGGACAATAGATTAAAATAAAGAGGGTACTGATTTTAAGAGTCCCTTCCTTTTTCTGTTGTGATATAACATTGTGGCTGGTGAACAGGCTCCATTTATATATCTATGACTGAGATTAATCCAATTTATGTATAATGTGAATTTGTGCCCCTAAGTCTAGTATACTGAATAACAAAGTAACTTAGGTAAATAAAATCAACCTATAAACAGATACTGTGCTGATCATGTGATGTGGTTTCCGTACAGTGCTAACATTTACATCAACACTTTTAGGAGAGATTCTAATCATACACTCAGGGCCGGCCTTAGGATAAATAGCCCCCTGTGCAAGATTACTGGCGCCTAGCACCCCCTCCAAAACACCCCCTGGGCACACACAATACGCTGCTGAATGCTGCTTGCCTTGGCCTGCTTCAAATGAAATCTGCCACCTGCGCTTACTATCTTTCAGTATTTGTAGTGCGTGCTTGTGTATATCCTGCGTACATCATTACATAACACTAAGTGCACAGTCACAGCACAGAATACAGACATCTTAAGGCTTACCAGTGTTAGGGCTTTGTCTGTGGGGTGGTGCTGATACATTTGATCTGCAGGACCGTAACTGGGGGGACTGTGGCACTGATGCACAACTTTGACCTAAAGGTCAGTGACTCTGGCTGGCGCCCCCCTGATAATGCAACCTGTGCGGCCGCACAGGTCGCCCACATCAAAGGCCGGCCCTGCATACACTTTGTGTGTGGGTTAAGTGAAAGGATGTATGAATTTTGCTTATCAAGCATTCGGGAATATTCAATAAAAATTATGTTTGTTGAAAATAGCGCTAGACATTGTGCTTAAAAAAATAGCAGGCACAGAAAATATGTTTCCTATCTCTTTCTCTTCCATTTCTATTACTTGGGTTGCATTTTACATTTTTGCTGTGAGCACAAGAAACATACTTACGCTCCTTCATTCCCTTTGCTGTCTGCTCCTGGTTCTCTCTGCATGCTGGAAGCAGCTACCCACTATGCAGACAGCTGAGGGAATGAAGGAGTGTAAGTATGTTTCTTGCGCTTGTTTTAAAAGACGGTGGTTGGGGATGGGGGGTAAGAAGCAGCCATCAGGAGGGTGGCAGGAAGGTTCCCCTGCGCATGCCAGTGTCCTCAGTTTGACACACAGACAGCTCCTACTCTTCATTTTTCAACATTTTGGACAGGCACTGCAGGAGAACCATAAGGAGCAGAGATGCAATGTAAGGATTTTTTAACACTACACAGTGGGGCCTGTAGCCGGTTCAATTTTATTTTTGGGGGTGGACATGCCCTTTAAGTTTTTCCTCTATCATCTGCACTCTATTTATCATACTTTATCTTTAACTAGTTGAGAATAGGCTTATGATTTAAGCTGTGTACACAGAAGCAGATATTTTATATCAACCAACTGATATTTTCAGAATTTCAGGCCGGTTAGTCTAAAATATCTGCAGTATTATGCGACTCCTACCGTCCAATCGGTTTTCTGCCTGGATCAGACAAAATGGATGATCGGTCAGTTTGAATGATCAGAAGTGGCTACGTTCACCCCAACCAATAACGGTCAGCCAGACCGAAACATCTGCCGTGTGCTTGATAATGTGAAACACATGCAGACTTACACGAAATACGGGCAAACTTATGAACTGCAGATATTCATAACCTTTAATCTAAAGCAACATACATTTGTGCAATAAAATTATTTATAAACAACAAAATGCATTAAAGTGATACCTAATGGTAAAAATAAACTAAAAAATAAAATAAATAAGGCAGCACTGATTACCGTGTCCATTTCGCCTTCCAATTTCATCCTTTTTGAATACACTGCCCCCACTGGGCTCACATCTCTGTTCCCAGTCATCTTTTAATTTCAGTTCTTCAACCTGCTCATCGGTGAGTCCTTGCATATTTGGTGGTAGAGTAATGCCATGTTCTGCCAACTCTCCCATCTCTACAAAGGAATTCACAGAAATTGCATGCAATAACATCAGTAATGGTGCCAGGATACAAGTGGTGTGAATATATATCTACATGATGTCCTTTTACATCCAGTATACTGGATATTTAGAATGCCATAAATTGACATGTATTACAAATATTACATTCCTTACCTGAGCAAATTCTTTCCACCTTAAGTCTCCCATTGTAAATGGCAGCTATCTGGTTTACAAGTTCTTCCACAGGAATATGAACAGATGTGTCAAACAAAAACTGGCTTTCATCGCCCTTCTTTACATGTAACCGGACCATTCCTACAATAAAAATATTATATATAAATATATCTCTTTCTAGCTTCTAGAGCGAATTACAAAACACTGGGCCTTATTTAAAGGGAATGTCCACCCATTTTTAAATTTTTTAATATTTAGTAGGGCTAGATCCCGCAGCCTCAACCGCTATATTATCTTTTCCAGAGACTGCCCCGATCGTTACTTACCTTCCCTCTCTCCTCCGCCGCACTGCCCGGCCTTCTGTTTGCATGGAACTGCAAGCAGGGGGCCGGACCGGCAGCCGCGTCTGTGATTGGCTGAGAGGCAGCCAATCATGGACACGGCTTCCAGCAGTTCAGAACGCCGGAGGAGAGAGGGAAGGTAAGCAGAGTTTGGGGGAGTCTCTGGAAAAGACAATATTGCGGTTGGGCCTGGGGGAACTAGCCCTACTATATCTACAAGGGGATTTACACTAGGGGGAGGGAGAACAAAACGGGTGGGATAGGGAGGGAGAGGGTGAAGGGCTGCTCTGAGCAAGCCAAAAACCTCTGAGAGGACATTTCAGAGGCGGAATTTCCTTGGTGGCCAGTTTTCTGGAATTTAGGGGAACTTTACAGGAGAACTATTTGGAGCTGGGATGTAAGGTAAGGATTTTTATGCACTACAGAGTGGGCCAGTAGTGGGGGAAATTATAGTTTTGGGGGCGGACATGCCCTTTAATAGCAGGTGCAAAATGTTGCCTGTGTTCTTAATCTGCAGCAATCAATAAGATTTTATCAAATGTTTTCTAACTGTTGTAGACTGGTTAGCACTTCAGGCTAAATGTTGTTCCTCTTATTGAATATGCCTGATTGCTTGTAACAATAAAAAACACCTTGAGGGCACGGCCAAACTGCAATGCAAACGCAATCGCACACGGAATCGCATGCAATTTCATGTGAGATTTCGTTGCATTTGCGCATGCGTTTTTCATTAAGTATTGGAAAACGCATGCGATTAAAAATGCGGACCGCAAATCGCGTGCGCAATCACAAAAAAATTGCAATAGTGTGGCCTAGCCCTGATACCATCTCTGTGAACCAAGGAGAAAAAAAGGTGCAAAGGGCTGTTGGTTTCCATGGCTACAGGTAACAATCAAAATTTTCATGTAATGAAAATGGGAGGTGAATCAGCATCATTGTTCATTTAGGTATCTGGCAATTGCCGATTCCAATGGAAGAAACCAATCCATTGTAGGTTGATGATGTAGGTTCTCAACTTTCGTGTGATTGACATAAAAAATCCCCCAACTTCTTTAATTTTGTTTGGGTGGAGAACTGCACAAATACCAGAATTAACTTTGTTTAAAAAAATTCCACTAAAGGACTTGCCCACCGCCAAAATATTTCATATTCACCTTCCCCACCCACAAACACTGAGATTGTTATATTAACTCACCTCTTCGCAGTCCCTGAAAATGTACCTTTCCCCACCTCGCATCCCCTACAGCGGCCCTCGCCTCCTCTGTAAGCTCAAAGAGCTTTTTCAGAGAAGATTGAAGGATTGGGGAGGTGTGGCAGAATGCAATCAGCCGTTGTCACTGTTGTGAATGATTTCTGCAACCCAGAAGAAAGCTGGAATCTCGCACAGATGGCGACTTTCTCGTGGAAGGGCTTCAGAAACCACAGTGAGGTAAGTGAAAATAACGATCTCAGGGTTTGGTGAAGATTAGTATGAAATACTATTGGGGGTGGACAAAATATATGTGGGGTTACCACCTCTTCCCTTTAAAGCTCTAAGGATGGTATTATGATTACAAGCACAACACGCGTGGTATCAGTTCCAGTGTACAGCTTAAGTTTTATAAGTTTAATGAACTGGTACTTAGCCATGTGTACAATTCATATGTGTTCATATAAATCAGGGGCAGAACTACCAGGGGAGCAAATGCAGGGGGTGCCATCTTTTTTTTATCCTATGACACATATAGCCTCCTACCAGAAAACCACTAAATCATGAATATGGGTCCCAGTGATTTTCTGGGGGACCTGGTAATTCCCAGTTATGCCACGGGGTCAAACTTACATCCCTCTAGAATGGTGATCCACAAACTGCGGCTCTCCAGATGTTTGAAAACTACAACTCCCAGCATTACGCAACTAGAGGGATGCATAGGAATGCTGGGAGTTGTAGTTTTCAAAACATCTGGAGAGCCATAGTTTGCCCATCGGTGCTCTAGAATCTAGATGTTTAAAAACTAAAACTCCCAGCATTCCCTGTCATCTGATGCTGCCAATAGGGAGTGCTGGGAGTTGTAGTTTTCAAAACATCTGGAGAGCCATAGTTCGCCCATTAGTGCTCTAGACTCTAGATGTTTGAAAACTACAACTCCCAGCATTCCCTGTCATCTGATGCTGCCAATAGGGAGTGCTGGGAGTTGTAGTTTTCAAAACATCTGGAGAGCCATAGTTTGCCCATTAGTGCTCTAGAATCTAGATGTTTTAAAACTATAACTCCCAGCATTCCCTGCCATCTTACCCTCTCTGTCCCTATCACAGTCAGACCCACGGCTACTCACCTATTCTGTATATTGTCAGGGAGTCTCTCCCGGTCACAACTACCACGGACAAGCGTTTCCTAGGAAACGGGAACACATCAACTTCCGATGTAGACCAAGTACTTCCGGGGTGGAGCTAGTCCGCCGGGTTAGGAAGAGGACTGACGCGCGTGCGCAGAACCTTGTCCATTCTGAACATTGTACAGAGTTCTCTATAGGTAGAGGATGTAAGGGCGGATTAAAGGGAAAGTATATTATTTGCACAAACTGTGGCAGGTAGATTTCGACCCTGCTCTTAAAGGGCAAGTCACGCCTAAACTTAAATCCATCCATTCGTGCAGCCCCCAAACTCCAAGTACGTCAGGGATATCCAACCTGCGGCCCTACAGATGTTTAAAAACTACAACTCCCATCCTTCCTCCATTGCAGAAGAACACAAGGAATGCTGGGAGTTGCAGTTTTCAACATGGGGGGCCTCAGGTTGGACATCCATGACTTACTCTCTTCCCCACCATCCTTTAAGACTCGTACACATGTACGATCTTTGCCCCAACGAATGACCCCCCGACACGACGCACATTGGCTACGAACGGCTGTTTCGGACGACAATCCCACGTGTATGCGTTGTTGGGCGTTGTTCGTTGCTCCACCATTACAGATCAACCCTGGACAGAGCACATACACAGGTGCGATTATCAGGCCAAAGAGATGTTTGTTGCGCAACTTGCGCTTGTGCGGGGGGTCGTTGGTTGGGTTCAACATCGTACGTGTGTACAATGCTTACACCCCCAAATGTAAATCCATCTACTGTATAGCTGCAGCCCCACCCCAAGTACTTACCTTCTTCCCCACCATTCCTGTTGTTTCTATTTCTTCTTCCCCTTTATAGATGGTATTCCACAGTTTCCCAGCGATTGGATAATCACATGGTATGTGTAACATAGTAACATAGTAACATAGTAATTAAGGTTGAATAAAGACATTCGTCCATCAAGTCCAACCTATTCACTTTTTTTTTTTTTTTTTTTTTTTTTAAACCTACCTAACAGTTGATCCAGAGGAAGGCAAAAAACCCCAGCTAAAAAAGGGGGGAAAAAATTCCTTCCTGACTCCAAACGGCAATCGGAAAGTATCCCTGGATCAACCAGATCTATATGCATTAATACCAGTAATTCTCAATATTTTTTAGTTTTAGAAACTTATCCAGGCCTTTTTTAAAGTTATTCAATGAACTTGCCATTACCACCTCTGCTGGAAGACAGTTCCACAGTTTCACCGTTCTCACTGTAAAGAAACCTCTCCTAACTTGAATATGAAACTTCTTTTCTTCCAACCTTAAAGGATGTCCACGAGTCCTCTGATATGACCTATTAGTGAACAATGCACCAGAGAGTTCACTGTATGGGCCATTAATATATTTGTATAAGGTTATCATGTCCCCACGCAACCGCCGCTTCTCCAATGTAAACAGCCCTAACTTGTCTAATCTGCTTGCATATTCAAGCCCCTCCATTCCCCTTATTAATTTAGTTGCCCATCTCTGAACTGCCTCAATTTCCAAGATGTCCCTTTTGTATATGGGATTCCAAAACTGCACCGCATATTCCAAATGTGGCCTTACCAGTGCCTTGTAAAGAGGGAGAATAATATTTTTCTCTCTTGATTCCATTCCCCTCTTTATACAAGACAATATCTTGCTAGCTCTAGCTGTTGCTACCTGGCATTGTTTGCTACAGCTAAGTCTGTTATCTACCAGAACCCCCAAATCTTTTTCCATTTCAGATGCACTTAACACAGAGTTATTTATGGTGTAGGTGGCACAGGGATTATTAAATCCCAAATGCATCACCTTACATTTATCAACATTGAATCTCATCTGCCATTCTGCTGCCCATTTTGATAATCTATCTAGGTCTGCTTGCAGCACTTGCACATCATTGGAAGTTTCCAAAGCTCTGCATAATTTAGTGTCATCAGCAAACACAGAGACCTTGCTCTCAATGCCCCCTTCTAAGTCATTTATAAACAGATTAAACAGAAGCGGCCCCAGTACAGAACCCTGAGGAACTCCGCTTAGAACTTTAGCCCACATAGATGTAGCTCCATTAACCACCACTCTCTGTTTGCGGTCCAATAACCAGTTCTCTATCCATGAACAAATGTTTTCTTCAAGGCCAACAGTCCTCAGTTTATACATTAGTCGCCTATGTGGCACAGTATCAAAGGCTTTTGCAAAATCCAAATATACCACATCCACAGCTGTGCCTGAATCTAACTTCTTACTCACTTCTTCATAAAAACCAATTAAATTTGTCTGGCATGATCTATTTCTCATAAATCCATGCTGACTACTACTAATAAGATGATCTCTGGAGACAAAGTCAAGGATATGATCCCTTAACAAAGTTTCCATCACCTTCCCTACCACTGATGTTAGGCTTACAGGTCTATAGTTACCAGGCTGTGAACGACTACCTTTTTTGAATATTGGTATTACATTGGCTTTTTTCCAATCCAGCGGCACATCCCCAGACAAAAGCGAATCTGAAAAGATGAGACACAGTGGTCTTGCTAGAACTGAACTAAGCTCTTTTAAAATCCTAGGATGCAATCCATCTGGTCCTGGCGCTTTATTGATATTAACTTTGTCTAATTGATTCCGTACCATATCCTCTGTTATCCAATGAGAAGACTCTTCATTTCCTCCCTGCACATTGTTACAATCCCTACTGTAAGGATTCTCAACAGTAAAAACCGATGTAAAAAAACGGTTTAGCAGATTAGCCTTTTCGGCATCCTCTACAACCACCTCAGCTCCATTATTTAATGGTCCCACATTCTCAGTCCTCATTTTTTTACCATTTATATACTTAAAAAACATCTTGGGGTTGGACTTGCTTTGTTCGGCAATCCGTGTTTCATTTTCTATTTTAGCTAGTTTAATTGCTTTCTTGCACTCTTTATTACAACTTTTGAAGTCCCTGTAAGCCTGTTCTGTGCCTTCTGCTTTCAAAATTTTAAAAGCCCTTTTCTTTTTTTCCATTTCCCTTTTTACCTGAGCATTAAGCCATGCAGGAGTGGACCTAATTTTTTTACACTTGTTTCCTAAAGGTACCGATTTGGAAATGTTATAGTTTAATATCCCTTTAAAAGTGGTCCACATCTGCTCAGTATCTTTACCTAGAAACAGTTCCCCCCAGTCTATGAGCAGGAGCGATTCCTTTAAAAGCATAAAATTAGCTTTCCTAAAGTTAAAAGTTTTTGTTAAGCCAGTGCACTTTAGTTTTCTGCAACCTATATTAAATGACACTATATCATGGTCACTATTCCCTAAGCTTCCCATTACCTTCATCTCCAAAATGAGCTCTGGGTTATTAGATATCACCAGATCCAACAACGCATTCTTTCTAGTAGGAACTTCTACCATCTGTGAAAGAAAATGCTCATACAGAAAATTTAAGAACTTTATACCTTTTGAGGTGCTGGCAGTTCCATTACTCCAATATGTGGTGTCCAGTGATATAATCAGACGGACAGAATTAGCCGGTTTCTGTTATCGCACATGTCAAATATTCTCATAGGTATATTATCATATCTCTAAATCTATGGTCACTATTACAGAGAGGGTAGGGGCAGGTCCCCCTGTAGTTACTTGACAGCTCTGATCATGTGCAATTATGCGCTTGAGTCCTTATAGGATTTGGTTTTAGTCTCTTCTTTACAGCCCTCAATCTAAGGTTGCAGCCAGGTATCCCTCCGTTCCTTGCTGGGAGGGGGGGAGACTAGGGGCAGGTTTCCCACCCCTCCTGTGACTCAGGATTCTCCCACATTCTGGAGTGGTCTACTGCGACCCTCCCTTTTGGCCACCACGCCCCCGGAATGCTTCTAATCCCACCTCCCTCCACCCTCTAAGCTACTAACATTGCCTCTGCCAGCCCACAAATGATGTCACGAACATCACGCCCCCTTTCCCCATCCTGCCTGAAAGCCTCAAACGGAAGGGCGAGATGTCTGTAGGGGTGTTTTATGTTGTAGGAGTGGGCGTTCTGGGGGCAGCCAGGGCCAGTGTTTGGACAGGATTTCAGCCCTGACGGACTCTGGATTTTGTCCCTGCAGTCAGGACAAACCCACCTAAATATGCACGCCTAGCAACCCTGGTTGCAGTACAGTGCTGGAGTTTAATATTAAAGGGCATGCCCACCCCCACCTCAAAACTAAAATTTAACCCACGAATGTGTAATGTTAAAAAATCCTTCAAAGGTTCCAAATGTACACTGGCACACCGCTGTTGGCTCATTAGCCAGACAAGTTGGTAGGTGCAGTCCTCTCAGCCCCCTACTCCCAGGGCTTCAATATCCAAGCAAGGCAAAAGAGTAGAGGAGCACACTACTTCAGTGAATATTTCTTTATTTGTGCAAAAACAACAGCATACAACGTTTCGGGACTCTAGGCCCCTTCCTCAGGTATAACTGAGGATATAAAAAATCCTTACCTTACACCTCTGCTCGTTATGGTTCTCCTGCAAGTTGAAAGAACTGAAGAGTATTAGCTGTCAGTAAGTCATCCGGTCCCTGTTGCTGCAGAGAGAGCAGCATTGAGATCTTTGAAAAATAATACGAAACTGGTTATAAAAATGGCCGATAAAGGCGGAGCAGTTGTCCTGATGGGCATGGAAAAATATATGTCAGAGGCCTACTGACAGTTATCAGATTCTCTAATATATAAGAAACTGAACCCAGTGAAGAAATTCAAGGATAAATTGGAGAATCTAATAAATGCTTCCTTTGCTATGGGGGCACTATCTGAGAGTGATAGGAATGCACTGATATGTGAGACTCCTATCACTCCAATATTCCATCACTTTTCATAACAGTATATTGAATCCTGAGGGTAGGCCCATTATAGCCAGTATTGGTTCTCTGGGAGAGAAATTAGGTCAATTAATAGACTTCTATTTACAGCCTTTGGTACAATCCCTAAAGTCTTATATTAAAGATACCAAAGATGTTCTAAACAAGCTAATGAAACAAGGTTGGCTAAAAGACTTTGTATGGCTTACACTGGATGTTAAGTCCTTATATTCAGTAATTGACCACAAACAAGGCCTAGAAGCAATTAGATTTTTTCTAAATAGACACTCCTCATACTGCACATAATTGAATATGTTTATCCTGGATGGCACAGAATACCTGCTAACACATAATTACTTCCTTTTGATGGATGTTTAAAAAAGG
The DNA here is from genome assembly GCA_019447015.1 of Hymenochirus boettgeri. NCBI lineage: Eukaryota > Metazoa > Chordata > Amphibia > Anura > Pipidae > Hymenochirus > Hymenochirus boettgeri. Next base: position 166,058,196 of record CM033471.1, on the reverse strand, counting down.
CCTGGATAAGTTTCTAAAACTAAAAATTATTGAGAATTACTGGTATTAATGCATATAGATCTGGTTGATCCAGAGATACTTTCCGATTGCCGTTTGGAGTCAGGAAGGAATCCCCCCCACCCCTTTTTAGCAGGTTTTGTTTTGCCTTCCTCTGGATCAACTGTAAGGTAGGGTTAAAAAAAAAAAAGAGGGTGAATAGGTTGGACTTGATGGACGTATGTCTTTATTCAACCTTAATTACTATATTACTATCTCCAGGGGTGCGGGACAGCGATGGGCATGTCCTTCGCTCCCTCCTTTGCCAACCTATTCATGGGTTGGTTTGAGGGGTCCCGCATCTTTGGAGATGGAAATCCATTTAGGGGTAATATCCAATGGTATGGCAGGTACATAGACGATCTGCTATTTATTTGGAAAGGTGATCCAGACTCAATAAGCCAATTTATACAATATGTGAACCATAATGACTTCAATTTAGTGTTCACTGCAAATGTGGACAAAATACGTATTTTTTATTTGGACTTAAAATTGGGGGATGCAGGTGCCAACAAGATTATAACTGATGTTTATAGAAAAGAGGTGGGTAAAAATACTATATACTATTAGCTAACAGTTGTCACCCTAGGCAGCCTATCAGGAGTGACCCTTATGGACAATTCATTCAACCTTGTAGGAATTGTTCTACGAATGATTTGTTTGAGAAGGCATCCGCTGATTTAAAGATGAGACTTCTTGAACGTAACTATTCCCGATCAAAAGATCAAAATCAAGGGAAAGTCTGCTTTATAATAATAATAAGAAAGGAACCAAGTCAAGGAAGGAGACTATAGACTTGAATACACATCTATTAAAAAAATAGTGTACAAACTTCTTCCCATTTTAAAAAAGGGAACCTTGCCTAAAACAGATACTTAAAAATGGGGTTAAAATGATCACTAGAAGAGCTAATACCCTGGGCACTATCCTATCCCCGAGTCTTTGTTGGAAGGATAGAGAAAGAAATAAAGGACAAACATGGTTATTGCACAAGGGCAACTATAAGTGTGGAAAAACTATCTGTAAAACTTGCAATAGATTGAGGATTAGTGGTTCCTTTACATCATCCACAACAGGGTTGGAATACAAAATATCCAATTATGTGAATTGTGATACCCACAATGTTGTCTATTTGATTACTTGTACTATTTGTCTCAAACAATATGTGGGAAAGACAACACGCCCCTTTAAAGTGGAACTGTGGTCCAAAAATGACTTTAGGTAAATTGATAGGAATTTATTTCCATTGTTTATTTTACATAGTTTTGAAGATATTTACATTTTTGTGTGTGATATGGCAGCAGCATCACCAGGTCCCCTGCACTTCCTGCTTCCTGCTCTGAAACCTGTCAGTCAATCTGCCCTGTGTCTCCTCCCCTTTGCAGCCCCCCTGGTCCCTCCCACTCATGGACCACATGGTCCCTCCAGTTGCAGTCCCCCCATGGCTCATTTCCCTACAGCCCCATGTGGCCCCGCCCACTTGCGGATGTCATGGCCCCGCCTACTCACAGGTGCCTAAGCCCCACCCGCTCACAGGTGCTGTGGGCCACTCTGACACCCGCCCTAAGCCCCCCCCCAAAACTCTGTGGAAACAGCCTTTTCAGGCAGAGTGAAAACTCTGCCTAAAAAGGCTGTTTTCACATAGTGAGAGAGAAGGGCTGTAGATTTACCTTCTCTGCCGCTGCAGGTCCTTCACACAGCAGAGAGGAGGAGGGACTTCCTGTCTCTCTCACACACTGAGGGAGTCTGAGGCTGTGCTCGCCAGCGGCACTGTGCAGGAGAAGCCTTAGGAATGTCACATGTCAGCCTCCCACCCATTAAGTTTCTGGTCAGTCATTTCTGTATCTTGGGCTGTGGAGCATGTAGAGAGGTGGTTGATGGCTCGTTTTAAAGGTAGGAAACTGGCCTTTCATTTAAACTCAACTTGTTTGGAGACCACAGTTCCCCTTTAAGGAACGTTTTCGTGAACATCTTAATGCTATAGTAAAAAAAGATGTAAGGTCACCAATTGGTAAACATTTTAAAGAATGTAATGAAGGGCAGACAAATAATTGTATAGTACAAATTATTGAACGAGTCAGATGTGGGATTAGAGGAGGGGATATGCTCAAACTTATAAATAAAAGGGAGGTGTTTTGGATAATGAAGTTGGGTACAAGGGCACCTTTGGGTTTAAACTCAAGATGGGATATTGCCTGTATTGTTTAACCATGGGAGGATATCTAAAGAAAAGGAGAAATGTTAAAATCTCCCTTCACCAATCCCTTTAAATATAATGATTCTCCTCCTTTCCTCTAGAGGTTATTCTATTGGTTATACCCAATATTGGGAATTTTCATTATGTTAAAATATGGTCATAATGTCTCTAAATGAAAGTACTTTGGGTTATATGACATATTGTTTTGTATTACATTTGCCTGTTGTTAAATTAAGGTACTTACTGTGGCTGTAAGAAGCTTTTTGATGTGCAGTTTTCATTATTGCAGACACAGTCCATTAATATTATACTGCAAGGGTTAATGTTTTGTTGCTTTCTGATAGGCTGTGTTGCCTTTTTAAAGAAGGGTGGGAAGTATTTTATTTGAGTCTATGAGTTAAGGGTCACATGACCCGAAACGCGTCAGACTACTGTCTCCTTGCTGACTGCAATTTTTAAAATGTTGTAATAAAGGTGGAAGTTTTTAACTAAATTTTGGATCGAGCCTGAATTTATAGGACATAGTGGAAGAATAGGTGCTGGGCCACTTTTTTTCTGTATGTGTAACTGGTGATATAGGGAGTGTGGACGGACTCCCGGCCTTAATTGAGCACGCCTACAAGGAGATTGAAGTGAAGTCCGGTGAATCACGTGACCTCGATTAGGAGTAACCACGTGATACCGCTGGAGTCCAGAGGTGAGACGGAACCAGGGGAACGGGTGCTTCACGTGGCAGAGAGATAGGGGAGCCAATGGAGGTTTGGAGCCACCTGTATATTTTCTAAGAGTATTGTGGCCTTACAAATAACTTGTGTGATGGGGTTTAAGGGCAAGTCCACCCTTAAAACAAACAACTGGTGACTTGACAGTTATCAACCCACAAACACAACTGCTATTTTTACCAGTTAATTACATGCATTTGTAACCAGATATTTAAAGGGTATGTCCACCCCCACCCCCCAAATAAAATCTGTCCCATAGTGGAGCCCACAGTGTAGTGTTAAAAGAGCCCTACCTTTCTCTTCTCCGGTTTTCCTGCACATGGTTGTGCTGCAGATCCTGATTAAATACAGGAAACAGAAGAGTAGAAAGTGTGTGTAATCCATTTCTGCTTCTTCCTGCACCTCTGGGAGGTTTGTGGCATGTGCAGTGGAGCTCTCCCCCCCTCCCTGTGGCTAACATTTAAATAAGCATTGCGTCTCAGTCAGTAACTAGGAATCACTTGGACTTCCAGCAAAACTATGATCGGGCCCCTATCTGTGCTTCATCCACAGTGGTTTTCTGGGAGTAGGCTATATCTGTCATAGGAAAAAAATCAGAAGATGGGGCCCCTTGGCTCCTGGGACCACCTGTGGTTGCTCCCCTGTTAGTTACAGCCCCTGTTCTCAGCAATAAAAAAATTCCCAAAAGGAAGGAAAGCCCCCAAACTTATACGCTCAGTTTAAAGGGTATGTACACTGGGATTTTGTTTCTGCTCCCTATTTCTTTAGATATCCAGTCTGAAACATCTTAAATTTCAGTTGTCAATCAAGTTCCTTACTGTCATAAACTGTTCTTCTGTAAGCAGTTTTGCTGTAGCTGGAATGATTTGACAGCTGGCATGCTGTATGCAGTTATAAAGAGCATGCCCACCCCAAAAACTAAAATTGTATCAGCCCCGTGTAGTATTAAAAAATTCTTACCTTACATCTCCTACAGCTCCAAATGCTTCTCCTGCAGTGCTTGTCCAAAGTCCAGGAACCTTAAGAGTCAGAGCTTTCTTCCTGTGTGAAAGGTTTCTGCTTCCTCCTTGTCCTCTGAGAGGACAGTGGAATGTGCAGGGGAGCTCTTCCCCCCCTCTTCTACCCCTCTGTAGCCCTCTTTGCTGCCAGGTGTCCTACCCCTAAAGGTTTTAACATATTGTAGGGCACCAAACCGCTAAGTAGATTTGTTTAAATAAGCAGCAGAACTCCACTCACAATCCTCTGTTACCCCAGCGGGGATCGAAGGATGGTAAGAAAAGTTCTGAAGCCTTTTTTAATAACCAAAACTAAAGGTAGAGGTGGGCTAGGGTTATTTTGCAGGTGGACATGCCCTTTAACAAGTATTGTATTAAAGGCATGCAGCAACACACACAACTCAGAGTAATTTATTTAATTAGAGCTTAAGAGGATGCAAAGTAATTTTTTTCAGTATAAATACCCTTTAACACCCAAAAATTGCCTTGGGACTCTACTTTTTCAGCTCCATCTACGCCTTCCTTCCTGTTATACTGTTAAAATAAAAGTGAGGTCTTTCTGTACAATCTTTAGCTCTAATAAACTAAGACATCTAAATATCTGAACAAGTATGTTAATTAATACTAAGTACTAATACTAATACTCTTAGTAACCTAAAGGTACTAACCAGCTCTCGTTCTCTTGGCTGCCTTCTTCTGCTCTTCCGCCCAAAAGCAGCAGAAGGGGCCGAGAACGAGGGCTAGTAAGTACATTAAGGAGTCGGTTTGGGGCATTTAAACCTAGCGAAATCTAGGTTAGTGATGGCGCCAAACCCCCCCCCCCCCTGGCTTTCCTACATTTCACAAAATTTTGTTTTGGGGGAAGGAAATACCCTTTAATGAAAAGTTACTTTCCCTTCTGAAAGAGGAATCTGCCTTCTCCCTCTGCTCCATGAGCTTTTTATATTTATTTTTTTGTTTTAAGGTTGGACATGCCCTTTAAGGGTTCTTGTTATTATAATTTTTGCCTCTTTATTCTATTGAGGGATCATTACTAACCCGTCAATTGCTTCTTTTGCAGTGAGAACATGGAGACCAATGTATGTAACTGTCTGATCTCCAGTTCACACATCTACTTGGCCATCATCGTGTCCATCCTTAGCTACATTCTATTTTTTGAATTTCCAGCGTGGCTTTATACACTGGACACTGACAATGAGGTGAGTAAAGACAATGATACAATATTAATTATACTGTAACGGTGAAATGTAATCCCCGTTTTATATCCAGTAGGTCAACTGCCTTCCTGACCTCCAGATATTTAGTGATTTTTATTTCCCCTGCAGGTAACCAAAGACGTGAAGACCAGTGACAAACCGTCTCTAACCTCATCCTGCCCTAACAATGACCAGATAAGAGAACCACCAACTTGCCCCCAGACCCATTTGGGACCCCCCCAACTCGTCCCAGAGGCAGAAAACATTTCCATAAGCCCCACTCATTCTGATCAACCCGTGGGCCAATTGCCACAAACAGAATGCAAACAAAAGGTACAAAAGGAGTGCAAGTGGCCACATTTTTACCAGACGTGGGCGCAAAAGAGCCAACTGTGGATGAAAAAGGGCTACAATTGTCTAAACACTGCCTGGCAATCTAGACAGTGGATTTGGAAGAAGTTAAAAGATTTAATAGACCTCCAGGCTATTCCTAAGGAGCCACAAAGGAACATTTTACCTACACTAGATTCTTCTACTGGGGAAATTAGAGATGGGGTGGATAAAACTGAAACAACTGTAGACACAATGTTAACGGAGATTTCTAAAAGGAAGAACCAAGAGAATATAACATCAATAACAGAAGAAAAGGACAAGAAGAGAACAAGCAGAAAGGAAATCCAGGAGGATAACAGAGACCTCCCAACTACACCAACTATCACCGACCCAGTGAGCAGAAAGGCTACGGATTCCACTCCAATCACAAATCCATCCAAAACATCTAATAAATCTATAAAGGATGGGAGTGAGAAAGGCACAAAAGATAAAAACAATATAAAGAAACGTTCTACAAAGGAGAAATTAAATAATACAGATGAAATTATCAATGATGTTAAAGGGAAGGCTAAAGAGTCTATGGCATCTACTCCTGTTACCAAGCAATCGACATCTCAGGAAGCTATAAAGGAAGATGATAAGAAAAGTACGAAAGTTGAAAATAATGTAAAAAAAGATTCTACAATGAAGAAATGAAAGAATACAGGAAAGGCCCCGTCTCCCGCTACCAAGAAATCTATAAAGGATGATGATAGAAGTACACAAGTAAAAAACTATGTAAAGAAGGATTTTACAAGGGAGAATGTAAATATTTTGGATAAAATTAGCAATTTCTTAAAAGACAATGTTGAAAAAGCACCAAGGGCATGTCCACCCCCAAAACTGAAATTTAACCCACTACTGGCCCCACTGTGTAGTTTAAAACAAGCTTTACTTTAAATCTCTGCTCCAAATGGTTCTCCTGCAATGCCCCTCCAAAGTCCAGAAAAATGCAGTGTAGGAGCTCTCAGTGACTCATCCTGTGTCTGTCTCTGCCTCAACCATGTCAAGGTTTGAGGCATGCTCAGTGCAGCCCTCCCTCTCCCTCCCGTTTTGCTCTCCCTCCCCCTAGCTACAAACCCCTTGGTATTATTGTAGTGCTTCCTCCCCCAGCCCCAACCGCAATAATAGAATTTTGAGAAAGTCCACAAACTCTACTTACTATCCCTCTCTCCCCCAGCGTTCTGAGCAGCCGGCAGCCACGTCTGTGTTTGGCTGCCTCTCAGCCAATCAGGGATGCGGCTGACAGTCAGGCCCAGGTCCAGGAGATTTATTAATATTAACCTTATTTAGTTCTTTCTGTACCATATCCTCGGTTAACCAAAGTGCACTTAAATTTTAAACCATTATTGCTATTATACTCTATGATATCTGTACTTCTATAGTGTATACTGAGGGGAAAAACTATTCAAGACATTTGCTTTATTGTCATCCTCCGTAACTAACTTATCCCCATTAATTAATGGTGCCACATTCTCAGTCCTCATCTTCTTACTATTAATATACTTAAAAAAAGAAATTAGGCTTAGTGATGCTTTGTTCAGCTATCCTAACTTCATTATTAATTTTAGCTAGTTTGGTTGCTTTCTTACACTCCTTGTTACAGTTTGTATACTCCCTAAAGGCCCTTTCCGTTCCCTCGGCCCTAAAGGTTTTAAATGCCTTTTTCTTCTTACCATTTGCCTCTTTACATCAGAATTCAGCCACATGGGCGCGGAGCTATTATTTCAAGTTCGCCGGTTTTTCCAGCCAGACTCCTTGCATTTGTAAACATACATTTTAGATTATCAATTGATTTACTTCCATACATGGTCGTACATGCCTCCTTATCCTCTATGCTCCCCCCTCCTCCTTCTCCTCCCTCCGTTGTGTTACTAGCCCCCAGATCCCTAACTTCTCTATCTACCCCTGTGTAGTTAAACGTTCCCTCCCCCCCCATACCTAGTTTAAAATCTCCTCCAACCCCCTAGCCATCTTCTCCCCCAAAACAGTTGCACCACCACCATTGAGGTGCAATCCGTCACTACTAAAGAGCCTGTAGCCAACAGAAAAGTCAGCCCAGTTCTCTAAAAACCCAAACCCCATCTCCTTACACCACTCTCTTAGCCACGCATTTATACTCCTGAGCTCCCGTTGCCTCCCTAGCGTAGCACGTGGCTGCGGTAGTATTTCTGAAATCACTACCCTGGAGGTCCTTGCTTTTAACTTGGCCCCTAATTCTCGGAAATCATTTTTAAGGACCTCACCTCTACCTCTAACTTTGTCATTGGCACCAATGTGAACCAAGAATAGCATTTAAAATTTTTAAATCAGAGGGAACAGAACAGTCCTACATGAATTATAAAGCTGTAATAAGGATTACAAGAAAGCAATCAAACTATGCTAAACAGACAACTATGCTAAAAAGGCAACTAATATATTAACCAAAGTTTCTGGCCCAGAATTGGTTGTTGGATTCTGTACATAGTGTACATAGAGTAGTGGTCAATGGAGCTACATCTAAGTGGAGTGCTCGGGGTTCTTTACTGGGGCCACTTCTTTTAAAGGAATAGTTCACACAAAAAGTGATTGTTCTTTTTTTTTTTTAGCTTCCGTTCTTTAATCACTTGACCAGGATCATAGGTGAGTATACTTACCTCGCGTACAATCCACCACAGCTCAGTTGAAAATTGCCAACCGCTTCCTGGTTTAGTTTACTATAGCGCGCATTATCGTACATGCGCGCTATAGTGAAACTAAACCAGGAAGTGGTTAGGTCTTGTCAACTGAGCTGCAATAGACTGCCTGCGAGGCAGATATACTCACCTACGAACCTGGTCAAGTGATTGAAGAATGGAAGGTAAGGAATAGGTCCTTTACCTCCCAGTAAAGGACCTAAAATAATAAGGGAAATGGAGGAGCTTGACTATGCAGACAGACTAGACAAGTTCCTACTCTTCACTTTTCTGGACATTGACTAAACACTGCAGGATAACCATATGGAGTAGAGGAGAAAGGTAAGGAGGAGGTAAGGAGGAGGTTTGTGTGGGGATATGATCACATTATAAAATATATATTAATTATATTTATATAATAAACTCTCTGGTGCATTCACTAATAGGTGATATCAGAGGACTAATAGACATCCTTTAAGATTAGAAGAAAAGAAGTTTCATCTTCAGTTTAGGAAAGGTTTCTTTACAAGGAGAATTCGCCCCCCCCCCTTTTTTTTTAGCTGTTTTTTTTTAATTTCTCTGGATCAACTGTTAGGTAGGGTTGAAGAGGAGGGTATAAAGGTTGGACTAAATGGACGTATGTCTTTTTCAACCTCAAATACTATGTTACAACTGTATGTTACTTAGGCTAATTTATTTAGAGGTGTTTGTGCTGTTAATTTGCAGTAACCAATAAGATGATACCTTTTTTACTGATCTACTACAGTAATAAAACAGTTAATTTGGTGCTGCAGATTACCAGTAAGGGCATATTTTAGCACCTCTTATTAAATAAGCCCAACAATCCTTTTGATAAAACATAATGCTAACCCAGAGAGTATAAAAATTTTAGTCACTTCTGTAGTTAAAGTGGCAGTTCTTTCGCTTCACAAAAGGGGACAGTATTAACCCATGCTAAATATGTATAGTAACCAGAATGGGGACCGAAACCACTAGGTACTCGTTCATGGGTTCTTTTAAGATAAGAAAGATATGGGGGAGCACACTAATCAGGTGAATTCACAACTATTTATTGTAACATCACATACAATGTTTCGACAGGGCGTCCCGAAACGTTGTATGTGTTGTTACAATAAATAGTTGTGAATTCACCTGATTGGTGTGCTCCCCCATATCTTTCTTGTGCTAGAGAACTTTCTGGCCCTTGGAGTGGAGGGCTAGGGGACCTGCACCTATCCACTTGTCTGGCATACAGCCAACACCGGTGTGCTGAAGTGTTCCTTGGACTGTATTGCGAGAACTTCTTTTAAGATAAGCTAAGTTACTTTCCTAAACTTTCCTTCACTGCTCTTGTCCACTCTGCCCCTCTCGGTCTGGTGACAAGGATAATGAGAAGATATGATCTGCAAAAACTAGAACTAGTTTGGGCAGTAATACCCTTTTTTGCATCTCCTCCTTAGAGGCTGATGCTATAAAAGGTTTTGAAAGTTTGACCATGCTTTAAATCTGCAACAACTAATAAGATGTTATCTAACTGCAGTAACCCAGTAAAAAGCTAACATCTGATTGGCTGTTGCAAAAAAGGGCATGTCCACCCCCAAAACTTAAATTTATCCCACTGCTGGCCCCACTGTGTAGTGTTAAAAAAATCTTACCTTTCTTTTCTACTCCATATGGTTGTCCTGAAGTGTCTAGTCAAATTCCAAAAAACTGAAGAGTCTTCCTGTGTGTTAAAAGGTTTCTGCCCCTTTCCTGCATGCATGCGCAGAGGAGCACTACCCCCCTCCCCTCCTTTCACCCTCGGCTCCAGATCCCTCGTATCTGCATTTATAGTGTGCCAAATCAACTTTTTTCCGCAGTGTAGGGTCCCCCTCCCAGCCCTAACCGCCAGGTTTAAATGTTAAAAAATTGTCCAGAAACGTACTTACCAAGCTTCATTTCCTCTGCTTACTCAAGAGCCGGTAGTCGCGTCTGTGATTGGCTGACTCTCAGCCAATCACAGACATGACTGTCGGTCTGGCCCCTAATGCTACTGCGTTCCCGGAAGTAGCCTTTTTTGGCATCAGCCCCTTAAATGGAGAAAAACCTTGCTTGTGCTATTATTCTGCAGCAACCAATCAGATGTCATTTTACTGACTTTCTAAAATTGATTAGTTGCTGCAGATTTATAGCAAAGGCAAATGTTTGCACTTCTTATTACATAAGCCATGTGATGTTTTGATATTCAGTCAAAATAAATGCATGCGTTAGTTTCTGTTTTGATAGCATGTGCTTTATTATTAATGATAAAAAAGGAAAAGCAAACACAGAAAAACACGTGACACTGCAATGGAAAATAACTGAAAACCAGATTACATTTTTCACTATCCCGTAACAATGATTGACTGCTATTTCCCCTGCTACCTCCTCTGCACATGCTCAAGCTACTAAAAGTTTATTCAGCAGGAGGAGCAGGTGGCAACTCAATCAGCTACTGTGTGTGGAATAGAAAGTACTGTTTAGGCAAAACATAAAATTTAAAATAACTTTACCTGGGGTCTGGTCATTGCTGAATGACTTAGTTCTTGCCCCAAGTGAGTAGACTGGGGCTGAGCGAAATGCAGACTTCCCAGCCCTCTCTGGAGAATAGCTACCTGTAGGAAACAAAACATTCTTATTTTACCAACAGATTCTAAAAATATGATTTAGCTAATGTACAACCCTTGCTATGTTGCATCTGTAATTCAAGCTGTGAGATTATGCTAAAAGCATAATAATGAAAGGCAAATTGTAAAAAATATTTATCCAACTGAAACTGCCAACTCTGCTGAGCTACAGTGCTTGTTTAAAGAAGTATGGGCTATTTTACATAAAAATATTTATTTGATTAAATAATTTTAATTAAAAACCTGTGTGTGCAGGCCTGCCATGTCACGTGCATGCACATGAGTACACAGCTTAGGGGGAAGTGTAAACAGAATGTTACAATAAATATTCTTCTTCCATACCTGGTCCTGGGGTTTTGTAGGGAGCAATGTCCTTTGGTCTGCCATAGACAGAGTAAGCAGGGGTTCCGTCTTTGCCTTTGATAGTGATGTTTGATGGTACCAGATATCCTGGCCCTGGTGAACAATTATCAACAAACTTAAAACGACGACTGCCCATGCTGTATGCTGGAGCGCGGTAACGACTGGGGTCATGGCTGATAAAACCTACAAAACAAATGATAAGTTAAGGAAGTAACTGAAGTCATGGATTCTTCAACCTTTTAAAAAAAAATAACTATATGTTACAAGGAATAGGTCAGTATTTAAATGATAAATTCAACATAAAATACAATTTCCAGACCTAGAGCCTATCAACAGCCACAGCAATGGGAGAGTTTAGCCACAACTTATTGTTCTAATGTGAATGTGCTTTTTATCATGACCAAGTTTTCTGGAGACATTAGTTACAAGCTGGATACATACTAGTAAGATATTTTGAAATGCAACCAATTGTCCCTGGGATCAGTTTGGCCACACTTGCAGAACATCACATTGCATTGATCTTGTTATTGTCTAAATAAATTGAAAAACAGTAGGGGGTTCTTGTCCCTGTTGATTCTGGATAGACCCATAAGCCCAAATGCTAGGGCTCTTTTCAGACACACTTCCCACTGCCAGTGATGAGTAGTGAAATTCACAAACATATATGTCTACATGTTATCAAAATAATATGGATAATTGGATGGATGAGTCTGCCTTTTCTGTATAGTAGACTATGATATTGAAGAATAGTAAGAATAAGAATTTAAGTAATACATTTAGAAAACTTTAACAAAATCTCTGTACTTACCTGTGTTTCCTGGCAGGGAATATTTGGGTCCTGGGCTGCTGTACAGGGCTGCAATTGGCCCTCGTGGTTTATGAGGCCTCCAAGTTCCAACCCACATGTCAGTGCCCATGATATCTTAATGCTGATATTTCAGATAGTATACAAATGTCTAAAAAACACAATTTAATGACTTTTTAATGGATATATATTTGTTATGGGATTTTATCTTTTATGAGAACTTAAAGAGTCACTATACTCACTCAAACAACTTTACATTATCTAAAACTACAATTTGAGAGAAGTAAAATTGCAGTACTCACATATTTCTCTGTGCTTGCTTTGTCATTAAATTCTCCTAATCCCCCCCCCCCCAACCTTCCTAACTCACTGCCTTCTTGTAGTGACTGCAGAACTTATAAGTTTTGCACAGCCTCACCATCTCAGCCTCAGACCCAGCTCTGCTTACACATCTCCCCCCTCCCTCCTTTCATCTGCCGATTCTCTTAATTGTTGCAGAAAGTGTGCAGGCAACCAAAGATCCTAGTAAAAGGTCAGGAATGGGGAACATATTAAAATTTGTGCAACTGTAGTGACAGGTCCCTGTAAATGCTGTGATTTCAAATGATGATTTCTCAGAATCTACAGCTCAGATTTAAAAAACAAAAAAAGTTTTGGAGTAGTGAGATATTGCTGTATCTAACAATTGAATTGAAAATATACCCTTTAATAAAAATAAAAGCTATGTATTTAAAATTTTGTGCTAAATTTTTGGAAACAGACACACCCAGGTTTTATAAAGTTTTTTCAAAAACTGTTAAAATGAAAAGCACACAGAGCAGGGAGGTAGGATTGGTACTTTCTACCTCTCAATATATTTTCTATAAGGAGCAATTGCACACAGAATACTGCTTCTGCCAGGATTCCTGAGTGCTTCAACTCTATCTTTAATATAGGAAGGCCCAGGGCACTAACTTGGCAGATGAAAACTGTACATGCTGTAGCTCCTCAACAAAACATTATTGGGAGGTAGGAATAATAAATCCTACCTTCCTGCCCCAGGTACTTTTCATTTTTAAAAAGTACATTTTTACAATATCGTTGTCCTTTAATTAGAAATCAGATACCATGTTACATTTATTTGTATATATTAGCACCACATAGTTTATTTACCCTAGCATAAGTGGAAGCTAATCATATGGCACCTTCACATTAAATGTATATTATATATATATTCTGTTATACTAGCCAGTTAAGCCCATTAAAAAAATGGGCGCTAGATCTCTCTCTCTCTGCCAGAGCATGAAAACCCGCGCCGCTACACACACATCCGGTTCATGGACATAATAGCCAGTAGGAAAAAAGCAGTGCCGTTACAGACACATCCAGCAACGCACAGGATCCCTCCCGCTCTCTTCTTGCGCATGCGCAGGAGGGGAAAAGCTACACATGGATTCACGGACGCAGGTTTAGCATTTTATTATATAGGATAAGCACAATAATCGTATATAAATGATCTAAGTATCTAAAAATCAAAATCATCATCAATACGTCAGAAGTATTCATGCATTAGACACTGTACTATACTGAAAACACTGCATGCATGGTTACCACACAGTGTGGTAGTTGCTAAAACAAAAATTCACACATCAAAACAGGTATGGACATAGCAACACCATCTAAACACAACTAATTCTGTCGAACCAGGACCAGATTACACATAACATAGCACAACGGTACAGAAAAAAAGAAATACATTTTGCAAAATAATAATACAAAACAAAACAAAGGCAGGAAATTCTAGGAGATAGAGTAGAAAGAGAATAGGATTTCTAAAAAAAACAATACAAAACCATTTATAAAATTATGGGGCCCATACACCAACAAATCCCGGTCATACGATTGAGCGATCATACAACAAAACTTTTCCCTTTGGGCCGATTCAAAAAAATCATAAGACGATCTTACGATCAACTATACACAAACATACAAATACGATATCAGGATTGTTAGCGTATGGGCCCCATAAGGCCATGTACATATGATCTGATATTTTGCCCTGATAAATCTGTGAGAATTTTCTGAGCAACCAAGCTTTTTTTGTTTCGCCAGGATCAGAAAAAAAATTAATTGGAAGACCCGATAATTTCAACCCGATTGCATAGTCTAAATGGCCCACTCAATTGATAAGACTAAAATATCTGTAGCACTACTTTTATTCACATCAGACAGACTTCTAATTGGGTTTAAGGACTGGTGGTCTGTCTAATGTGAAAAGGGTATGGTGTGTAAACAGCTGTAAACACTGGGAGCAGATTTCTATTTTATCCAGCCCTGCTATACATAATAGGATGTAATGTTACCCATTAAAAATCATTGTTATTAAACAGCAGGGTTCTAAATCATGACCGTTCAGCATGTGGCCCTTCAACTATTGTTGTACTACTATGAAATATACGCACACCTATTTTTTTTATATTGTAATGTATGTGGCTGCTATGTATATCAAGAGAAGCCAGACCTGGAAACATATCAACAAACATTAGACCGTATGTAACTATATTAATGTATGTAAAGTGTATAATGTTGGCTATACACAGTGATTTGGTCTGCCGATGTCTGTCCAAGCTGCTGTTTTTTTGGGATCATCTTTAAGATAATGGTACCCAATAATTGTCCTGTGACTTGACAGTCAAATAAATATCGGTAATTTCAACTTTTCTGCACCCATTAAAATAATTGCAAGCCAATTTTTTCATATACCGGTAAATAAAAAGTGAATATAAAATTGTTGAGTGGCATTCAGAAGATTATATGCACAAAAAAGATAAGCTAAGCTGCCCACCCACATTTTAATCTAATTGTACAATCTTACCTTGCTTATGTAGTAAAGAGGATGTATAGGCAACCAGTTTCATTCTATTAAAACAATTGGCCAAACCTTTGAGACTTTTGGTTACACAAATGTGCTATAATTGGTTGATTCTAATATCCCATACCCTTCTGTGCCAGTGCACAGAGTTGTGCTGAGGTCAGGTTTGGCTCTGAACCCTGTTGTATCTAAAAGTGTACAGATTAAATGGCGGATGTTGGATGGTGTGTACCATACTGTAAGGTGTATAGTCACAATTATAAAAATGATTGGTCCATGCAATAACATTTGGTGCATCATTTCATCATTGAAACAGAAATTCCCCAGGCCTGGTTGGTGGGGAGACAAGACAAGCTGTATTCACTCAGGACAGTGTGTGGCCAACTGTCAGTGTACGGTGCCCTTATGGGCAAAAAGATGCATCTGAAACGCCTGGGCTAACCCCATGTCCGTGTCATATAACTGGCGGGATTACAGTCCATGTTGTGACCATATAAGTGAGTGCAGAGGCAGATAATGACGGGTGGACAAATTAATTTCTGTTGTAGGTATAGTACGACCCTGGTCTTTAGGTGTAAAGGAAATAAGTCCTTACCTTATAAGGAAGCCAATGCTGGGGTCCAGTAACACTGACAGTTAAAGGCGGCAGCGGGTACAGTCTACAGAGCTCACACCCGGTCCGTTGAAATCATTGACCGCTCTGATCTCCCAAGCTCCAGCCCGAGGATTTACCCAGCGCCATTGTTTGGAGTTCCCTAGCAACGACGCGCCGGGAAACTGCTACCTTAGCAACGGCAACGCTTGTCGCCTAGAGCAGAAGTAACCCCTGCACAGGTCACACTAGTTATTCTGCACGTCCTGTCTGCTTAATGTTATACAGGGCAGATTTATCCTAAACCCATATTTTAATTGTTGAAATGGCAGTGCCTGTGTGTTTTGATTTGTCAAATGTAGGTCGTGTTAGGTTCACTGGATCAGTATTGTTCAGTGCATTGGTTCATTTTCAGTTACAGTGTACATTGTATTCTAATCAATGTGGTGGAATCTAAAGGCTCATACACACGTGTGATCAGGGGGACTGACTCACAATGTGTAAGAGGTTTCAGGCAATATAATATTTGTTGTCTGCAGGGTCGGGCTGGGCACCTGGGGTCCAACAGGGAATTTTGGGCCAGGGGCCGACCATCCTCCCACACATGATGAGAAATAGCAAGATAGACTGGCAGAAATATAGATTGATAGACAGATAGACTAATGGGGCCCATACACGCATCAATCCCTGTCGTAGAATATTGGGATATGGCCTACCAAGGTACCTTGGTAGGCCAGACCAACCCTATTTTTTTGTACAAAATAACAAAATTGTAAGTTATACTGGTGGAAATATTTCCACTACCAAAATTCTGAGGCACAACTCTGGCTCTTTGAAGTCACACTATTGTGCTGGCACACCCTTTGAGAAACTGCCAATTTACTGCAATTCTACAAATCCGGCCCTACTAGCTAATCTGCTTGGTAACACTAATACAAAGTGAATGGCAGATCCAGTCCACACCACCATAACCAGGGTAAGTACTTCAAAAGACCAGTATGATAGAGGTAACAATTTAGATGACAAGCAGGATAACTGCAACTAGCTACATTTATTTGTGCATACACGACATGTTTCGAGGCTACCAGTTACACTATTAGACAATTACACTACCAGTATGTAATGAAATGCTCATGGCTACCAGTATGTGACTAAATTCCCATGGCTATCAATATCTAATGAAATGGCTATAAATATGTAAATAAATTCCCATGGCTACCAGTATGTAATGAAATGGCTACCAGTATGTAATGAAATTCCCTTGGCTACTTGTATATAATGAAAATGCCAGTTTACTACCGGTATATACTGAAATTGCCAGTTTGCTACCAGTATAATGGAATACTGTTCTTCTGTATTATTAATTTGTGTATCACTGTTTACACCTTATCTCTGTCTATTTCTCTGTCTTTCTATTTATAACTTCCTCGCTGTGTATCTATCTCTTGGTTCGTCAATGTATGTCTGTTTGTCTCTGTTTATCCCTATTAAGTACTTAGTGGGTGTGGTTTAATTAGGGGGCATGGCCTGATGTTTCAACGCAGTATATGCGGCATATGAAGTACCCAGAAGTGCCCCAAATCTTCTCTGACCCTAAATACGCCCCTGTTGTTTTGGCATTAGGAGCCAGTCTGTTTGTAGGTAATGCTATGCCCAGTAGCTACCTGACTCCTGTAATTTGTGTACTTGCCATGCATATTATTTGCTGTTCCTCTTGTGCTAATTTCTTATTACTACATTCCCTTTCGGGAAGGTATAATGGGTTGCACCAACCTGCAAAACAAACATGTTGTTATCATTGTTGTTATTGTATCACCATATAATTGGTAGATCTTAATGTTAAAGGAAATGTCCACCCCTCTGGGGAAAAAAATGTATGTTATGCAGCCCCTATGCAGCCCCTTAACCTAGAGTTCACTTTTTAAATCTGCTCCCAGCATGAGAAATCATACTTGCAAGTTTGCAATCCACCTCCGCTTCCGGACTCTTCACTCGCTCTCCACTGCAGCTGCTGTGTTTTTTTTCATTTCCCGAGCAGCCGCAGTGGAGGCTCGTCCAGGAATGGCAGTTAGTGATTGGCCGTGACATCACTGCCATGGCTGACACTCGATAGTGTAGCACGAAGTGCAGAACCGCGGCGGTGGATTGCGGAGCTTGTAAGTATGAGATCTCTTTCTGGAAGCAGATTTAAAAAGTGTAACCTAAACGAACTCTAGGTTTAGGGGGGTGCTGCATAACATACTAATTTTTTTTTTACAGAGGGGTGGACAATCCCTTTAATGTTTGCATTATTTGGTTATATAAAATATTAATGAAATTACAAAATAGACCACAATCCCCCTGTACTGTACCTGGATGGTCCTCTGACTTCTGTGCCATATTCCCATCAGGCATTGAATTCACTGGTACAGGATCAGGGACATTGACTTTGAGGTTCACAGAAGGAGCAGCACTCATTAAAACATATACGTTTATTTATTACTAATTAACTAATTAATATATTGCATTTTCTGACACTACACGTGGCTTTCTTTTACATTGTATCAGAACGGTTTGAAACGTTTCGGATCACTCTGATCCTTTGTCAAGCCAACAAGCGCATGTGTTTCCTTTTATGCTTTTTAGTTGCATACCATCTAGTGATTAAACATTGTAACATAGTAACAAAAACAATTTTAGAAAATGTTACCATAGATTAAAAATGAATAAGTTACAATTATATACAATTAAAAACATTACTAAACCAAAGTCCTCACATTATATTCCTTATTTAGACCTTTTGGTTTGGTCTAATTTACGGATGCATCTAACTTCACAGGTAAGTAGATCCCTCTTTCTATCACCACCTCTCCGTTTTCTAAATACAAATTCCAAAACCTGAAATCTAAATATAGTTTATAGCTTGGAGAGTCTTGACTATGCAGGCAGATTAGACAAGTTAGGGCTACATTAGAGAAGCGACGTTTGTGTGGGGATATGATCACTTTATACAAATATATTAATGGGCCATACAATAAACTCTCTGGTGCATTGTTTACTGATCGGTCATATCATAGGACACATGGACATCTTTTAAGATTGGAAGAAAAGAAGTTTCATCTTCAGGTTAGGAAAGGCTTCAGTGAGAACGGTGAAACTGTGAAACTAGCAGATGTGGTAATGGCAAGTTCATTGAATAGCTTTAAAAGTGGGCTAGATAAGTTTCTTAAACTAAAAAATATTGAGAATTACTGGTATTAATTCATATGCTGCAGTTCTGGTTGAGCCAGGGACACTTTACTATGTTACTATGTAGTGAATGCCCTTCCTTAATAAAAATGCTCTGCCACCGGGCTCATTTGATTTTTATTCCCAATATCCTGTTTATGTTCGCTTAAACGGACTTTCAGTTGTCTTGATGTCTGTCCCACATTTTTTGCCACATGGGCACTTTTATGCATATACCACATGTGACATCATACACATGTGGTTGCCTTTTATTTTGAACTTAATATCTTTCATGGGGTGATAAATAATATCCCTTTTTATACAACAGTATATTAAGAAAGGGCATTCACTATCCCAGTTTAGATTTCTGGTTTTGGACCCATTTGTGTGCAGGCCCATATGTATGTATAGTTTATTTATAAAATACAATAGAGTCATACAAGGGGATAAATACATAGTTCAGTACTTAAATATATAAATAGAAGTGCTAAAGCTTTGCCACAAGAAGTAAGGAGATCCCTTCCCCGTAGAGCTTACAATGTAGTTAGGTGGGTAACATTCCGATACAATGGAATGGAGATGTATGCAGTGCAAATTAAAAAATCATATACTGTGCTGGTTACCCGATAGGTAGGATGTAAGACTAGATTTCAACCTGCTAATATGTCCACTGTTTAGAACCTATCAAGTGTGATCAATCTCTGTTTCTAGTGTATGTAAGTGTATAAATAACTGCAGTAGTCCCATACAGTAATAGCCAAATCCAGTATGGCTATTACTGTATGGGACTCCTGTATGGGAATTCTGCTGTCCATTTAAAGGGCAACTAAAACCTCAAAACAAAACAGAATCAGAAGGCAGTAGTGGTCATTATTTCAACCCTTGGCTTATACTCGAGTCAATTCATGGTTTTCTGAGGTGAGTGACTTGAATATAAGCCAAGGATATTTTTAAAGCCTAAAAACCTCGGATTATACTTGAGTATATACGGTGTATAGCCTGCTCAGTGCAATCTGCTGTTCTAGTTCTACTCCTGGTGTCCATAGATTGTTACATACAATATGTATGCATGTGTGTATGTGTATGTTTGTTTATATAGCACCACTTGGGGACACAGCGCTGTACAATATTAGAATACAAAAAGTCATACAAGGGGGACAATAAATAGATACATAAATAAATAAATGAGTATGAGCATCATATAATATAAGTGCTTCAAACATGTAACATAAGGAAAGTTGTCCCTGCCCCATAGAGCTTACAATCTAATTAGGTGGGTAACATACAGATACATAGGAAAGGGTGGAAGTGCCACAGTAATAACTGGTGCAGTGTCAACAGTCCTATGCTGTGCTGTGCTCAGAGAGATAGAATGAAAGGTTAGATTTAAACCTTTTTATTGAGGTTTCATGATGAGGAGAGAGAGAGGAATAGAAATCCAGAGGACGGGAGTCACAAGAGAAAAGGGTTTAAGGCGAGAGGAGGCGGTGTTAGTGGGGGGTCTGTATAAAAGATGGTTTTGTGATGATCAGAGGGTATGGGCAGGGACATATGGGGACACATGAGAAGAAATATAAGAAGGAGCAGCATACCAAAGGGATTTAAATGTTAAGAGAAGGATTTTGTATATAATGCATTCTTTAATGGGGAGCCAGGTAGATGTGCGGCACAGAGGAGATTTAATTTCCTGATTGTTAGAGAGCGACACAATGTGTACAGCAAAGTTAAGTATCGACTGAAGGGGAGAAAGATGGGAAGCAGGAAGACCAGAAAGTTACAACAGTCCATGTGTGAAAGGATGATAGCATGGATAAGTATAGCAGTAGTCTAAAGTGAGAGGAATCTACAGATTTTCACAATATTATGGAGAAAAAAGTGAAAGGTTTTAGCAACATTGTAAGTGTGATTAGAAAAGGAGAGAGAGGAATCAAATGAATATTAGCCGACTGAATAGGGTAAATGGGGGTGTTTTCAACAAATAGAAAAAGGTGGGATAGGACGAGGTTTAGGTGTGAAAATGATTAGTTCCATTTTAGTCAAGTTTAGTTTGAGGCATCGATACACCATCCATGAGGAGACAGCACGGAGACAGTAGAAGATGCATGATTGGATGTCAGGACTTGCGTGGGGGTAGAAAAGTATAATTGAGTTTTATCGGCATATAGATGGTATTTTAAACCAAATGTGCTAATGGCATAGAGACAGTGTATATAGTATAGTATAGAGTAGGTTCTGACACAGGGGTGCCTCTAAGGTTTTTGCCACCTGAGCCAAACTTCGATTGCTGCCTATATGCGGCGTGTGTAGCACACCGCCAGCAAAACCGGGTGGGCTTGGCTTTGTGGGTGCAAGCACAGCTAGCCATTTTGGCATCATTTATTTGCACAGTTCCTTTAAATAGACATTTATCCACACCATAATAACAGAAGAATAAATAATTTTGCCCAAAAGAGCCTGCCATCACATAAAGGTAGACTCTTTAAACAGGACCCTTACTTTCCTAACTAGTCTAACCTAGCCTAATTTAACAAACTATCTAAAGCTAATCTAACTTAGGAAATGCCTTTTAACAATATCTAACACATTTATTAAAGAAAATATGAAAAAATAACATCTGCAGCAAAGTATATGTTTGGTTGAGCAATCTAGTGCAATCAGTGAGAATAGACAGTAAAGGTCCCATACAGTGAGATTACAGACAGTAAAGGTCCCATACAGTGAGATTACAGACAGCAAAGGTCCCATACAGTGAGATTACAGACAGTAAAGGTCCCATACAATGAGAAAAGACAGTAAAGATCCCATACAGTGAGAACAGACAGTAAGGAACCCATACAGTGAGAACAGACGTATGCTTGTGAAGGTTCTCATTCATCCAGGCCATGGTATATCTGTTGTATTCAATTAGATCAACTGGACAAGTCATTCTGAATTGAGAAAGCCAGTCGGATGACTAGCGAAACGTCTTCAAGAACTAAACTTCAAGTCCAGTTGATCTAATTGAATACAACAGATATAGTGAGAACAGACCTTAAAGGTCCCATACAGTGAGAACAGACAGTAAAGGTCCTATACAGTGAGAACAGACAGTAAAGGTCCCATACAGTGAGAACAGACAGTAAAGGTCCCATACAGTGAGAACAGACAGTAAAGGTCCCATACAGTAAGAAAAGACAGTAAAGGTTCCATACAGTGAGGACAGACAGTAAGGGTCCCATGCAGTGAGGACAGACAGTAAAGGTTCCATACAGTGAGAACAGACAGTAAAGGTCCCCATTGGCAAGCGCAGGATTTTCATGGGGAATGGGCTACCATTGAACAAGTGTTGTTGACCTCTGTCGGTTGGCGTTTGCCTGGATCAGATGAACAGGCAATTTGACATGCCTGTAAATCATCGCCAAATGTGGGGTCCATAGGAGATATTTGCCATGGTCGACCACTCTATAGCTGTGAGCGGTCGGAACAGAACATTTGTCTAACGTTCATTACCATTAGTGTCTTTCAAAGTCCGAGCTATGAGACTGACAACGGATCTGACAGAATTTGCTGGATTTTGACAGTATCAGGAGCTATTGGGCAAGATGGAAATTTTCCATTACCAGTTCCCTTTACTACAGTAGAAGGAGCCGATAACTTTAGCCAATGTATGGGTACATTGAATGATCATTCTGTATGAAGAATATATGGAACAATCATTCCTGTGTGTGTATATATATATATTTTGTTTTTTTCTTTCTTAATGTCCCTATTCCTGCTCATTAAGCTCCATCACAGTGTAGTAGGTACAGTAAGTACTTAATATAAACCCAGTCTCAGCATTTACCTCAGCTGCAGGGTTAATGTTGATACAGTTCAACATACTGTCAATCAGGACAGACTGGATACATTTTTGAAACATACAAATGCTGCTTCTTACTCACAGCTCAGTTAATGCAACAATCTATGTGCAGCATTTGACTGTTGCCTCTTCACATATTATGGACCCCTGACCAGCATTAAGACTACACTCTTAGATGCCCCATGAACTATTGCCTACTAACCTACGATGTGCGGACATGATTTGTGTATGACCATTTAATTGATCATCTGCACTCAGCACTTTTGGATGCTTTTCATCTTTATATACTGCTGCTATCTTTATCTACCTCAATATTGCTGTGCATCAGTACAGCTTCTATGGATAGGCTTTTTTTGCACTATCGCTGTATATACGCGATGACTTAATCGCGAAGGCGGTATACTGTTTAAATATTCCTCTTCCATTTATCCACGCTGTTGAGAAAGCCCTTGTATAGGGCGAAACGCATCCAGCATCTGTTCTAGGCCTTGCCTTGGTCCCTGCCCTGGCTCTCCCTCTCATGGACCCCCCATCGACTGCACTTTGACTCAGATCCATGACAGATAAGTGTATGGCTTTATACAGTATTGTTACCATTATTACTACTGTGTATATGTGAGTCTAGTGATGGAGGGCTGCACTTGTATTAGACACTATCATGGAAATTTAATAAAGATTCTTATTGTTAAAATGGTGCTAATTTTGCCCCAAGCAATCAGATCTTATTTAGCATTTGAAAGCTAGCATCTGATTGGTTGGGGCAAAATTAGCACCATTCTTAACGGTAAGATCTTTTATTGAATCTCCCTGTATGTACTTGTTGGATAGGGTACTTTGATACTCCAGTGTAAATATCTTTTTAAATGATTTTCATTGTATTGTTCACATTATACCCCAGTCTGTGCTTTAATAAAGGGTTGTATATACATTTATCATATTTGAGTGCAATACCTTCTTATTTCTTTTTGGTTGGATGACTATAGTTTCTAGGCCAATACATTAGTTGCCTATGTGGCACAATATCAAAAGCTTTAGCAAAATCCAAGTATACCACATTCACTGCTATGCCAGAATCTAATTTCTTATTCACTTCTTCATAAAAACCAAGTAAATTTGTCTGACACAATCTATTTCTCATAAATCCATTCTGACTTACTAATCTTACTAATAAGATCAGTTCTGGAGACAAAAAACACTGATGTTAGGTTTACATGTCTATAGATACCAGATAGAGATGTACTGTCTCTGTCAATGCCGATGTACTAATTGAACATGTTAATTCCTTTTTTCAATACTAGGAGTATTTAAGGATAGCTTAAACGGTTGTTAATGTTATTAAACATTGGGGGGGATTAAATATGGCACAAATCCGTCCATAAGTTGGTCATACGGGACTTAGATTCCAAAACTAACATCAATATCAAGAAATATAGATCTTCCAATTTCAATAACGAAGAGAAAGTGGCATTACAACAACTTAAAGACAACAAATCCATAGTCATTAGAAATTTGGACAATATATAGACCTGTTCCATAAGTTGGTCATACGGGACTTAGAAAAATTAGATTCCAAAACTAACATCAATATCAAGAAATATAGATCTTCCAATATCAATAACAAAGAGAAAGTGGCATTACAACAACTTAAAGACAACAAATCCATAGTCATTAGAAATTCGGACAAGGGTGGTTCCATAGTTGTCAAGGACACGGCACAATACGAACTGAAGCATCTAGACAATTGGATGATAAGGACACTTATATGTTATTATCTGGCGATCCGATAGATTCTTTTCTGAAACGCTATAATGAGTTGACTCTTAAGGGTTATGATTCATTATTGATGACGAGGAACATGAGTTCCTAAAAATTAGAAACCCACGCACACCCATTTTTCACATGTTCCCCAAGGTGCATAAATCCCTAGTGGATGTCAAAGCTAGACCCATTGTATCAGGGATAGGATCACTAAATGAGCGTCTAGCAGAATATATCAATAACCTGCTTCTGCCTATGGTCATCAAACTACCTAGCTATCTGAGAGATACTACTGCATTATTAACATGCTTTGATAACTTTGTATGGGACCCCAAATACTATTGGGTATCTATGGACGTTACGTCCTTATATACATGTATTGAGCATTCAACAGGTCTTTTAGCAGTAAAATACTGGCTTAAATTCTTTAACATGTACTGCGACAAACAAAACTGTTATATTTTGGTACTTGAATATTTACTTACTACTAATTACTTCATGTTTGCCAATAAATACTACCTACAACAGAGAGGGGCGGCTACGAGGGCAAAATTTTCACCCTCATATGCCAACCTTCTTATGGGTAAATGGGAACAGGAAATTTTATATGGACCAAACAATCCTTATATGTCATATATCGTAACTTATGTGAGGTACATAGATGATTTATTATTAGTTTGGAATGGGGACCCTACACATATTCATGACTTTGTTAACTATTGTAACAACAATAATTACAACATCAAACTTACAACACATATACATGAAACCAATATGGAGTTTTTTTTGTTTTTTTTTCTATATAGAGCATGACAAGGTGGTTACGGATCTATATAGAAATATTTACTAAAATGCTATCTTACATGCTGACTCAGCACATCATTACACAGTTAAATTCCATACCATATGGCCAATTATTATCGATTACGCCTCATTTGTAAAAATTGGGACATTTTCAACACTTTTATCAGTACATTTTCCAAACAAAGGGGCATATTTATAAGGTTCGTTAACTTTTCGCGGCCGTTTTCGCGGACATTAACGCATAAATCGCGTTTACCGCGATTTATAAATGTCCGAAAACGGCCGTGAAAAGTTAACGAAGCGTTAACCTTTCGCGGCAATACTACCTGTTACCGCCGCTTCTATTATAAAGCGGCGGTACTGGTTTCGCTCGGCTAGTATCGGCTGTTTTACTTCGCCACCTTGAAGGTGGCGAAGTCAGCCGATACTAACCTCCCGCGGCGGGGATGGGCAGGCAACCCGCGGGGGTGGGCTTAGGGTCCCCAGCTCGAACCGGGACCCCCTCCCCGGCCCTTGTAAGGGCCCTTGCGGCACTGAAGTGCCCTTGCGGCACTGACAAGTGACTTTGGCGGGGGTCCCGCAGCTCGAACCGGGACCCCCAGTGTGCGGCTCTTAAAAGAGCCCTTGGGCGACGTCTTCGGGCTGGTGACACCAACCCCACTCAGGCCGCCGATGCCAGGCAGCTCACTGCGGCCGCCAGTGAGCCCGCTGGCACCCGCGGCCTCAGCGGAGCCGATGTTGCCAGCCGCTTCTTTCTTCTTTCTTCAGCCATACTGCGATGGCATCTGAGTTCCGCGGCGGAAAGCTCCTCTTATATAGGTTTGCAGAAATCCATAATCCGTTTCTGATTGGTCAATTTTAATACTTGCTTACATTAACCATCAGATTTCAGAACTTTCCAGAAATCTGATTGGTTAATGTAAAGCAAGTATTAAAAAATTGACCAATCAGAAACGGATTATGGATTTCTGCAAACCTATATAAAGAGGAGTTTTCCGCCGCGGAACTCAGATGCCATCGCAGTAGATGGCTGAAGAAAGAAGAAGAAGCGACTGGCAACATCGGCTCCGCTGAGGCCGGCGTTGCCAGCGGCTCACTGGCGGCCGCAGTGAGTCTGCTGGCATGGCGACCTGAGTGGGGTTGGTGTCGCCGGCCCGAAGACGTGCGTGGATCAAGACGCCGGCAACATCGGCCTTGTTGAGGTCGCCGGCGCCCGCCGGGGGTGCCCCTGGCCGCGCAGGGTACCTTCCGGGGGTCGGCGGCCTCGGCGGAGCTGGTGTCGCGGGACTGGAAGAAAGAAGACGCCCGCCAAGGGCTCTTTAAGAGTCGCACTGGGGGTCCCGGTTTGAGCTGCGGGACCCCGCCAAAGGCAACTTGTTAGTGCCGCAAGAGCCCTTAAAGGGCCGGGGAGGGGGGGTCCCGGTTCGAGCTGCGGGACCCCCTAAGCCCCAAAGGCCCTTCTCAGGGCCCCGCTGGAGGGAGCTCCACCTCCCAGCGGCTCCCTCCCTTCCCCTCCCGGACGGGCGGCCGGGGCGGGGGTTGGAGGGGTTGCGGGGAGGGGTGCGCGGCGGGTGGTCGCGACCACCTGCTGCGGCCCCTTCCCGGCAGCCCCTCCTAGCCTCCGTCGAGATTGCCGCGAGCGGGGAACGGGTTGGGAGGGGCTGCTGGGAAGCGGCGGAAGCCACCGCGGGGTGTGTGGGCGGGGTGGGCGTATGCCCCGCCCCCTTAGGAGCGGCATCGGGAAGGGATTTTAAGTCCCTTCGCGGCGATACTGTATAGGCTTAAAATTACCACAGCACATCGCAGCCGCGATACATATCGCGGGAATAGCGCTCGCCGTTATAAATACGGCGATAGCGCTATTTTGCGGGCGCGATGTGCGGCTGGCGGTATATTTTTAGAGCTATTATCGTTGCTTTATAATATGCCCCTTTGTCAGTAGTCAGACTAGCCGCAAATATAAGATTAACAGGTATCATAATTGTCGCTCATGTAACGTGATATATCTCGCTACCTGTCTATGTGGTAGCCAATACGTGGGTAAAACCACAAGATTGGCCAAAAGAAGAATTATGGAACACATTAATGCAACCAAAAGAAATGATCACAAGTCAGCTATAGCAGCCCACCTTCTGACACAACATGGTGGATCTCTGTGTATTAAGTTTCAGCTTATTGATAAAATCAGAATATCTGCCAGAAAGGGCGACTGGCATCGAGAACTTCTTCGTAAAGAAGAGTTCTGGATATACCATTTGAAAACGATTACACCATTGGGACTCAATGCTGACTTTGAATTAAACTGTTTCGTGTATTGAACCGCATCAGTCCCCAAGGGTTCCGCTCCTGACACTTTCCTATTCTCTACTTGCTACTCGCTATATCACGGATTCTAGATATCTTACTTTGCCGCATATTATCATGTAGCACATCTTGTGTTTTAACCCATGTTCCTGGCCTTTTATATATACATCTATACATTTGTTTAGGTTGTTTTTATATTGTATCCCTTATATTTGCTACTTGTGCATTTATGTATATCCTTTTGATGATGAATCATTGTATTCAATTGTAGTCAGGTCCTATGTATCAATCTAGGGTTCCCAGCTGGACTGTTATTCGGTCTGAGCCCATTTATTGGTTACTCACCTGTATATGATCCGGCGAGAGTCTCCCTTGTGGTCTCTGATGAAGCGGAAGTAACCGTGAAACGTGTCAGGTCACCACCCCCCCACACTTGGCGTCTCCCTTGTCCATGGATGTATCATGTGTATCGTCCACTATTTTAACATTTATCAATAAATGTGAAGTTTTATCTTTTCAACCGGTCTAAGGTGTACTTTGTCTTGGATGCATCTCTTTGCCCCACATTTTTCACAAATCCGTCTAAAACCCATGTTAACCTGAAGAAATTTCGAGTTAATGTGGGTTTTAGATGCATTTTAGAGCACAGCGCCATTTCCAAATGTTTTTGGAAATAGCACTGTGCTAGCGATCCAAAACCCCTTCCGTTAAGTTTTTGAAACGGCACTTTGAATGGGGCGTTAAATTCATGCTTCTTAGCCCGATCCCGCAATGCAATACCTGATGTAATCTCGTTCACGTCAGGTATTGTATCGCGGGATCGGGCTAAGGTAAGTAACGCACTTCTGAATATTGAATTTCCCCCATTATGTTTTATTTTAATTAAGTGACAGACTCCATTTGTGCAATCCGTGAGGAGGCAAACCTGACGTTTTGTTTTCACAGTGCATGCTTGTTTTATGTGGGATTCCCAGTTCATCTCCATTGGGTTCAGCCACTCATACGGACCTTAGGAGGAGATTCTATTATTAGAAGGGTAGATAGGGTAATCTGTCGCCAGGACCCTGCATGCCGAACAGTGTGTTGTCTGCCTGGTGCTAGGGTTCGACATGTGGTGGATCGTGTAGACAGATTATTGGGTGGGGCTGGGAGTGACCCGGGGTCTTGGTTCACATTGGTGCCAATGACAAAGTTAGAGTGGAGGTGGGGGAGGTCCTTAAAAATGATTTCCGAGAATTAGGGGCCAAGTTAAAGCAAGGCTCCAGGGTAGTGATTTCAGAAATACTACCGCAGCCACGTGCTACGCTAGGGAGGCAACGGGAGCTCAGGAGTATAAATGCGTGGCTAAGAGAGTGGTGTGGAGATGGGGTTTGGGTTTTTAGAGAACTGGGCTGACTTTCTGTTGGCTACAGGCTCTTTGTAGTGACGGATTGCACTCAATGGTGGTGGTGCAAACTGTTTGGGGGAGAAGATGGCTAGGGGGTTGGAGGAGATTTTAAACTAGGTATGGGGGGGGAGGAAAGTTTAACTACACAGGGGTAGAAGAGAAGTTAGGGATCTGGGGGCTGTAACACACGGAGGAGGAGAGGAGAAGGAGGAGGGGGGAGCATAGAGGATAAGGAGGCATGTACGACCATGTATGGAAGTAAATCAATTGATAATCTAAAATGTATGTTTACAAATGCAAGGAGTCTGGCTGGAAAAAACCGGCGAACTTGAAATAATAGCTTTAAAGGAAAGGTAGATGTAATTGGTATAGCAGATCATGGCTTAATGATTCACACGACTGGACCGTAAATATTGAAGGGTACTCCTATTTAGACATGACGAGTTAATAAGAAAGGAGGAGGAGTATGTATGTATGTTAAACAGGAATTGAAGCCAAATTTAAAAGATGGAATAGATGGGGGAGCAAACGATGCGGCAAAACATTATGGGTGGAACTGTGTACAGGAAGCAGAAGGTGGGTAATTAATTGTTGGAGTGTGTTATAAGCCGCGGGGAAGAGGTGGAAATGAATCTCCATATGCAGTTGGCGAAGGTGCTGGTATGGGGCATGTTCTGGTTATGGGGGATTTTAACTACCCTGAAATAGATAATGGAACTGCCAGCACCTCAAAAGGTATAAGTTCTTAAATTTCCTATATGAGCATTTTCTCACAGATGGTAGAAGTTCCTACTAGAAGAATGCGTTGTTGGATCTGGTGATATCTAATAACCCAGAGCTCATTTTGGAGATGAAGGTAATGGGAAGCTTAGGGAATAGTGACCATGATATAGTGTCATTTAATATAGGTTGCAGAAAACTAAAGTGCAATGGCTTAACAAAAACTTTTAACTTTAGGAAAGCTAATTTTATGCTTTTAAAGGAATCGCTCCTGCTCAGACTGGGGGGAATGTTTCTAGGTAAAGATACTGAGCAGATGTGGACCACTTTTAAAGGGATATTAAACATAAACATTTCCATCGGTACCTTTAGGAAACAAGTGTGTAAAAAAGGTCCACTCTGCTGGCTTAATGTCAGGTAAAAAGGGAAATGGAAAAAAAGAAAAGGGCTTTTAAAATTTTGAAAGCAGAAGGCACAGAACAGGCTTACAGGGAATTCAAAAGTTGTAATAAAGAGTGCAAGAAAGCAATTAAACTAGCTAAAATAGAAATGAAATACGGATTGCCGAACAAAGCAAGTCCAACCCCAAGATGTTTTTTAAGTATATAAATGGTAAAAAAATGAGGACTGAGAATGTGGGACCATTAAATAATGGAGCTGAGGTGGTTGTAGAGGATGCCGAAAAGGTAATCTGCTCTAAACCGTTTTTTTACATCGGTTTTTTCTGTTGAGAATCCTTACAGTAGGGATGTAACAATGTGGAGGGAGGAAATGAAGAGTTTTCACATTGGATAACAGAGGATATGGTACGGAATCAATTAGACAAAGTTAATATCAATAAAGCGCCAGGACCAGATGGATTGCATCCTAGGATTTTAAAAGAGCTTAGTTCAGTTCTAGCAAGACCACTGTGTCTCATCTTTTGATTCGCTTTTGTCTGGGGATGTGCCGCTGGATTGGAAAAAAGCCAATGTAATACCAATATTCAAAAAAGGTAGTCGTTCACAGCCTGGTAACATAGACCTGTAAGCCTAAAATCAGTGGTAGGGAGGTGATGGA
This sequence comes from Hymenochirus boettgeri, assembly GCA_019447015.1. NCBI lineage: Eukaryota > Metazoa > Chordata > Amphibia > Anura > Pipidae > Hymenochirus > Hymenochirus boettgeri. The sequence goes on along the minus strand of CM033471.1, from coordinate 166,027,691 downwards.
AACTTTGTTAAGGGATCATATCCTGACTTTGTCTCCAGAGATCATCTTATTAGTAGTAGTCAGCATGGATTTATGAGAAATAGATCATGCCAGACAAATTTAATTGGTTTTATGAAGAAGTGAGTAAGAAGTTAGATTCAGGCACAGCTGTGGATGTGGGATATTGGATTTTGCAAAAGCCTTTGATACTGTGCCACATAGGCGATAATGTATAAACTGAGGACTGTTGGCCTTGAAGAAAACATTTGTTCATGGATAGAGAACTGGTTATTGGACCGCAAACAGAGAGTGGTGGTTAATGGAGCTACATCTATGTGGGCTAAAGTTCTAAGCGGAGTTCCTCAGGGTTCTGTACATGGGGCCGCTTCTGTTTAATCTGTTTATAAATGACTTAGAAGGGGGCATTGAGAGCAAGGTCTCTGTGTTTGCTGATGACACTAATATGCAGAGCTTTGGAAACTTCCAATGATGTGCAAGTGCTGCAAGCAGACCTAGATAGATATCAAAATGGGCAGCAGAATGGCAGATGAGATTCAATGTTGATAATGTAAGGTGATGCATTTGGGATTAATAATCCCTGTGCACACTACACCATAAATAACTCTGTGTTAAGTGCATCTGAAATGGAAAAAGATTTGGGGGTTCTGGTAGATAACAGACTTAGCTGTAGCAAACAATGCCAGGTAGCAACAGATGAGCTAGAAGATATTGTCTTGTATAAAGAGGGGAATGGAATCAAGAGAGAAAAATATTATTCTCCCTCTTTACAAGGCACTGGTAAGGCCACATTTTGAATATGCGGTGCAGTTTTGGAATCCCATATACAAAAGGGACATCTTGGAAATTGAAGCAGTTCAGAGAAGAGGCAACTAAATTAATAAGGGGAATGGAGGGCTTGAATATGCAGGCAGATTAGACAAGTTAGGGCTGTTTACATTGAGAAGCGGCGGTTGGTGGGGACATGATAACCTTATACAATATATAATGGCCATACAGTGAACTCTCTGGTGCATTGTTCACTAATAGGTCATATCAGAGGACTCGTGGACATCCTTTAAGGGTGAAGAAAAGAGTTTCATCTTCAGGTTAGGAGAGGTTTCTTTACAGTGGAACGTGAAAGTGTGAAACGTGGAACTGTCTTCCAGCGGAGGGGGTAATGGCAAGTTCATTGAATAACTTTAAAAAAGGCCTGGATAAGTTTCTAAAACTAAAAAATATTGAATTACTGGTATTAATGCATATAGATCTGGTTGATCCAGGGATACATTCCGATTGCCGTTTGGAGTAGGAAGAATTTTTTCCCCCATTTTTTAGCTGGGGTTTTTTGCCTTCCTCTGGATCAACTGTTAGGTAAAAAAAAAAAAAGATAGGTTGGACTTGATGGACGAATGTCTTTATTCAACCTTAATTACTATGTTACTATGTTACTATGAGTGTCAGATCTACAGCCGCTCTAACTATTGCATTTTCTATAGTTACCAGGCTGTGAACGACAAACCTTTTTGAATATTGGTATTACATTGGCTGTTTTCCAATCCAACGGCACATCACCAGACAAAAGTGAATCTGAAAAGATAAGAAACAGTGGCCTAGTTAAAACTTGTCTAAGCTCTCTTAGGATCCGTGGATGTATTCCATCCGGTCCTGGGACTTTATTGATATTAACTTTGACTAATTGTCACTGTACCATATCCTCTCTCAGCCAGAGTAAATATTCCTTATTTATACCCTACATATTATAACAGTCCCTGCTATAAGGACTAGGATTCTCTATAGTGAATACAGAGTGGAAAAAATGGCTTAGCACATTAGCATTATCGGCATCCTCTATAACCATCTCAGCACCAATATTTAATGGTCCCACATTCCCAGTCCTCTTCTTTTTACTATTGATCTACATAAAAAACATTTGGTTGGACTTGCTTTGTTCTGCTATCCATGTTTCATTTTCAATTTTAGCAAGTTTAATTGCTTTCTTGCACTCTTTATTACAGCTTTTATACTCCCTGTAAGCTTGTTCTGTTCCCTCTGATTTCAAAGTTTTAAAGGGCATGTCCACCCCCAAAACTACAATTTAACCCACTACTGGCCCCACTGTGTAGTGTAGTAAAATCCTTACCTTACATCCCTGCTCCAAATGGCTGCCCTGCAATGTCCCCCCAAAGTCCAAAAAACTGACCACCTGGAGCCTGGCCAAGTCCATATAGGACTCTGCCTCCTGTCTCTTCTCTGGGAGAAAAATTATATGTGCACTGCAGCCCTTCCCTCCCTCTCTTTCTCTCTCCCTCCCCCTAGCTCAAATCCCCTTTTCTGTAGTGTAGGGCTCCCAACCCCAACCGCTATAGTTATTTGAAGCAAAACTCCCCTGATCATTACTTACATTGCCTTTCCCCCCGATGTTCAGTACAGTCGGAAGCCGCGTCTGTGATTGGCTGCCTCTCAGCCAATCACGGACATGGCTGCCTGTCCAGCCCCCTGCTTGCAGTTTCATGTAAGTATAGGGCCGGGACTGAACGTCAGGGGGAAAGAGGCAATGTAAGTAATGATCAGGGGAGTTTTGCTGCAAATAACGATGGCATTTGGGGTTGGGGGAGGGAGCCCTACACTACAGAAAAATTCTAAAAACGGGTGGACGGGTGCCCTTTAAAAGCCATTTTCTTTTTTTCCATTTCCCTTTTTACCTGAGTGGACCTAATTTGTTAACACTTGTTCCCTAAAGGTATAAATTTAGAAATGTAATAGTTCAATATCCCTTTAAAAGCAGTCTACTTCTGTTCAATTTCCTTACCTAGGAACAAAACCCCCCAGTCTCTGAGAAGGGGTGATTCCTTTAACAACAGAAAATTAGCTTTCCTAAAGGTAAACATTTTTGTTAACCCAGTGCACTTTTGTTTTTTGCAATCTATATCATGATCACTATTCCCTAAGCTTCCCATTACCTTCATCTTCAAAATGAGCTCAGGGTTATTAGATATCACTAGATCCAACAACGCATTCTGTCTAGAAGAAACTTGTACAATCTGAAAGAAATTTCCGTGAATTTCCCACATTGTTTCTGCCTTATCGTTTATACCACTGATGGGCAAGCTACAGCTCTCCAGATGTTTGAAAACTACAAGTCCCAGTATTCCTATGCTTCCCTCTGTAGTTTAGGAATGCTGGGAGTTGTGAGGATCACCGGTTTATACAATCTATTCCATCTTTTAGGTTTGTTTTCAATTCTTGCTTAACATACATACATACATACTCCCCCTCCCTCATTTTTAACTCAGTCATGTCTATATAAGGAGTATCCTTCCATATTTACTGTGAATCATTTAGCCATGTTTGGACTTTATTATTGAAAGTACCCTTTCCTGATAATACATTATCCCAGTTGACATTCTGAAGAGCTGCTTTTAACCTGGGAAAATTTGCCTTCCCGAAATTAAGTCCAAACGCCACTATTTCATGGTCACTATTCCCTAATCCTCCAGTTACTCACCTCCTCTCTGCTAGCATTTGGCGGCTTATAGCAGACACCAACAATGACATTACCTCCTTTCCTGTTGCCTAATTCCACCCATATTGCCTCCACTTTATCATCCATATCGCCAGTTATTTCTTCTTTTAAATTTGGCTTCAATTATTTTTTAATATAAACACATACTTCTCCCCCTTTACTTTTTTCTCTGTCCTGCCTAAACAAGGCATATCCTTCTAAATTTACAGCCCAGTAGTGATAACTGTTCAACCATGTTTCTGCTATGCCTAATACGTCATACTTTTCATTCAATGCCATAATTTCCAATTCACCCATTTTGTCAGCCAGGCTTCTCGCATTTGCAAACATACATTTCAGTTTATGATCCTGTAATTTATTCGTACACTTTAATACACATGCCTCCCTATCACCTATGCTAGCCCCACCCCCCTTTCTGCCCACCACTGGCCTACACCCTGCTTTCCTCCTGGGCTATCTATCCCAGTGAGACTGCTAATACCCTCCCCCCCAAACCTAGTTTAAAATCTCCTCCAACCCTCTAGCCATCTTCTCCACTAAAACAGCTGCACCGCCATCAGTGAGGTGCAACCCATCCCTACTAAAGAGCCTGTAGCTGACAGCAAAGTCTGCCCAGTTCTCAATAAACCCAAACCCTTCTTCCTTACACCACTCTCTTAGCCACGCATTAATGCTCCTAAGCTCCCGCTGTCTCCCTGGCTTAGCACATGGCTGCAGTAGTATTTCTGAAAACACTACCCTGGAGGTCCTTGCTTTTAACTTGGCCCCTAGCTCTCGGAAATCATGTTTAAGGACCTCACCTCCTCCTCTAACTTTGTCATTGGCACCAATGTGAACCAAGACCGCCGGTTCACACCCGGCCCCACCCAATAATCTGTCTACACAATCCACCACATGCCGAACCCTAGCACCAGGCTGGCAACACACAGTTCAGCATGTAGGGTCTTGGCGGCAGATTACCCTATCTACCTTTCTTTGCTCAAGGGACTAGCCCCCTCCATACACGCTAATTACGAGATTCATTCCACTTCATTACCTAAGATGGCAAATCTGTTGGGATGGAAAATTTGGGAAGAAGCCACCCTACCCTTCCGTCCCCCACTTACCCTAGTAACCCTAACAAAACTACCTCCCCCCCTCAACCTTCCCTGTCCCACTTCCACCCACCTCTATACTGGCCCGAGCCAGTGCCTGCTGACCCCCAGATTTACCAATGCTGCAAGCTGCCCCCTTAGACTCTCCACCTCAGCTTCCAAACGGGCAACCCACTCACACCTGACACAGACATAGGTTCCCCGGGAACGTCTGCTCTAGGTTCCTATACATGTGGCAGGATGCACATTGCATGGTACCGACAAAACTGTCCCTTCTAATACACCATAACAGCACAGTGAGGCACAAACCTTGTTTAATTTCCCTTCTTGTTTCAATGTTCTTTTTCTATGTCCTTGAGATCAAGGTCCTTAAGAGCAAGGGACACTTTCTTAGGTACTTAGGGAGCTAAGTTCAGTTTTATCTAGGCCATTGCTTCTTATTTTTGCACATTCCCTCATGTCCAGAGGTGTGCCTCTGGATTGGAAAAAGTCTGATTGTCATTCCAATATTCAAAAAGGGTAGTCGTTCACAGCCGGATAATTACAGGCCTGTAAGTTTAACTTCAGTGGTGGGGAAGATCCTGGAAAGTTTAATAAGGGAACTTTGTTCTAGAGTATGTTTCAAGGGCTGACATTATAAGAAGTAAACAGCATGGATTTAGGAGGAATAGATCTTGTCAAACTAACTTGCTTGGCTTTTATGAAGAAGTAAGTAAAAATTTAGACTCTGGCATAGCACTAGATGTAGTTTACTTGGATTTTGCAAAGGCTTTTGATACAGTCCCCCACAGGCGACTAATGTATAAACTAAGGTCTGTTGGTCTGGGTAGTCACATTTGTACATGGATATAAAATTGGTTATGAATAGGATGCAGAGAGTAGTTGTTAATGGGGCTTCATCCTTATGGACTAAAGTGGGGTGCCACAGGGTTATGTGTTGGGGCCGCTTCTATTTCATCTATTTATGAATGATTTGGAAGTGGGTATTGTCAGCAAGGTTTCTGTGTTTGCTGACGACACAAAACTTTGTCAACCATTAAAAACTTCAGAGGATGTGCAATCGTTGCAGGGGGATCTAGATAGATTGTCACATTGGGCTGCTAGAGAAAAGGCGCTTGCATGGGGATATGATTACTGTGTATAAATACATTAATGGGCCATACAATAAACTATTTGGGGCATTGTTCACCAATAGAGCATGTCAGAGGACACGAGGACATCCCTTAAGAAAAAAGGTTTAGGCTGAAAGTTAGGAAAGGGTTTTTCACTGTGGGAACGGTAAAGCTATGGAACTGTATTCCTTCCAGTGGACGTTGTTATGGCAGGTTCACTGGTCAGTTTAAAAAAAAAGCTGGATGAGTTTCTGCAAACAAGGAATGTTGCAAGTTACTGGTATTGCCACATAAAGTAGAGTTCATCCAGGGAAATTTCCGATTGCCACTTGGGGTCAGAAAGGAATTTTTTTCCCCTTCATAAATTTGGTGGGGTTTTTTTTGCCTTCCTCTGGATCAACAGTTAGGCAGAAAATGAGGATATTGCTAGATGGGTTGGACTGGATGGACATATGTCTTTATTCAACCTCAAATATTATACAATACTATACTTACTATACATGCTACTTCTGAGCTGTCGTCCTCTGCTTCTTCACCTAAGACAGTAAATCTGTTTGGATCAACTAGCTGGAAAGAAGCAACTCTATTTCTCTACTCGATATTGCTCGGTGGGTTGGACTGGATGGACGTATGTCTTTATTCAACCTCAAATACTATACTATAATAGAATATATGTATTTGGTCATGGAATTCCTACTGGGCTTTTTCAGTGGTAAACCATTGACTTAGGCATCCTATTACTTTGTGTAGGTGGACTGGACTCAAGTCATAAGTGCTTTCCTCTTCCTTGATATTCATTGAATCCTTGTGTACTATGTTGTTTTTGGTAAGGGGTATTCCAAAATGGGCACTGTAAGAAAGGTTTTACATTTTAAAATTGAGATGAATTTTGCAGAAAGGGTTGAGGTCTAGGGAGACTGTTTTACCAGAATTTCTGTCAATGGTGTCATTATTATTATTATTATGGATTTACATGGCGCCAACATCTTCCGTATCGCTTTAGAATTACATGTATACATTCACATCAGGGCTTTCCCCAAAGAGCTTACAATCTAAGCACATTTTTATTTGACACATACAACCTATCAGTTTGTCTTTACGATTGTGGGGAGTGCCTGGAGGAAGCACTGGGAGAACATACAATCTCCCTGCAGATTGTATGTGTTCAAGGGTAGATTCAAAGTCAGGATTTGTGCGTACATTGCAAAGGCGCGTTGGGACCTGTCAGATGGACAGCAGAGGAGCAGGATCGCAAGTAAGTACTCTAATTTCTCTGCCTGCTCCTGATCGTTTTGTTGAAGAACGGGAGGTAAGAAATAGTTCCTTTACCTCCCGTTCTTCAAATAAACTGAAAAAAACTAAAGGTTCGTACACACGTGTGATCTCGTGCGCCGACCCACGACGCACGATGTGTATGAACGCCCATTTTGGGCAATAATTGGCCCATGTATGGGCACTTTATCATCTGAAACAACTGCTCATTCAGGCATCGTTGCCTGATCCAGGCGGATCTCCGAACGAGCAGCCATTTCAGGCGATAAAGTGCACGGGCAATTATCGTCCGAAATGGCCGTTTATACACATTGTGTGTCGCGGGTCCGCACCTGCGATCGCACCTGTTTATGAACCATTAGTCTAATTTATCAGTGGAGATAAGAAGACTCTTTAGGCAATTAACCCTTTGCCATGTTTGACCTGGGGAAAAGTTGTGTTCCATTGTAATCCCTTGAATTTCCTTCATTAAATTACCACAAGTAGTTAATGTTACAAAGTAAAAAGCAAATAAATTACAGAGACTGGGTGTTCTCCTAAGAAAACGCCCCTTAACAGCAAAGTAAACCTCTGATACTGAACCTGTCACGGAAATGAAAAGTGAGAAGAAAAAGGCACACGCATTCCTCTAACATATGTGGGCACACACAGTTTCTTCTCACTCAGGTTCAGTATCAGAAGTTTAGTTTGCTGTTCAAGGAAGTTCAAGGGACTGTGGGACACTAATCTAGCGAGAGCTCAGGGTTTTTGGCCAATCGTTTGTTATCTCTGCCAACGCCCCTTTTCATCCTCGATTTGATTGGACAGGGCTGACTTCTATTTCCATACCTGCTCCAGGTACAGATGTACAATGAAGAAGTGAGAAAAGAAGGTGAAAGCCGAATGGGAATAGAGTCACTGAAAGTGTACTGTAGGGAAGAGGATATTAACAAACAGGAGAAGACTAGAACTCGATGCATCACCATTTTATATACAGCACTACCCAGAATATAGTGACCCATAAAAGACAAAGAGAGAGGTTTGGTAAGAAAGGCAACTGGGGACATCATAAAGGTAAGAGAAAGGAGAGTTTTATCCCAAACATATATTCTATTGTAGACCAGTAATAAGCTAACATGTAATTTGTTGGTGTAGATCAGGTGTAGGAAACTAATAGATCTCCAGATGTTTGAAAACTACAACTTCCAGATTTCCTCTACAAGCACCCTGCATGCAGAAAATGCTGGGAGTTGTAGTTTACAAAACATCTGGAGTCTGGAGATCTACTAGTTGCCTATGCCTGGTGTAGATTAAAGGAGAACTAAACTCAATTTTTTATACTCCAGAATCTGAAAATAACCCCCCTAAAAACACCAATAAGCTATAAAATACCACTTCAGTAAATGTAAGCCTGTTAAGAACTGGATGAAGTATCTCTGTGTATGTGCAGTGTCAGATCACACCTTCTGACCTCAGTCACATGCTTCCTTGCTTTATCGGCCCTGTAAAAGGATTGGCTAGAGATTATTAATGGGTGTGACCAACTGTAACAAGTTTCTGCCGTAGCTAAGGACTGAGCATGTGCAGAACATAATGGTCGTTGACCAAACTGTGTGATATTAGAATGCTGTGAATTAAAGCATAGACCATATGTTATTAAGGTAAATTTTCCAGCACCCGTATCAAAATGAGAGGTAAGACACAGATTACTGGTTTTATATCAAGGTGTTCTGCCTTCTAGTTCAGTGTTGTTCTGTGGCTTTAGTTGTTCTTTAAGAGCAAATGCAAACTTTTGTAGCTCTTGGTACATAAACCCAGTTTGTTTTTCTTGCACAGCAGTACTGCAAAGAATGACGACCACTGATTATTTTTGGCCGACATCCCAATGATCCTTCCTCCCTAGTGTTACATGGTAAACTTCAAGGATAAATATGAATGACTGCAAGACTCATTCTAATATTTAACAGTAAAGTACAATCAAACTATGCGTTCTACCCACTTGTTACAAATTGTTCCATACATTGTTACATTGGTAATTTATCCTAAGTGAGAAGCAGCATTTTTTTGTTTGTCTGCCTGTGATTGACAGCAGCATAGAGATCTGCATCAACATTAACCCTGCAGCTGCCTGAGGTGATCGCTGATACTGGGTTTAGATTTAGTACTTACTCTGTCTGGGTAGCCCATTCTTTTATAAGGTAAAATATATCTGTTTCACATGCTGCACATAATTTTTGTTGTCTATCTATTATTTTCATAGTAGTGTTAAGTTATCTGTGCATAGTAAAGTTATTGGCTTCACGTCAATGATTAGCTGAGACATCACATCTCAGCCAGTCACTGACACGGATACTGGTTCTTCTTCTGCTTCCATGTATGGAAAAGGCATGGAAGACAGTCTGAAGGCAGTCTAGTGAATGAGGGCTGGTAAGTATCTTAAGAAGGTTATTTTTAACATTTTAGACTTAGCAAGGTCTAGGTTTTGGGTTTTTTTTCTGTTGATAGTGAAATTTATGAAGGTGGGTGGACACACACTTTAAATAACACTGAAATCTTATGTAATACTTTGTATTAGGAGGGCTTGCAAATTCTTCCCACACATTCTGCTAAACACCTTAAAGGAGAACTAAACCCACATCTTTACACTCCAGAATCTGACAATATCCCCTTTAAAAACTCCAATAAAGTGTAAAATCCTACTACAGTAAATGGCAAGTAAATGTAGCCCCTTGGATGAAATAACTGAGTGTTTGTACAGTGACTGGCCCGTAAATGGATTAGCTAGAGGCTACTAATGGGTGTAACCAACTGTAATAAGTTCCTGCAGTATCTTAGGACTGAGTATGTGTAAAGAACATAATGGTCAGTGACCAGACTGTGATACTGGAATGTTGGGAAATAAATCACAATCCCCATGTTAGAAAGATACATTTCCCAACAACCATATAAAAATGAGAGGTGAGACATAGATTACTGCTTTTCCATTAAGGTGCTTTTCCTTCTGAAAGAGTGATGTTCTGAGGCTTTAGTTGACCTTTAACCACAGAGAGTGTGTTAGGCTGAGGCCACATTGTAGCGCTTACAAGCTTGTGTGCTGCAATCGCTCAGATTGCATGTGCTCCGATTAAGGAAGTGCATGTGCAGCACACAGCAGTGCTCTAGTGTGGCCACCACAGTTGGCCACACTAGTGTGCGCTTTTTAAAGGGAAACTGTGGTCTCAAAACAAGTTAGGGTTAATCATAGGTAGACATTAATGTCTACCTATGATTAAGTACCTGTTGCGGTACGAAACGCGTCAGGTTATGTGGGCTTGGATTGCTCTACAAAGATTTTAACATGATGGCTCAATAAAGTTTTGTCGTTTTTACTGATCTGGAGTTCCGGTTTTCGTTCATCGATGTGCACGTCCATTTCAGCACTTTCATTTATTACATTAAATAAAAGCCTGCATCATTTCTTTTGAAATGAGATGACAATCACATCTCTAAATGAAAACAAAGAAAAGAAGTGATCAGGGCACTGTAATATAATATTCTACACAGTGTAGTACAGGTGCTAGTCTGAATAAATTCAGTATCGAAAATAGAAAGAAAAAAGGCAGACTGCAATAGACTCTGTACTAGTTTGGTATAATAAGACCGTCCTTTATTCTCATAATTTAACTGGGACACAAATTAAAAACATTTAAAAACAATATTCATCCCCCTCACGGAAGTCAGTCATATAATAGCCTAGATGGCATACACATGTTTCAACCGATATAACAAAAATGCATACAGAGGGTAATACTTATACCAGTCTGATGAGAGGGGATTCAAGCACAAGGGGGGCGCTCACGACGAACGCATTTCGCACCGATTCTAAGTATCCGGAGCTTCCTCAGCGTGACTTATTCACGCTCCCGCCGTTTTTTAAAAGATGGAACCCGGACCTTCCTCTGCGCGCTATGAATGACGTCATCAATAGGCGCCATCCTGCTATTGGTTAATCCGAAGTCTCGTATCTCACGAGACTTCGTATGGTGCAGTGGGGGCCTGGTTGCTATAGAAACGTCCCATATAACAATACAGCTGGATACTTATTGGTTATAAATATAAATAAATAGTGGTTCAATAAGACTTAGTGGTTCAATAGCAGAGCTTATTGGTTCAACAATACTTAATGGTTTAATCGAGCTTGATAGTTCAACAATAAAACTTAATAGTTCAACAGTGCACAACGTCCTCCATTTTTTCAAGTTCAGTGATAGCCGACAAAGCCTCCTTAGTAAGATTATTCCTAGGAGGAGGATTTTTTAAATCCCTCAGTTCTCTTCTCATAACGTCATAATAATACTTGTAGATACGAGAAATCCGACAAAGGGGGGGCAAATGTCGATTTAGGTTTAAATATCTTTACCTCTGGTTCAGGTGCAGTGTCTCCTTGCCTGTGAAAGATAGCTTTCAATGCTAGATGCCTACAAAAGAAGTAGAGGTCTTAAGTTAACATGAAAGTATCCGCATTACTAGTGGGACAGAAGGATAAACCTTTCGACAAGACTAACCTTTGATTGGTTGTAAGTGTGTGTCTGGAGAGGTTGATGATCTGCATTTTGTCTTCTGTGTTTGTACTATAAATGTATAGATATTTGTGAAATGGGAGAGATCATCTAGATGCTCCCTGGTTGGGGGCCCCCAACTATTTACTATTACTAATATTACTAAGTTTCAGCGACTCCTAAGTAAGTTAGTGGCTGTTCCTGCAGTATGGCCGTTTCCACACATATGAAATTCCTTCAAATACAAGTAGCAGGACGACACCAAGGCGCAAAGCTTAGTTTGCTAATACTTTATTCACCAGCCCACACAACATGTTTCGAACACCCATGCGTTCTTTTTCAACTTGAAACATGGAAGATAAAGGTGAAATGGGACTATGAAAAAAGATTAATTTCTGGGGAAAGCTCATTAGTCACAAAACAAAAGTAAACCTTGTACATTTGGCAAATAACAATAAGGTGCAGCTCAGACAAATGGAATTTCCCAAACTCCAAAGGGTTAGTTATCAGCAACAAACAGATTGGACACACACACAAAAAAGTCAAAGGGGAAATTTACCCAGAGCTGCAATAGGTGCCCTCTGCGATACCCGTGCATCCGCTGCAAGTAGGGGGTTAAACTTCTGCTAACCTTAGCTCCTCATTTTACCTCTGAGGCTGACAGTAAATGAGGCCAAAAGTGTTTAATTCACACATGAACAGCTCATAGATAAAAAGGCTTTAATGTAGTACTGTTACAACTGGCACTAATGCTTTTTTTTTTTCTTTCAGATGGTACTACCTACTTGTGCAGAACTAAAAGGTACAGCACAACTGTCACAGTTAAAATGTTTTATTTATAGTAAATACTGTAAGCAGTTCTACTATACTATAGCAGTATTACCTAAAGTAACATGTATAGAGAATACTGAAGATACAGGAACATGTGCTCTGCCCTGCATATGCAGAAGTGAGTGGGGCTTGTAAGTGTGGGTGTGGCTTGTGAAGCTAAGTGTGACTTGTAGAACTGTAAAATTGTATTTGTTTTCCCACAGTATTACTATTAACTCTTAACTCTTTCAGTGCCAGCAGACTTTACCATTAAAGGGCATCTATAGTGAAATGTATACATTGCTCCAATCTAGACATAAAAAAGGTTAGTGTATGCTGCCTTATTCTTACCTTCCTCTGTGGATCCGTGCTTGCATACAATCTAATTTACTGCAGAGCTACCCATCCCCCTCCCTCTCTGGTCATTCCCTGTTCATATAGTCTGGCTGTGGACAGCTCAAGCAGGAGTGGTGTATTGAAATCTTGACTTCTTTTAACTTATATATAATCGGGGCCGAGGAGAAAACGGAAGAAAATAAAGGTAATCTGGGGGTTGGGGGAAATTATAGAACACATATGCTTGTGAAATAAAGAAACCAAGCCTAAATAGAGGTGGGGGGGTTCGACACCAACTGTCTGCCATGTACAATGCTGTTTTAACACCTTACTCTGGGTGTTCCTATAACACCTCTTAGCCATTATCCAATCACACCCTTAACACCTGGCTGTGATATGCTAATTATGTGAAAATAAAGAAACCAAGCCTAAATAGAGGTGGGGGGGTTCGACACCAACTGTCTGCCATGTACAATGCTGTTTTAACACCTTACTCTGGGCGTTCCTATAACACCTCTTAGCCACTATCCAATCACACCCTTAACACCTGGCTGTGATATGCTAATTGGGATTTTCCAGGGTACATAATTGCCACAGATTCTTGTACAAGTCATTCTGAATTGAGAAAGCCAGTCGGATGACTAGCGAAACGTCTTCAAGAACTACATTTCAAGTCCAGTTGATCTAATTGAATACAACAGATATATAGAACACATAGAAAGAAGGGGGGGAAATTTAATTTTCCTGCTCCTAACTCACCCCCTCCCACTCCTTGTGTAGCATGTGTCTTCAAAACAACAGTGACGCTTCCTCTCTACAGGCTCACATACAGAGGTTTTTTTTACAAAGGTTAGAGTGAAGTGTAGGAGGATAAATGCGCATGAGCGGCTTGGTTCACAGCCAGATTATATGAACGGAATATCCAGAGAGGGGAGGGGTGACGAGTTCTGCAGTACCGTATATACTCGAGTATAAGCCGAGATTTTCATGCTTTAAAATGAGCCTGAAAACCTAACCTCGGCTTATACTCGGGTCAAGTCCTAATTTATATCCAAATGCTGCAATTGCGGGTTGTAACCAGTAGGTGGAGCTGTATTAAAACAAAATCCTTCACCTGCATAAAAAGTTACAGGAGCTGATCTGCCTTTACACGTCCTGCTTCCTGTAGTCTGGCTGCTGGACTCACTCAGCACTGTCCCTGCTCATCTGGATGCTGGAAATCTGGGGTCTTCTCAGTTTGGGGCAAAAAATGGCTGCTAGTTCAGTGCAAATGACAACTTGAATCTACAACTCTCAGAGGACACTTTTAACTATTGGGATCAGAGGGCCCTTTACTATATAGGGGCCAGAGTGCCCTTTACTATATGGGGGCCAGATGGCCCTTTACTATATGGGGGTTAGGGTGCCCTTTACTATATGGGGGTCAGGACAATTGTAAATGATGGTAAAAATAAAAGTTTATTGAACCTTGCCACTCCACATGTTTAGAAACTACAACTCCCAGCAACCAAAGAATCCTGGGAGTTGTAGTTTCCAAACATCTGGAGTGCCAAGGAATTGGGGGTTACTGGTACTGGATTTGGCTATTAATGTATGGGAATTCTGCTGTCCATGTAAAGGGCAACTTAAGCCACAAAACAATACAGAATCAGAAGGCAGTAGTGGTCATAATTTCTACCCTCGGCTTATACTCGAGTCAATCAGTTTTTTTTACAAATTTTTCAGGTAAAAATGGGTACATCGGCTTATACTCGGATCGACTTATACTCGAGTATATACGGTAAATCAGACTGTGTGCAAACACGGAGCCACTGAGGAAAGTGGGAATAGGCAGCATACATTAACCTTTTTTATGTCTGGATTAGAGCAATGTATAAATTTCACTATAGATGCCCTTTCATATTCCAAAAGGTGGACAGTGCATATAATACAAAAATAATAGAAAATGGTGGTACAAATAAAGACATACAATAATGGTACAAAACAGTTATATAAAATAAAAAGGAGAAAATACCGGAGCTTACAGAAGAATTCCAGAGGCAGGAAGAAATAATGGACACACCCCAAATAGACTGGGCCTCAAAACACGACTGGCCCCAGGCACACACCACCAGAGACACTAACATCTCCCACAGGGTTTCAAGTAGACAGGCACGTGTGGCACAGACCCAACTGGGCTATCCTCCCACCTACAAACATACCATTGGCACGTGGATACCACATTCCCACATCCACCAACCCAACCTCAAGAGGTGAAATGCGGACCCAATATTACCATTAATGGTAATACTTTGGGTAATTCTGCTGGTATGGAAGGGTTAATGGTAACACTGTGGGGAAAAGTCTGCTGGCACTAAAATGTTAGTTTTGAACCTAACAAAAGGAAGTTTCCTGAGAGTGGAAACGAACTAGAGTGGAACGTGTACAAAGTCCCTTGTTCTAAAGGACCTTTCTTTCAAGGACATAGAAAAAGGACATTTAATCATTTGATGGCTGTATGGTGTGTGTGAAAGTTTGAAAATAAGTTTGAAAATAAGGATTGTTTGTGCTGATAGTGTGCTGTGTTAAGCAGTGTGTGTGCAGTAAACAGATTAATCTTTCTTCCAGTTAAAGGGGTGCATTGGGCTTCTATATTCTAATATTGCACCTGTTGTAATCACAAACAGGTTGTGAAAGTGTTTTGTTTTTTCCGTCTCTTGCCTGACATGTGGTGGATCGTGTAGACAGATTATTGGGTGGGGCCAGGTGTGACCTGGCAGTCTTGGTAGAGGGGGAGGTGAGCTCCTTAAACATGATTTCCAAGAGCTAGGGGCCAAGTTAAAAGCGAGGACCTCCAGGGTAGTGCTTTCAGAAATACTACCGCAGCCACATGCTACGCTAGGGAGACAGCAGGAGCTTAGGAGAATTAATGTGTGGCTAAGAGGGTGGTGTAAGGAAGAAGGGATTGGGTTTATAGAGAACTGGGCAGACTGCTGTCGGCTACAGGCTCTTTAGTAGGGATGGGTTGCACCTCACTGATGGCTGTGCAGCTGTTTTAGGGGAGAAGCTGGCTAGAGGGTTGGAGGAGATTTTAAACTAGGTTTGGGGGGGAGGGTGTTAGCAGTCTCACTGGGATAGATAGCCCAGGAGGAAAGCAGGGTGTAGATTGGCCAGTGGTGGGTGGAAAGGGGGTGGGGCTGGCATAGGGGGTAGGAAGGCATGTGTATTTAAGTGTATGAATAAATTACAGGATCATAATCTGAAATGTATGTTTGCAAATGTGAGAACCCTGTAATAGATATAGCAGAAACGTGATTAAACAGTTCTCACAACTGGGCTGTAAATTTAGAAGGATACGCCTTGTTTAGGCAGGACAGAGAATAGAGGAAAGGGGGAGGAGTATGTTTTTTATGTTAAAAAAAATTGAAGCCAAATTTAAAGAATAGATAACTGGCAATATGGATGTTAAAGCGGAGGCAATATGGGTAGAATTAGGTAACAGGAAAGGGGGTAATGTCATTGTTGGTGTATGCTATAAGCCGCAAGTTTGGGGAGTGTGCTCATTATGGGGGACTTTAATTACCCTGACATTGACTGGTGTAGTGGAACTGCCAACACAGAAAAAGGCGATGAGTTCCTGAATTTGCTGCAGGATAATTTTCTCTCACAGGTGGTTGAAGTTCCTGCTAGAAAAGGAGCTCTGTTGGATCTGGTAATATCTAACATCGTGGAGCGCATTATAGATGTTAAGGTAACTGGAGGCTTAGGGAATAGTGACAAAGGGAAAAAGGCTGATGTTATTCCAATATTTAAAAAGGGTAGTCGTGCTAAGTGCTAAGTAGGGTGCCACAGGGTTCTGTGTTGGGGCCGCTTCTATTTAATCTATTTATTAATGATTTGGAAGTGGGTATTGTCAGCAAGTTTCTGTGTTTGCTGACGGCACAAAACTTTGTCGACCATTAAAAACTTCAAAGGATGTGCAATCGTTGCAGGGGGATCTAGATAGACTGTCACATTGGGCTGCGAAGCGGCAGATGAGATTCAATGTTGAGAAATGTAAGGTGATGCATTTTGGACTTAAAAATCCTTGTGCTACTTATATTATAAATGGCTCTGTGGTAAGTGAATCCCTGTTGGAAAAGGATCTTGGAGTTTTGGTGGATAACAAACTTAAAGGAAGCAAGCAATGCCAGGTGGCAGCAGCCAGAGCCAGCATGGTCTTGTATAAAGAGAGGTATGGATTCAAGGGAGGAAAATGTTTTTCTCCCTCTTTATAAAGCATTGGTAAGGCCTCATTTGGATTATGCAGTGCAATTTTGGAATTCTGTGTACAAAAAGGACATCTTTGAAATGAAAAGGGTTCAGAGAAGGGCAACTAAATTAATAAGGGGATTAGGTGAGCTTGAGTATGAAGAGAGACTGGAAAAGTTACAATTATGTATGCTGGAGAAAAGGAGCTTGTGTGGGGATATGATTACTGTGTATAAATACATTAACGGGCCATACAATAAACTATCTGGGACATTGTTCACCAATAGAGCATGTCAGAGGACACACACTTTATACCCTTAAAGTATAAGTGCACTGTAAAATCAAGTTATGTTCATTTGAAAGCTGCAGCTTTAAAAATACTGTTGCCATATTTTTTTTTTACCTATGCCCCTCCAGACCTTAGCTTTGTGCCTTGGAAGTTGCTGACATCTTGTTACTGGTTTGCTGAATGTTAAGCTCCACCCCTCTGAGATTTCCTCTGCTTTCTCCTGCTTGAGCCTCAAACAGTAATGCCTGTGAGTTCCGTGCACGGAACTCACAAGCATTACTGTTTGATTTTAGAGTGCACTTATTAGGCTTCAGGTTCGGAAAGGGTAAAGCTAAAGTGTTAAAAGACAAACAAACTGATGGTGACACTTGACATGAAAAAAAATGGTAGGAGCTGGAAGTGGTAGTTGTTCTGCACAAGTTACTTGAATAATTGTCCTCTATTTTGTGTTTTTAAATATGACCTTTTATTTTTTAGGCAGTATCATGTTTATTCTAAATGGAATAAACATAAAGCATTACATACATGTTGACTGATATGCTTACTTTTCTCACTTCTGTTATGTTTCCATTCACCGGTTTAGATTTCCAGTTTCGTATTGCTGACATTAT
This sequence comes from Hymenochirus boettgeri, assembly GCA_019447015.1. Classification (NCBI taxonomy): domain Eukaryota; kingdom Metazoa; phylum Chordata; class Amphibia; order Anura; family Pipidae; genus Hymenochirus; species Hymenochirus boettgeri. The sequence continues at coordinate 166,009,918 of CM033471.1, read as the reverse complement.
AGCCAAAAAACGTGATGGTTTCCATCTTACAGCAGAAGAGATCAGACATGTGGTACGGGCTGCTACAGAAGGTCATGCTCAGGACAGCCAACTGGGTAAACAGACACTTTTTATCTAAGTTTGTGCATTCACAATGCTAATCAACTTAATTAATTTATTTTTAAATTACAAAATGAACTATTTCCCCACTGATTATATAATTGTGTGGAAAACAGTAGCTGTCACAACCGCCCACTCCGATCTGTCTATATGGCTTTCCAGCTATCGAAAATACACTCCAACTGAGATGTCAAATAAAACTGAAAGGAGATGGAGGCAATGAACATAAAACACATCACACATTAAAATGTACCCTAAAACCTAACGATAGGCTGCCACCAAATTTCCAGACAGGGAAATTACCTTATAAACGATATCATTAATTTTCTAAAAATCCTGTAAAGAAAAGATTATTCACACCTATAACTTCTATACACAGATATTTATATATATAAACAGTAATTCCTATAAGGTAACGTTACTTCGGAAGCAAGGTTAGTTCTGGGATATACTCGGAATGGGACAATTGGCCTTTAAATGATTTTATATCATTTATTACAAGTACAAAAGAGTGCATAAAAACACAAGGTAAAATGCTATGGTGAATAACTGAACATTGAGGGTAGCACACAGTTCAGAATAATGGGTAAAAGAAGGAAAATACTTAGAAAAATGGTGTCTCTGTTAAGTCCGTCTATGGAGCAAAGTCTATGGAAACATGATAATCTAAATGGAAAAAATGACAAACAAAGGATTGTAAGTATCGTTCTAATATTCTTTGGGACAATCAAATCTGACGGTTGGGGGTGGAATTGGGGGCCCTACACTACAGAAACATTGTTTAATGCTAGGGAACAGTGCCACAAAGTTAGCTCGGGCAGGAGGGAGGAGGGCTCCTCTGTGCATGTCAGCAACCTTTTTGAGGTTAGGAAATTGCAGGGACAGGATGACTCAAAGACAGGCTCCTACACTACACTTTCTGGGACTTTGAACAGGCACAGCAAGAAAACCATTTGGAGCAGAGGTAAGGATTTTTATACACTACATAGTAGGGCCAGTGGTGGGTTAAATTTTAGTTTTGGGGGTGGACATGCCCTTTAAAGAGTCAATAGATTTGGATGTTGAACTGCAGCTTAGTCCTCACTTTCTCACTTTCTGCCTTATGGTAGGCACAGGCAATAATATAAAAGGCACTTCAGCTTACATTGTTTCAAAAAGTCACCATGCAGATAGCAAACAAAACATCCATGTGTCGTAACAAGATTAAAAAACTATTTCACACACATTACCATAATAAAATCAGGAATGCTTACACACTGTATATACATCAAAAAGAAAAAGAAAGGACTGTGTAAGTAAGGAGAGTATCACTGTCACGTACAGTGTGTAGTATAACCTAAACCTAGATAAGGAAATACAGGGAAAGTAAGGCTTCTGTAAGGAGGAAATGTTTCAACCTTAATTATAGCGGAAAAACAACATTGAGTTATATTATATTATATCATTGTGGAACTTACCTACCACGGATGTGGTTTCATTGTATTTTTGTTTACTACACCAGTGGGGTATCCATGCAGTGTGCTATCACTTAGATAGATATAGAACTTTCATTTTGGAAGCCTTGTATTATCTTCTAATACATAATTTCTTCCAATTTGATGGGTCCTTTTTTATACATTGTTGTGGGGCACCTATGCCAATCTATTCAGGGAGTGGTGGGAAAAGACTTGCCTTTTTTTGAAGAAATATTTTGGTGGTTGGGAAAGGGGTACCTACCTTATGCTAAAAGCATTCACGCTAGGTGCCATGGCTGCAGAGCATGGATACGGATGTGTAGGGGAGGGGCTCCGCTGCCCATGTCACAAACCTTGTTGAGGAATAAACAGAGTTTTTTTTTAAAAATAAACAGTGGGACCAGTATGGGGTTAAATTTTAGTTTTGGGGGTGGACATGCCCTTTAATTATTTAGATCTGTGCATAGAAAGACTGAAAAAGCAGTGATCACACACAATTGTCACAAACCGGAATCATTTAATACCAGACTCCATGCAGGGTCCAGCAGACACCCACCCCACTGTATCAGGGCAATTCTGTATGGCCAACTCTTAAGACTTAAGAGGAATTTTGTGACATTCGATTCTTTTAATGAAGCCCAAGAGCAGGTGAGTCTGATGTTTCAAAAGAGGTGCTATAGTAAAAAGGTTACAAATAAAGCTATTAATAAAACTTTGAAGGTACAAAGGAAAGATCTGATGGGGTACATATAGAAATAAAAAGGAATGTAACAACAATTCTTTTGGGCTGACCTTTTTTACAACGAGGTATAACACCCAATTTAAACAACTTGTGAGTATTATTAAGAGATTTTTAAAACTATTTTGGAGCAAGATCCTCAGATAAGGGAAGTCCTTAAACGGCGATGTAAATATGTTCCCAGGAAGGCGAGATCCTTGGGAGACATCTTGTCCCTAAGTATTTTTGAAAGTACAAAACATCATAACCATTCCTGGCTAAGATAGAAAGAAACCTACCAATGTGGGGCTACCCATTGTAAGACTTGTACATATATATGTTTAAATCTAACCAGTTAATACTTAATACAGTAAAAAGCAAAATGTATGTGATTCAACAGTGTATCAATTGTGAGATGAGATCATGTGGTGTGCTTATTGACGTGTACATTTTGTTTTATACAAAATGTGGGCAGTACCACACGCCCACTTAAATCACGTATTCGTGTACACATAAGGGACATTAAAATTGGGAGAGAACTTTTTCCAGTCGGTAGACACTTTATAATCTGTAACCATCCACATCTAATAACTCTTTAACAAAAAATAGACATGTTTTTTTTCCCAGGTGCTTTACTAATGGCAATTCGCTTGCATGGAATGGATCCAGAAGAGACACTGGCACTAACCAAAGAGTTTGTGGCTTCTGGCAGTGTTCTGCAGTGGCCAAAGGAATGGAAAGGGTTTTTGGTGGACAAACATTCCACAGGAGGTGTAGGCGATAAAGTCAGTTTGCCTCTGGCACCAGCACTTGCTGCCTGTGGCTGTAAGGTACAGTATTTCTTTACAAAACAATGCCATGTTAATTATCTCTAATGGGTCAGTTAACATCAGTATTTAATTTTGAAATGCAAGAAAAGATTTCTTTATTCTTCTTTTTGCTTTTATTCTTCTTTAGTTTTAAATCTTGTAACATACATTCATGGGCATGTCCACCCCCACCACTCCTGCCTTGTACGGTTACAGTTTTGTTTGCATTCCTAATGAATATGCAGTGCAGTAACTGAAATGGCTGAAAATGAAGGTGGAGGTAAAGGGGTTCAGGGGTCAGCTTCATGGGAGAAGAAGGGGCAAGCTGGGGGGAAGATGCGTGATAGAAAGGTGGGAGTAAAAAGGGGAGCTGAACTGTATAAAATAAGTTACGCAATGAAATAGAGAGAAGAAAGAATAACTGGAATAATGGGGAAAGAAAATCAATCAATATCAGGGCTAAAAAAGGGGAGAGTGGGTCATGGTAAGTGTAGAAAGCCGAATATGATTAAAATGGTTCTGGATTCTGTTTTCTAAACTGGAAACACACAGATTGTGTTCACAGAAAATTCACTTTTCTTGTAATCATCAGTGTTAATATATTTGGGCGATGAGGTCCATCATCTTGATTTTCTGAAATTCACATAACTAAAACATGACATACTTGTCAGGTGAACAGAACACTAAGTCTGTCTGTTGATTTTATGCCTATGTCTAAATAAAAGTTATCTTTTATGGGACCAAAGCTGGAATTTTATTAAAGCAGTTCGAGTGGTTTCACAGTCCTCTACTTTTCCTTTGATATGACATACAGTGCCTGCCTATATATTTCATTAAACAAATTATTTGTAAACATGCTGGGCCACCATAAGACATGTCTAGGGCCCATATACATTATTTCCCCTCCATACCACAACTCTCCTTCACCACAATACCCCCAGAACAAACCCAAGTAATTTTCTCCACCCCCATACAATGTGCTTGTCAGAAAATGAGGAGGAGATGATCCACCTACCATCATCTCTCTTGGCTGTCTGGGGCACAGGTTTTCTTGTGCCCGGTAGAGCTGTACTTCCAGTAGCCCCATGATGGTTCCCCAAATTTGCAAACATGCTTTTAACTATCATCTGAGTACACTGTTGTTGTGTACTCTAGATTTTTGCATATACAGCCTTACAACAAATTCAAATACCAAGAAGTAATACTCTTTACAGCAAAATTTACAGCTAAATCGCTGATAGGATTAGTATTTTAAATGATGACAAGCATTTCTATGCAGATGGAATTAAAAAACTATTAGAATTTGATTTTCTTATTTATAACAATTGACTTTACAAGATGTTGGTAGCAATATCTGAAGATAAAGTACAGTCAGTTTCAATCCAACATACACTACAAAAGGTTATTACGATCATAATTCCGATCTTAAACCGACTAATACTTTGATAGACTGATGTACCATATTGTTCGACATTCAATTTATTTGTGATGTCGAATGTCGTCTATTTTGAGGTTACATTCCATTTACATTTAATCTGAACTTTAGAAAATACTATGATCATTTTACCAATTGACTTTAAAAAAAAGTACAATTTATATATAAATAAATGACTTTAAAATGTACAATTTTTTGCCCAATCAATGAAAATGTCAGATTGTACATAAAACCTGCCTGATGTATGGCACCTTTACCCATGAGACTATTAGCTGACTCTAATTACATTTCTGTGTTTAGGTTCCAATGATCAGTGGAAGAGGATTAGGGCATACTGGAGGAACCCTGGATAAATTGGAGTCTGTACCTGGGTTTTGCTGTCAACAGAATCCAGCACAGGTATGCAAAATTCGGGTAATTTATCAGTTATAAATCAAACCTGAAAATTGGCACATTGGATTTGTAACAGTTATTTAATTTGACAACATATTTGTCTCAGGATCAATTTCGGATAATAACATTATTGTTGCCATATGCACATTTCACACAAAAGAGCACAAAACACTAGTGAAGTATGACCATCTGCCCCAAATTCTGACTTAGGGCTAGGCCACACTAGCGCGTTTTTCTCTTGTTTGCGCATGTGTTTTGCGTTCACCATTTTTGGTGCGTTAACACATGCGCAAAACATACGTGCATACGCAAAACACACAAGAATCGCGCACACAAACGCGTGCGATAACGCTCCAGTTTTGTTTTCGCTATTCCTGTGTGTTGCAGTGTGGCCTCAGCCTTATGTTGCCAACAAAAAACAAATTAACTAGAATAAAAATGTATGATTGTGACCAAGGGCCCTATTTATAAAAGATCGGTATCGTTATCGTAAAATACCGATCGTTATCGTAAAATAACGACCAGGTTTTTACCGATAACGACCGTTATTTACCGATAACGACCGTTATTTACCGATATCGTTAAATACCGGTCGTTATCGGTAAATACCGGTCGTTATTTACCGATAACGGTCGTTATTTACCGATAACGGTCGTTATTTACCGATAACGGTCGTTATCGGTAAATAACGGTCGTTATCGGTAAATAACGACCGTTATCGGTAAATAACGGTCGTTATCGGTAAAACCCCGATCGTTATTTTACGATAACGATCGGTATTTTACGATAACGATCGGTATTTTACGATAACGATAACGATTTTTTATAAATAGGGCCCCAAAAGAGGCATCTAGTTCTATAAAAAGTAGTGTAGTTTGGGGAAAACATTTTCAGTTTTGGGTTTCCTTACATTTTGGGTTTTCTTTGTGTATTTACATGGTTACAATGTCCATTTTAAGTTTAAAAAAAAAAAAGACAACAGTTAATCAAGTTCAACCCTCCATGAAAAATCCAGTCCAACAAAAATTAGTTTTCTCCATTCAGATAGTGCATGCCCCTCCAGTACACCACAATAGACACAAACACATACAATAACACATCCTGTGTGCATGAATCCAAGAAGGTAACACGCACGTGATGAATATGTGATAAATGTCCCCAGACATTCATTTATTAACCTTACAGTCAATAGGTAGCATGTGAGACTTGTTCCTTTTCTGACATTATAGACTTCATAGACTTTTACCAATTTAATAGGCTCGTATAGAGGCAAAACTGAATGTAAGTGACTTTTTAGACAAATGTTTATTTCCAAGGACAACCTTTTTTCCTTGTATAAACAATGCAGAGTCACATTTATTAGTTATGTATTTTAGTTTATAACTACAGCTTTTCACTCAGAATAAAAGGAGTTTGCTGGCCTGACTTGACTCCCTGCTGTCACATGCACAGTACGAACTTAGGACTGATTAAAAACTTTTGTTTATACTAAAGGAAAATCAAGGGAATATGTTTTATTTAATATTTCAAGTTATTTTACACAGTAAGGCCACTCTGCCGTGTTCTAATGCGCAATCCAATTGTGCATTAAAAAGGGTACACTAGTGGTGCGGTGTACGTATGCTCTACATTTTTCGCACTAGCACACAAGAAATACTGCGTTTCAGGTCCGTTACTACGCGGTAGCCATGTGAGAAATTACAGTATGTCATGTTTAGTGTTTAGACTGTCTAGTTCGGTGGTTGCTGCATGTTTCTTGTGATAATTGAAGTTGCTGCTTTCTATTCAGATGCTGAAGATTCTGCACACAGTAGGCTGCTGTATTGTTGGACAGTCTCAAGATCTGGTTCCAGCTGATAAGATTTTCTATGCGATGCGGGATGTCACTGCAACTGTGGACAGTCTGCCACTTATCACAGGTACTGCACTGCTTGCTTGACATGGCCCCTCGTAATACCAACATGGTCATGAAAGACTGCAATGCTATGTGGTATTGCTTTTTTGCACTGCAGTCAGTATTTTGCAACACAGTCGTAAATTACCAATAAATTTGTAAAATACCTTCACCAACTGTAATAAAAACATGGTATCGCAATTTTACAATACTGCGTATTTGAAGTACGGCCCATACTTTATAATGGTTATATGATTCAAAATTTGGTGTAAACTTCTGCATAATTTAAATTTAAAAATTGCCATGTAAAACAGCAACAATTGCAATATTAAATTGTGTATCAAATACTTTTGAGCATCAAATCCTTCCATGTTTGCACCAACATTATTCAATTTGCCTTTCCATTTGCTGTCAGTCACCAGAATCTTGTTCTCAAATGTTGCGTCACTGCTATTTTCTGTAATAAATACTGAGCAATGATTGAGAATCTCTTTAACAATCACAAATTTCTAGTTATCTAGTTTTGCTTTAAATTGTAGTTTGCATTGTCATTATAGCAGGATGAATCCAAATATTTTAGGTTGGGTACACTCCATAAGATATTTATGGCCGACCAACTAATAGTGACGTGTAGCAGTCGGTCAGCCAGAAATATTTCATGGTGTGGGGCAACTGGCCGTGACCATGATTGGCCGCCTGTTTGTCCGTTTCGGACAAGTGGGTGATCCATTCGGGCCTTTTGGTAAATCACAGCCGATAGTGCAGTTCCCTATGGGGAATGCTCGATTGGGACAAAAACTCTGCTGTTGTGTACCTAGCAGGTTTATGGTTTAAGGTTTATGGTATTTCTTTATGCAGCCTCTATTATCAGCAAGAAGGTTGCTGAGAGTCTTTCTGCTCTTATACTGGATGTGAAGTTTGGTGAGGCAGCTCAAAGCTCAACTATGGAGGAAGCAAGGATCCTGGCAAAAAGTCTTGTAAGTCTGTGTTTATGCTGTATCTGGTTATTACTAGGTTCTTTATGTGCTTTAGTTGGTAATAGTGGAAGGTTAATTTTGTTACTTCTGTCCCTGATAATTAGAGGAAAGGTCAGAGCTTGTTTCATTGTATAACTACCTTGCACCGTTGTCAAAAGTGCTATTGTAAAATATAGATTTTCGAAATCTAATGACTAGCATCAACAGAAAATAGATTAAGTGAAATGATAGATGAAAAGCTGTGTTTTTATTATATTTTGATAATAAAGTTTTCCAACAGCCCTATCAGTTTATCATCATTTTCTGTGGCTTAAACGGCATGTCCACCCCCAAAACTATAATTTAACCCATTACTGGCCCCACCCTGTAGTGTAAATAAAATCCTTACCTTACATCCCTGCTCCAAATGGTTCTCCTGCAATGTCCCTCCAAAGTCCCAAAAACTGGCCACCAGGAGCCTGGCCGAGTCCATATAGGCCTCTGCCTCCTGTCTCCCCCCCCCCCCCCCCCGCCCCAACACCCCCCCCCCCCCGCCCCCCCCCCCCCCCCTCGCTCTCCCACCCGCTTTGCTCTCCCTCCCCCTAGCACAAATCGCCTTTGGGGTATAGTAGGTTTCCCTCCCCCAGCCCCAACCGCTAAAATAGTTTTGTCAGAAATTCCCCCAAACTACTTACCTTACCTCTCTCCCCCAGCATTCTTCACTGCCGGCAGCCGTGTCTGTGATTGGCTACCTCTTAGCCAATCACGGACGCAGCTGCCAGTCTGGCCCCCTGCTTGTTTCATGCAAGCAGAGGGCCAGGACAGTACGCCGGAGGAAAGAGGTAAGGTAAGTAGAGTTCGGGGGAGTTTCTGACAAAACTAATATGGCGGTTGGGGCTGGGGGAGGGAGACCTACAGTACACAAAAAATTATAAAAAGGGATGGACATGCCCTTTAAATAAACTGATCATCTGCATTTTAGTGAATTAGATCAAACTAGAGAATTATCCTAGTTTGCAAAATATTGAACCAAGAAAGTGTTTGCACTCCTCTGCTGATGACTATTAAAAGAAGCATAATACATAGTAAAGCCTCTTTATAAACAAACAGGGAGATGCAATAAAAGTTCTTTTCGTTAAAAATGGTGCTAATTTTGCCCCAACCAATCAGATGTTATTTACCATTTGAAAGCTAACATATGATTGTTATCATATCCTTGTTTATATTCTATCTCTAGGTCAGTGTTGGTGTCTCTCTTGGTATACCCACCTGTGCTCTGATCTCTAATATGGATAGTCCTATAGGACGGTGTGTAGGAAATACACTTGAAGTGGTGGAGGCACTGGAGTGCCTGGAGGGGGCTGGTCCAGGTGACCTCCGTGAATTGGTGACACGTACAGGTCAGCTTATTTGTGCCTGAAAATTAGAGATCTTCAGTAAGAAGCTAAAGATGTGTTCAAAGAGCTATTGATGCTAAAATAGTGATATCTGGTCCCTTGCATTTGCTAACAAGCTATTTTTGAAGAGCTAATTGAGAGTTGAAGAAGAAATCTGGTTTCTATGTTATAAGTATAGGGATATTAGAAGTCACTGAGGCGTTCCATGACCATATAAAAGCACAAGGCTGCAAGCACATCCCTTTTACCTTCATTTCATTGTGTTGCCATTCCTCTTCCAGTCCTGCTTTAAAAAAGAAAGCACACATAGTAGCATGCCGACTATAAGGAAATTATGCATGCTTGGACCACATTGGGATCCACAGGAGGGATAGGTTATATTCCAGATACTCAACAATCAGTTTAAATGCTGACATTTAACGAGCATTGGGCGTTGCAATGCTTTATTTGATTGAGACTGTATATATTTCCTTCTATACTGTAACTTTATTTCTCTTATATGGGTTACTGTTTTGGATTATTGTTTTTGTTTCCTCCTAGCTCTGCTCTGTCTGCCTTCTTTTGACTTATGGGGGCCCTGTGCATATTGGGTTGCAGGTGTTAGATTGATTATGGGTAACCTTCCGAATAGGGGTCCCTCCTTGTGTAGGTAGTGTATTTATCCCGAGGTATATTCTCACTGGAATCAGTGAGATATAGGCTACTAACATAATCCTTGTCTGTAGGTAGGGAGGGTGTAGGGCGGTGATGTGGGTTTGGTTTAAGAGCTTAGAGCCAGCTATGTCCCCAGCACCTCGATATCCTTCTCGGGTTGAGAGTAGTGAGACCTTAATGATAGAGGGACGGATGGGGGCTACATACATCTTATAACACTGGAGATGTTTAAGTATAGATATCTGATGCTAGAGGGAGCAACGGAATGTTAGGAGCTGCGAGCAGCGGCTGCAGTCATGTAGCTAGTATATCTATCTCGTTATAGTTACCAAGTAGCAGATATATTTTTCCCAATCATATAGGGAGTATATCCTCCCTGATCTATAGATCGTTAGTGTCGGGGCACTGAGGCCCTCCTATAGTGAGGAAGCGTCTATAGATCTTCAGTGGTGGTGCGCTCAGATGCTCCCATAGTAAGAGAGTGTCCGGTCTCTTAGTAATCAGAGTGGAGGCTTATTAAACACACCCCCTGGCGGCGTGTATGGGGACTTGAGTCAGATAGCGCATACTACCATGCGTACCTGTGATGTAGATTCTCTGCACCCAGAGCCCGGGAATATGATAGCCCTAAGGTGTTCACAGCTTACCATGGGAAGGTGAGTGCTTGATATTATGTATTTTTATATTAAGTTTTATTTTAACTTGGTTGCAGGGTTTAACATTATTATGCACAGGGACAGGGGTTGTGAGGTGATAAAAGGGGTTGGGGCACATGGATTGGTTGTTCTGAGGACAGCTCACATGTTGCTGAAACACGTTAACTGTTGTTATACCAATAAAAATGATTCAGAATATATATATATATATATATATATATATATATATATATATATATATACCTTTATGGTGCTACATTAAAACTTTCATGTTTAATAGTAATAGTGTTCAACTGCATAAAAATTAAAAAAAATTTGATGAATATAAAAATATCCTACCTCCTAGACCAGACTATCAGTCTAATCCGCATCCTCCTAGCTTTCGTGCCATTCTTTATTTTATAATGATGTACAGTTTGTACATTCTATAGAATAAAAGAGAAAATATTGCTTCTTTTTCCAGGTGGTTATCTTCTTTGGCTTTCTGGCCAGGCATCCTCAGATTTAGAAGGTGCAGAAAAAATTGCCAAAACTCTGGATGATCGATCTGCTTTACACTGTTTCCGGGCAATGCTTGAAGCACAGGGAGTGCCTCCTAAAATTGCCAGGACCCTTAGCTCTAAAAGCAGTCTAAGAAAAGCATCCCATCAAGAGCTGCTGAGAGTGGAGACAACAGGTATGATTGTGCCTGGCTGTATATCTCATATATATAATGGCATATTTATAATTTGGCTTACTCCAGTTAAGTTTTGTATTGTACCCTTATCCATATCTGGGAGATAGCTTTAACTCAACTTAGAATGAAAGTAAGAGATGCTAACTCCACCATCAGCGGATCAAATAACGGACTTATAATTCACCACACAAGTTCATCAATGACAATTTTCTTCTAGAACTCTTACAGGATTATTTAAGAGGTGCAAAGATTTTTGTGCTTTAAATTGTCAGCAACCAGTCAGACTGATCATATTTAGGGCTAGGCCAGACTAATGCGGTTTTCACATGTTTTCGCCTCTGATTGTGTCACATGATTTCCGATGTGCATGCAATTGCGCATATGTTTCCGTTTTGCGATCACCATTTTTTTGTGCAAAAGCACGCGTTTCCATAATGGAAAAACAGCAAAATCGTATGCGCAAACGCGGGAACAACGTAAGACAACGCACCAGAACCACACCCGCAATCGCGTGCGATTACGCACGCACTTCGGTGCGTTGTAGTGGGACCCCAGCCAGACTGGTCTACTGCAGTTAGAAAATAATCTGATAACATCTGATTGTGTTCTGCAGATTAACCGCAAAGATAAAAATTTGCACCTCTTATTAAGTCAGCCCCTTAATGTTTATATTCTTACTTACCTCTCAAGCAATAACTTTCTGTTAAAGTCACAGGATGGAAAAACCAAAGTGCTATATTACAGCCATCAAGGGGATCATTTGCATCTCTCATAAATGTTGAACTGTGACACTGTAGCGACAAGTACGAATTGTCACAGATCTAGAGAACATTTTACCCATAAGTATTAAAACAATATAGATTACAGCTTTAAAGGATGCAGTGAAGCTTATCTAAGAATGCTACAGTACATTGCTAATATTTACATAAAGTCAATCAACATTGTTTGCTCTTTCTATCTTTTCCTCCACCAGGCACAGTGAATCTAATCCGGGCCAAACCTATTGCAGATATTCTGAATGTACTGGGGGCTGGGAGGAGCAAAGCAAATGATCCAATAAACCACAGTGTTGGTGCAGAGCTCCTGGTGAACATAGGTCAGCATGTAGAGAAAGGTACATGTTCCTGTAATTAATATGACACCCACACTCACACATGACAATTAGTAAAACCACAAGATAGTGTAGCACGCAAAACACATAATAGTATGGGCCTTACTCATAAGGCCGGTTGCACACATCCATCCACGAACAAGGGGCCGACCAAATGGTTGATCCACTTGGTCATACCACCAACTATGCCTGACCAAGTGCAATTATCATGCAATACAGCCATTCGTAATGTGCATCACCAGTTCTGTGCTAAATCTATACTTTGTTTTAAATCTATACAAATTGAGGAACTTTGACTTCAATAAAAATGGGTTAAAGCTGTAAAGTCTGGAGGAGGGTTAAGCTGGGTACAAACAGTAAAGATTTTTGAAAGATGACATACAAGATTCTGTCTGTTATTTTTCAAAGATAAGTGAACACACAGTCCCGAGCGTTCTCCCTATACACAGCAGGCGAGGGAAATTTTAGGTCTTTCCTGAACCACTGCGAGGCCGACCAGAACGTTCTTCAGCTGCACGCTCATTTGGGAAAGACGCTACACACACTGGCGATAAAGGATCCAACGGTATTGGGGGTTTATCGCTACTTTGTGTGTACCTAGCTTTAGTGTTGACGCTAATCACTTACAGTATTTGATAAGGCTGGGTACACACCAGCAGATATTTTCGGCCGACCAACCGATTCACGGCACATTCTGTTGGTCGCCCAAAAAAAGTCTGCTGGTGTGGGGCGGGCGGCCGCAACTGACCTCAATCGTCCGTTCGTCCTGATCGGACAAACAAACGGATGTGTCTGTAAATTATGATCGATCGAGCGGTTCCCTATGGGACCGCACAATCGATCATTCGCCAATTCGTCAGTGGTCGAATTTGCCATGACCAATGGACATTTGTCCCGGCAGAGCACTCGCTCGTAGCGAGTGCTTGGCCGGGATAAATAGTCGCTCCGTGTGTACCCAGCCTAAGACTAACCTATTTAGGGTTACCTCAGTACAGGTATTAAGGGGTCTTGTTTCCAATATAGTGTATTTGGACCTCTATATATATTGTGATTTTTAGTAGTAATGCCCTCTGCATTCACTGGAAAGTGAAACTTTCTCTCTCTAAAAATAAGACCTTGAAAAACTACTGTATGTAATTGATGTAGCTGGACACAAACAGAAAAATAGGGAAAGCTAAATAAGGCTTTATTATAAGGGATGCTTTAGTGGAAATTATGTTTTTAAAAAGATTTCACATTTTCTAGCTTTTCTTCAGTTGTATTATTGCATTGCATTATTAATTGAGCATTATTCATTGCTAATAGGAGACCCCTGGATTAGGATTCACTATGAGACCCCCCTTTTGCAAGATAAGCAGAAGAAAATTCTCCAGGAAGCAATTCACATTACAGAGGGGCCTTGTTTTACACCTCCAACGCTTATCAGGGAAATCATCCCATCGGACTGCAAGAAGGAAGATGGGATGTCTGCAGTCCAAAGAGAAGGAGAGAACAGCTAAAATATCTCAGCTCTTTAAGCTGTGGCCACACCATGGCAGGCGGTAATGCCAGGAACTTAGTTTTCCCGAGTGTAACCGCCTGCTTGTGCTGCGATCCATGCAATGTTGTGCTTTCAGAGCCTATGGAATTTTAAAAAAAACAGTGATCGCATTGGCTTTGAAAAGTAGATTGCAGCACACCTAGTGTGGCCAGACCAATTGGACAAAACTATCGTCCACTTTTTAACACACGGTTGGATCACACGTTGAAACGCTCTAGCCCTTACTTAGGTTTTCAGGCACATTGCCTAATCTGTCCATTTTGTAATCAGGAACCTATGGTACACATTTTGAGCAACAAAAATTACAGTTGATATTTTGTCCTGATTGATCAAGTAGCTTTAATTAGCTAGAAAGATGATTCTTTTTTGGAAATATTATATATATACTAGACATTAAGCCCGCTACAATAACGGGCGCTAGAAGCACAGCGTGCCCCCTTAGTGTCCCAAGGCCATAGTCCTCCTCCATGTCCCAAGGCCAGAGTACCCCCTCTGTCCCAAATCCAGGGGCCCCTGTCCCAAGCAACCTTACCTGTAGTCTGTTTAATTGCTGTTCTCCCTCCGTGTGTTTCCTGTGTTTCTCCCTCTAGTGGTGAGTCCATAGGAACTGCAGTGACACACACACGGACACAGGGACGCCCGCACACTTAGGGTTTTATTATATAGGATATACCTCCTTATACGGCAATACTACTCCATTGTCTTGGTCATAAAAATACCACCGGTACCACAGAACTCCATCATGTGGTAAACAATCAATACTGCATGGTATTTCTCATTGGGCTACAATTGTGGTATTTTATGACCCCGGTATTATTTTATAGCCACTTCATAGAATACTAGTAAATAACCCCTATGAATGATAACTGAATTATAGCAGCTACATTTGGTTAAAGGGCATGTCCAGCCTTACCTAACCCGGTCCAGCCTTACCTAACCCTGCTGCTGTTGCGAGCTTGTTTCGAGCAAGAACAGCAGTGGTGGAGCACTTTCTGGTCATAGCAACCACAACAAGGAAGTAGAGCGGAGAGGGACCGGTTGAGGTAAGTCCATTCAGGGGCATTGAAGTTTTCTAAAATGTGAAATGGGGCTGGAAATGCTCTTTAATTTAAATACAAATGATCTGAACCACAAAGTACAAATATTGTACATCTTTCCTATTAAATGATCTTCTTCTCATTCTCTTCTGTGGCTGAGGGTTTTTTTCTTTTTTTTCTTAAAAAAAAGTAAATAATAGAAATAATTATAGATATAGATATATATAATGTAGTAGCCACACACCGCCTATGTGTTCAGGTTTCGGGTGTCGGTGTTCACAAGGATGCCAGCCGAGGATTCCAAAAATATGAAAAAATTCCTAAGTACATCGCACTCCATGCAAGAAAGTGAAATATTTTATTCAGTAGCCGGCTACATATAGGGCTATGTTTCAAGGATAACCACTCCCCTTTGTTAAGCCCGTAGATTAACAGCCATCCCAAACAAGGATAGTTACATCATAAATAACATTTAAAGGGATACTAAGACCCTCCCATGCATATTCATTAGATCCCCAGGAAAACAGTAAACAATTCACATATATATATATATATATATATAGCCCCAATCATAGCAATCACATATCTTAAACATATATCAGACGTTCAACCTCTAGACGACTAAAGACCACAAGTATACATGTAAGTCATAGTCGCAATTCAGTCCGTGTGGGGCAGTGTCCATACCCTGCTTGGGGCTCTGGTCATGCTCCAGCACTACATATTTAAGATCAAACTCACGATGGTGTGCCTGTTTGAAATGTACAGGTACAAGCAATGTTGTATTTTGCAACCAGATGCTCATGTTAGGATATGCGACTTATATTTGCTTGGGTAATTTCCCCAAAATATAAATATCCACAGGGGCAGATTAAAGCACACACCACAAATTTGGTGTTACAAGTGAAAAATCCACATAATGGAAACACCTCGCCGTTTGTGGGTGGGTGAACTGTGTCGTTTTTAATACATGACCACATTGTTTACATTCCCTACAAGGAAACATCCCCTTGGGCCTTTGTGGTCCACCACCCCTGATTTTAAGTCTGCGTTGACCAACTTACTCAATAAAGTGAGTTCCTTCCTATATATTTTTAGACTATTCCAATGTCTTCTCAGTCAGCAAACAATCTCTGAACTCTGCAAGCTATACTGAATTACAAAAGGTATCCTAATAATACTGTAGTCAGACTTAACAGGTTTGTCCATATAAACTTTAGACAGTAGCTGGTCTAAAACCCTTGGTGGATACCCCCATTGTAACCAGTTAAAACTGGCTGATCAGGAGACACTTTTTGGTATTAATAGGTTAAAAACTTTTGTATAACAGAAGTTGATTACGGTCTGTAGAAGTAAAGGTCCATCCGAAATCCATTCTCTCTGATTACTTGTGTTAGGTTTTTATATATTCACTATAATCACTTAGCCTAATAGCAGCCATTTTGTTCTCTAACTCCATTTTGTGTTCATATTATTTTGTCTTATTAGCAGATGTTTTGTTTCCAAATGTTTTTTCTCATTTCATGATATTGATAACACTTGAGCTTCCCAGTGAGCTCAAGGTCTTTTGCCTCCCACACTGTGTGTCAACCTGACTCTATCCTTGCATTCCAATGGATGTTTTACCTCATCTGTAGACACAAAGTCTAGCAATGCCCCCTTTTCTGATTTGTTATATTCCAATGTACAAAATGAATAAACTGAGAAAGAGAATTCTGCTACATCAGATGTGTGGTGCAATTCTTTCTCCCGGCGCTGTAAGGGTCTTTTACTGGGTCTAAGACAGGCATCAGGGTCCGGCGTGACTAGTGCAGGATATTTATTCTAACAACTTGTATATCCAAAAAAGCAACTTTATGCAAATCACATGTCAAAGAGTATTTAATATTGCTCTGCAATGCATCCAGTTGTTTGTGGAATTCTAGAAGGGATCCAACATCACCCTGCCACTGCGTAAAGACATCATCTATGATCTATGTATCTCCATCAGGCAAAACAGTGCCTAATAAAGAGTGGAAGTACGTAGATAAAGTCTACCTCCTGCCATAACATGAAGGCAGTAGCACGGGATGACATTGGACCCCATCGCGGTCGTGCGGATCTGTTTATAAAACAGCATGTTAAATATAAAGTAAGACTATGTCAAAATGATAAGAAAACACCCATAAAAAAAAAATTTGAATTTGGGCAATGGGCATCATCATATATGTCAAATTATGCCAAAAGCCTCTCACAAGCCTTAATCCCCTCTGTATGGGGAGTAGAGGTATACAGACTGCCTACATCTAACATAGCCATAATAATTTGCTTGTCGGCAGCTACCTTCACTTTAGCTAGTTTGTCAAGGAAATATTGGGTATCACATAAGTATGATAGTCCCCCCTGTACCAAGGACGCAAGAACCCTGTCCAGAAGGACGGCCTTAGGGCAGAAGATGGAATCCATCCATGCAACTATGAATCACCAAAGAGGCTGGACAGGGTTTGTGTGCACCTTTGGCAGGGTATATAGGACTGGGGTAACAGGATTCAGAACTAGCGAGTCCCTCAACAATACACTAATAGTGTCCATTTTGACAACATCATTAAAAAAAGTTTAAATGACCTGCTGGATGTTCCATATAAGATCATTCCACACGCAAGAATTTACAGTAACATCAGCCAATTGTGAAATAATTTATTTGACATTGTACTCTGTATCCAACACCAAAATTGCCCCACCCTTATCGTAATGGAGTATGTTTTAAGTTGTATATATACACATAAAAGCAATGAAATTGTATAATTTTTTGCAAAATCAATCTGACATTTGAGATATAGAGATTAAAGGGGCAGTTCAGTAAATTATTTGTTTATATTACATATGCCTAGGAATTCTACATATTCTCTTCCATTTTGTAAAATCAATTGATTTTATATCCTTTGCTATGCTTTGCTGTGGTCAGTAGTGAGATGCCATAGTGGCAGGTTCTGCCACAGTAGTTATTCTTCCCAGAATGCATACTTGGAATGTTTCTAACAGTAATTTCTACTGATTGGCTGTTGGATAGGTCAAACATAATCATATCTCTACTTAATCAACCCAAAGGCAAGAACATAACGGTCTCTATTAGGGGTCCTGCAAAAAGGAAAGTTCAATGATCAAAGGGTATTTAGCTGCCCATACAACAGCATACATGGCAGGTCATTAAAACTTATTACTTATATTGTAGAAACATTAAAAACAAGGTACACCTGGCGCGTTTCGAGAGCCACACGCTCTCTTACTCATAGGCTAATACACACAAATTCTCCATTGCACCAAATACCCACTTTGCTCCCTCTACAGGAGCCCATTAGCAGGTACACAGCTGGTGATTTCACATCTGATCCCAATGATTGAGTTACTCGATACACTGTGTTTTCAATCTAACAACTGTGTTTCCCGATTCTGTTACTATTACTATAATAAAACCAATTAGTTTCTAATGCTGTTCCAAATAAAGTACATTATAAAAGCTTAAAGCATTCTGTTTCAACACTTTACACATATTTGTTCCACTTATCATTAGCATGCTGGCACTTAATATTAACATCTCCTTGCTTGGTAAATGGGAGGGGTTAAAATCACTGGTGAGTAAATTTATTTATTAGTCTATTACTGTAACAAGTTTTCAACTTCTCTTCCTATGTGTTTCCATAAAGATAGTCACCTTTTATTAACAGTTTTAACCAAAGTAGCAACTTTGTTTAAGCCATGGGGGATTCTTGTTTCCAGGAGGCAGATCCATTTTACCTCCATCCTTCTTAATCTCTCTGTTCGATCCTTAAGTCTGTCATCAAATGGAATCCTCTGTATCCCCTGTACTTGATGGTGGCAGACTTGTCCCCCATTACATTCTTGAAAATGCCTAGATACAGGGCTCCTAAGATTTGTTTATTAGTGATATCCCTCATATGTTCCCTCACCCTGCATTTCAATGGTCTCTTAGTGCTGCCCATGTATTGTATATTGCATCTCATACACATGAGTAAATACACAATGTGTGTTATATTGCAATTCATATACTGCTTAATGTTATACTCCTTGCCTGTTGCTGTACTTGTTAATACGGTAGTCTTTCTTATATGGTTACACTTGAGGCAGCGGGTAGCTCCACACTTATGGGTACCTGTTGTTTTTAACCTATTGATGCTGCTACTTTCTTGGGGGCCTCCCCCTTTATTACACTCTGGGACAGAATATCCTTAAGGGATTGTGCCCTTCTAGAGACACTTGTGAACCCGTCCTCTAGGATCGATCTGAGTTCCTCGTCCTCATACAAGACTGGTATATATGTTTTCAAAAATGTTGTTACCAAATGGTACTGAGAGCTATACTGAGTTATAAATTTAAGGGAATTATTACATCTGTCCCTTCTCACACTATTATCCTTCCGGTCCCTCTGGTTCATGACTGTGACCCCTCTCTCTCGCTCAATATCCCTATGTTGCATATATCTCCTTGCCACTTTATATGCAACTTTATATGTCCGTTTATCTTTTTCTAGGGACAGACTCAATTAAATTAAAAGAATTAGTTAAATATTTAGAATTGTTCCTGGTAGACTGTCAACAATTTTTGCCGGATGGAAAATAAACTGCAGGGTAACAGCAGATTTCAAAGTCTTAAGAGGGACTCCCTTAAAGGGCATGATCACCTTTAAAACAAAAAAGTGGTTCTCTGCCCTTAACTGCTATTTTTCCAGTTTATTACATGCATTTGTAACCAGGTATTTTATGATACGTTGCATTCGTTTCTAGCAAAGGTATCCATCTCCTCCCTCTGTCCAAAGAGCTTTTTAGAACCTTGAGCATGTGCCAGGAGATTTATGCAACATTGAGGGAAATAGAGGGGTCACATTCACGGACCAGAGGGACCGGAAGGATAATAGTGTGATAAGGGACAGATGTAAAAAATCCCTTAAATTTATAACTCAGTATAGCTCTCAGTACCATTTGGTAACAAAAAAGTTTAAAAAATATATATACCAGTCTTGTATGAGGACGAGGAACTCAGATCGATCCTAGAGGACGGGTTCACAAGTGTCTCTAGAAGGGCACAATCCCTGAAAGATATTTTGTCCCCGAGTGTAAAAAGGAGAGGAGGCACCCAAAAAAGTAGCAGCATCAATAGGTTAAAAACAACGGGTACCCATAAGTGTGGAGCTACCCGCTGCCTCACATGTAACCATATAAGAAAAACTACCTTAATAACAAGTACGACGACAGGCAAGGACTTGTATACCAAGCAAGGAGATGTTAAGTGCCAGTGTCCTAATGATAAGTAGAACAAGTACTTGTAAAGTATTGAAACAGAATGCTTTAAGCTATTATAATATATTTGGTTTTATTATAGTAATAGTAACAGAACAGGGATACACAGTTGTTAGCTTGAAAACACAGAGTATCGAGTAACTCAATCATTGGAATCAGATGTGAAATCACCAGCTGTGTACCTGCTAACGGGCTCCTGTAGAGGAAGCAAAGTGGGTATTTAGTGCAATGGAGAATTTGTGTGTATTAGCCTATGAGTAAGAGTGTGTGTGGCTCTCGAAACGCGTCAGGTGTACCTTGTTTTTAATGTGTTCTATAATAAAGTAATACGTTTTAATGACCTGCCGTGTATGCTGTCATTTGGGGAGCTGAATACCCTCCAATCATTGAATTAACCTGGTGGACAGGACCAAGCGAAGGGTCCAGGGCATTTTGGCACCCGGAAAATGGAAGGGTTTATCCCATGGGATATTGATATTGATTTACGCAGAGTTCGGCTTGAGTGGATAGGGACATGTCCAGGGTCTGTTACACCTGGACCTCTCTGTTCTAAGGGGTGAATATAAGATTGTCACACATTGGTTTTACTATAATGTATTAATGCGACACAACTACAGTACATTGCAGTAGTTTGTAAAACAGTGTGCACCCATGGGAATAAAGCAATAACCAGAGCAGTAAACTCTAATTATTATTGGTCCTGCAAAAAGGAAGTAAGTATTTCTTAATTATATATACACATACAAAATGCTGGATGTGAGAATGGGAATACTGCTTTTTTTTCTTAAGATTTTGTTCACACTAAGGTCCTTTAACGCTGCAGGAATTTCTCACGTGATATTGCAGAAAACTGCAGCATGCAGTGCATTGTGTGCAACACGACACATCGCAGCTCGTGTGAATGGTACTGTTCACTCCTATGCTGAACATTCTCTATAAGGATGCTCAATCTGCTGGTCAAAAATAGACCACATCTCAGCAATGTACCAAGAGATGAAGTTAATTCTTAAAGCCACGCTAACCCCTTTTCGGTGACACACCAAGGGTTATTGTGACTTCAGGACTATAATTAGGGTGATGGTAGCAATTCACAAAAAGAAAGCTCTTTTTCGCAAGATATTGTACACCAGCTATTTGTTGGCCTTAAAAGTCTGGGAAACAGTTTAAAGATTTGCATTGTATAAAAAGCTGCAATTGGCACAGAACATTGGATAAGTCACAGCAAATGAGAGTGATAGGGTCTCTCAATACATTGCCCTGTTTGTCTCTCATTCGTATCTCTCTATTCATATGTTTATTAGTTCTTATGGGCTGGGAAGGAAGATTAGAATTAACACCAGCTCTATAGATTTCCTATTTACCATAATAAGATTTTAATAACACACTGCACTAAATCTACTGCATTATAACCATCTCTTGGCCCACCATAGGCCCTACTCTATCCATCTAATGGTCGTTTAGGGGCTTGAAATGTTAAATTGTTGCATTTTGTGCGCATTCCAAAGCAAATGTTATCTTCTGTGATGTTTCCTATAACAAGCCATACTGCATTCATTATATCACTTCTGGGTGCTTTTTTTGCCCATTAAGAAACCATATGATGTGCATTAACCAGTCAATCTCTCTTCCTTGCATTTGCTAATAGCATGTACATTAAAAGTTTTGGTTGGCTATCGGTTTTCATTATTGCTACCTTCGTAGTCCAATACAATTGATTCCATGAACTCTTATTTCCCCAACAATACATTGTAGCTGAGAGACAATCCTGGAAGGCAACCTGGGATCATTTAAGGGAAGCTGTTTAAAAAAAAATACATTTCAGAACATAAAACTGGACACATGAAAAAAAGATTAATAAAATACAGGATTATTTTGACTGACCTGTGCCAGGGCTGAGATGAGTCTTATTAACACCAGCTCCTCCATCTGTGGCATCAGAGATGGGAGTTTACAGACACAATGTAGAAGGTAACAGAGAGTCTCTCCCTGACACTGCAATACCAAAATACAGATGACAATACAACACAATAGTTCAAATTCAGACTTGTAAGTCACTCTGAGCATCAACCAAGAAGCCTTTACTAGGCAGCTAATTTCTGCAGTATTTTTTTCTGCATCAAACAAAACCTGGGTCCTTGTAGTTACCATCTGCTTTCTTCTCCATTGAAGTGTAGATTAAAGGATAACATTGTCCCAATAGTCAGAGCACATTCACAAAGATACAACAAGCTGTGTTTCACCTCTCCCTTTGCAGTGGCTGTTGATGTATTTATGAAATTAACTTGTGGCTACTAGGGGTCACCTCCCATAATCCACTTCTTTGTGTTGTCGGGGTTATAAGTGAAGCTGTAGACTTGTATATATGATCTCTAATGCACAGCAAATCAAATAAGAAGCTGCAGCTTGCCCTGCCCCATAGAAGCTGACAGCCAATCATGTTACAGCACCTGGGCCTGCTAGGCACAAATCATGTTCCAGCACAGAGATCCTGCCTCTCTCAGACACAGAACAGGGATTTTTACAGTGTACAATTGTGTTTGCAAAAAATTTAGTCCGTTTATCTTTTTCTAGGGACAGAATCAATTAAATTTAAAAAATTAATTCAATATTTAGAATTGTTCCTGGTAGACTGTCAACAATTTATGCCGGATGGAAAATAAACTGCAGGGTAACAGCAGATTAGAGGATAAGTAAATGTATTATGTCTGTTTTACTAACTTAATATTACAATTTTTAAAATTTGCCTGTTGTGGCGCTTACATGGTTTAATCTCTTTAGTTGTTCCTTCCAGTCTCCATCACACAAAAGGTTTAAATCTTTCTGGCTTAGCACTGGCTCCTAGAGAGATAAAAAAAAGCAAATTACTGAACAATAAAACCTGAAGGAAAAAAATGTGCAATGTTGTACCATGTTTACTTTCACATTTTCTCACGGGTGGTTGAAGTTCCTACTAGAAAAGGAGCTCTGTTGGATCTGGTAATATCTAACATTGTGGATATAATATTTAGCTTTATAGATATAAAGGTAACCGGAGGCTTAGGGAATAGTGACCATGAAATAGTGTCATTTGGACTATGTTATCAAAAGGAAAAGTGCGCTGGGTTAAAAAAGACATTTAATTTCGGGAAGGTAAATTTTCCCAGGTTAAAAGTAGCTCTTCAGAATGTCAACTGGGATATTGTATTATCAGGTAAGGGTACCGAACAGAAGTGGACTGTGTTTAAGGGGATTTTAAGACAGTTCATATCTAAATTTATACCCTTGGGAAATAAACCTAAAAAAATTAAATCCACGCACATTTGGCTGAATTCGGATGTAAAGAGGCAAATGGAAAGTAAGAAAAAGGCATTTAAAACCTTTAAGTCAGAGGGAACGGAAAGGGCCTTTAGGGATTATAAAATCTGTAACAAGGAGTGTAAGAAAGCAATCAAACTAGCTAAAATTAATAATGAAGTTAGGATAGCTGAACAAAGCATCACTAAGCCTAAATTTTTTTTAAGTATATTAATAGTAAGAAGATGAAGACTGAGAATGTGGCACCATTAATTAATGTTGATAAGTTAGTTACGGAGGATGGCGATAAAGCAAATGTCTATATACACTATAGAAGATCCAAGTAGAGATATAAAAGATTCAAGTGCACTTTGGTTAACCAAGAATATGGTACAGAAAGAACTAAATAAGGTTTATATTAATAAATCTCCTGGACGGGATAAAATACATCCTCGGGTATTTAGGGAGCTAAGTTCAGTTTTATCTAGGCCATTGTTTCTTATTTTTGCAGATTCCCTCATGTCTGGAGGTGTGCCTCTGGATTGGAAAAGGGCTGATGTTATTCCAATATTCAAAAAGGGTAGTCGTTTAGAGCCGGCAAATTACAGGCCTGTAAGTTTAACTTTGGTGGTGGGGAAGATACTGGAAACTTTAATAAGGGAACGTGTTCTAGAATATATTTTAAGGACTGACATTATAAGCAGTAACCAGCATAGATTAAGGAGGAATAGATCTTGTCAAACTAACTTGCTTGGCTTTTATGAGGAAGAGAGTAGAAATTTAGACTCTGGCATAGCAGTAGATGTAGGTTATGCAAAGGCTTTTGATATAGTCCCCCACAGGCGACTAATGTATAAGCTAAGGTCTGTTGGTCTGGGGAGGCACATTTGTACATGGATAGAAAATTGGTTAATGAATAGGATGCAGAGAGTAGTTGTTAATGGAGCTTCATCATTATGGACTAAAGTGGGGTGCCACAGGGTTCTGTGTTGGGGCCACTTCTATTTATTAATGATTTGGAAGTGGGTATTGTCAGCAAGGTTTCTGTGTTTGCTGAGGACACAAAACTTTGTCGACCGTTAAAAACTTCTGTGGTGTACAATTGTTGCAGGGGGATCTAGATAGATTGTCACATTGGGTTGCTAAGTGGCAGATGAGATTCAATGTTGATAAATGTAAGGTTGCATTTTGGACTTAAAAATCCTTGTGCTGCTTATACTATAAATGGCTCTGTGTTAAGTGAATCCCTGTTGGAAAGGGATCTTGGAGTTTTGGTGGATAACAAACTTAAAGGAAGCAAGAAGTGCCAGGCGGCAACAGCCAGAGCCAGCATGGTATTGTCTATTGTCTTGTATAAAGAGAGGTATGGATTCAAGGAAAATGTTATTCTCCCTCTTTACAAAGCATTAGTAAGGCCTCATTTGGAATATGCAGTGCAATTTTGGAATCCTGTGTACAAAAAGGACATCTTTGAAATAAAAAGGGTTCAGAGAAGGGCAACTAAATTAATAAGGGGGTTGGGGAGCTTAAATATGAATAGAGACTGGAAAAGTTACAATTATGTACGCTGGAGAAAAGGCGCTTGCATGGGGATATGATTACTGTGTATAAATACATTAACAGGCCATACAATAAACTATCTGGGGCATTGTTCACCAATAGAGCATGTCAGAGGACACGTGGCCATCCCTTAAGACTTGAAGAAAAAAGGTTTAGTCTTCAAGCTCGGAAAGAGTTTTTCACTGTGAGAACAGTAAAGCTATGGAACTGTCTTCCAGTGGACATTGTTATGGCAGGTTCACTGGTCAGTTTCAAAAAAAAGCTGGATGAGTTTCTGCAATCAAGGAATGTTGCAAGTTACTGGTATTGATACATAAAGTAGAGTTGGTCCAGGGACCAAAATTGGTGGGTTTTTTTGCCTTTCTCTGGATCAACAGTCAGGCAGGAAATGAGGATATTGCTAGGTGGGTTGGACTGGATGGACATATGTCTTTTTTCAACCTCAAATAGTATACTATACTATACTAATTTATTGATTGAAGCCCGGGAGGTTAAGGAGCTATGCCTTGTCTCCCGTTCTTCGCATTACGTGCTATAGCTGTAAAGGAGAGAGAAGCATCCGGAGATTTCAGCGTGGCTACGGTGGATTGTGCAAAAGGTACGTTTCTTCTTATCCTCGTTCCCAGACCCTGCGCTATTGATTGAAAAGGGAGGTAAGACATAGCTCCTTAACATCCCAGGTTTCAATCAATATTTTAAAGGGTATGTCCATCCCATAAACTTATTTTTAATATGCTGCTCCCCCTGGTCCCCCAGCCCCAACCGCACAAATATTTTTTTCAGAAAGCCCCCCCAAACTCTTACTTACCTCCCCTCGTTCCTCCGCCGCACTGCCGGCCCTCGCTTGCGAGAATGCAAGCAGAGGGGCGGGACCGGCAGTCGCGTCTGTGTTGGCTGAGCGGCAGCCAATCACGGACGCGGCTGCCGGTCATTCAGTGCAGAGGAGGAAAGCGGAAGAGGAAGTAGAGTTTGGGGAGCTTTTTGAAGAAAAAAAAGATGCGGTTGGGGCTGGGGGACATGGGGGAGCAGCATATTAAGGGGGATTGAAGCTAGGGGGAGGGATAGTAGAACGGGAGGGAGAGGGAGGGAGAGGGCGGGAGAGGGAGGGGGAGGGAGGGAGGGGGGAGAAGGGCTGCAGTGCGCATGGCAAATATCTACCGGAGGCAAGATAGCAGGCAGAGCCCTGCTATCCTCCTGGTGGTTAGTTTTGGGACTTTGGGGGGGTTTACAGAAAACCCTATGGAGCTGGGATGTGAGGTAAGGATTAAACTACCTACATGGTGGGGCCAGTAGTTGGGGGTATTATAGTTTTGGGGGTGGACATGCCCTTTAAAGGAATAGTTCACTTTGAGAGTGAACTATTCCTTTAAAGCTCTCTGGTTGGACATGCTTTAAACAGCTATTTAAAAGACTATTTCAAAACTACTAGAAAGGGAAAAGAATTGGTATCAACATTTCATGACAAACCTTCAGATGGTGCAGCCATTCCCAAAGAAGGGTGCTTAGTATTTTGGGATCACTCTCTGTTGATACTGCTGCCCATGCCCCTTCTTCATTTAGAAGCCTCTATGGGAAACATTAAATCAGGCACCAAATACATATGATAGTTTCTTAAATATAATTTTCTCAATTGCATAAACATAAGCAATGGGCCATAGACCTATGTAATCCACAAAAACTAAAAGGACAAATATACAAAGAAAACCCACACTCCAGCCCTGTGCCACCTACACCATAAATAACTCTGTGTTAAGTGAATCTGTAATGGAAAAAGATTTGGGGGTTCTGGTAGATAACAGACGTAGCTATAGCAAACAGTGCCAGGTAGCAACGACTAGAGCTAGCAAGATATTGTCTTGTATAAAGAGGGGAATAGATTCAAGAGAGAAAAATATTATTCTCCCTCTTTACAAGGCACTGGTAAGGCCTCATTTGTAATATATGGTGCAGTTTTGGAATCCCATTTACAAAAGTGACATCTTGGAAATGGAAGCAGTTCAGAGAAGGGCAACTAAATTAATAAGGGGAATGGAGGGGCTTAAATATGCAGGCAGATTAGACAAGTTAGGGCTGTTTACATTGGAGAAGTGGCGTTTGCGTGGGGATATGATAACCTTATACAAATATATTAATGGGCCATACAATAAACTCTCTGGTGAATTTTACACGAATAGGTCATATCAAAGGACTCGTGGACATCCTTTAAGGTTAGAAGAAAAGAAGTTTCATCTTCAGGTTTAGGAAACGTTTCTTTACAGTGAGAATGGTGAAACTGTGGAACTGTCTTCCAGCTGGTGATGGCAAGTTCATTGCATAGCTTTATAAATGGCTTGGATAAGTTTCTAAAACTAAAAAATAGTGAGAATTACTGGTATTAATACATATACTGTAGATCTGGTTGGGTCAGAAAGGAATTCACCCCCCCCCTTTTTTTTTTTTAGACTTAGGGGCATATTTATAAAAGAGCGAAAAGTAGCGAAATGTTTTCGCATTCGCTTTTCGCATGGGTTTTCGCCAAAAAGACAGTTAACGCTATTTATAAAGGTAGCATTAACGAATGGCGAAACCGTTTCCGCGAGCTATCGCTAAACCCTTTTCGCCTTACTTCGCAATGGTAATTTTAGCGAAAAAGGAGCAAAAAGGCATAACGCGATTTATAAAAGAGCGAAAGGTGGTTTTTGCGTTAAAAAGAGCGAAAGATTAGCGCGACCCTGAAGGTGGTGAAAAGTCATTGTTTGAGCGAAAAGGCATTCTAATGGGTAATATGCCTTGAAAAAGCGAACGCGCATTAGAAGGGCGATCGCGCATTAGAGTGTAATATGCCTTGGAAAAGCAACATTAGAAAGGCGATCGCGCATTAGACTGTAATATGCCTTGGAAAAGCGAACGCGCATTAGAAAGGCAAACGCGCATTAGAAAGGCGAACACACATTATAATGGAATATGCCTTGGAAAAGCGAACGCGCATTAGAAAGGCGAACGCGCATTAGAAAGGCGAACGCACATTAGAAAGACGAACGCACATTATAATGGAATGTCTTGGAAAAGCGAACGCGCATTAGAAAGGCGAACGCACATTAGAAAGGCGAACGCACATTGTAATGGAATATGCCTTGGAAAAGCGATCGCGCATTAGAAAGGCAAATGTGCAGTGCAAAAGAAAATTGTATTCCAATTGAGAAATTCTAAGAAGATTGACTAAATAAGACATGGCTGACTTCTTGGTAAATGTGAGGTGGCCATTTTGAACTTGACATCATTTTCTAGTGGGTTTTTCTGGTTTCGAATGGTTTTCACAATGCAGTCTTCCTAGATGCGTTAAGTTTTCGCTGTGATACTTTTCGCTCTTTATCGCGCCCGTTCGCCTTTTTCAGCTGCGAAGTGTGTTTTTTTCGCTTTTTTATAAATAAGGCGAAACGAAGCCCCAAATGGCGCTATTTTCGCTGCGTTGTGCTGCGCTAATTATTTGGCGAAAAAGACAATCCTTTATAAATATGCCCCTTAGTGTTATATATTGAAGGTAAACCCAAGGGTGAGGACATAACGGTTTAGGTTTTCACCCTGGGTACTATTTATTGGTGGACCCTATGGAGCGTGGGCCCAGGGTATAACTGTCCTTTAACTCTCAATCTACCCGTTAGAAGTTGTGCAAAAAATGCCACAACTGAAAATGTAAAAAATTGAAAGATGTGTGTAATTTGTATTTTCATTTGAGGCCCATCTCATTTGGTTCTCAGTCCCAAAGAATGAGACTGGTAATGTCTTTTTTACAGGGAGACACACAGTCTTGGGCCTTTGGCCTGCCCACTGATAGCCCAGCCTTGTCTTTTGTTGAAGGTTTCTCCAAACCCCTAGGGAGTCGTTTACTCAGACCTAGTTTAAGTTGTAGTCCAAACTACTCCAAACTACAAATCCTCCATCAGGGACAAAGGGCAGCAGAAGAGTTTTCCACTGAGTTGCGGCGCTGGCATGATTTAGCTCTTAAAAGTAATTTCATTCAAGGGCTTTCTGATGCTATTAAAGATGTATTGGTGAAACATCAGATTCTAGAGTCTCTGGACCATGCTATTACCGAGTTTCTCCTGGTAAAATTTCTTTTCAGCCTTCTCCATTGGTTCCTGTCAACACTGCCCCTGTAGTTACAGAGAAACCCATGCAATTGGGATCATCTCAGCTCTCTCCAGTCCAGAAAGTCAAGAGAAAGCCATGCAGCCTCTGTCTCTACTGTGGTGAGCTGGATCACTTTGTCCGAAGATGCCTCCTAGGCATTCAGGAAATTCTTCAGAATTCTGATCATTAATAGTATATCAGAACCAGTAGTGGTTGGGGCAATAGACTATTCTCTCTTCCAGTATAATGCTAAAAATGGGAGCCATACACTCTGAACTACCGTTCTCAATTGTTTTGTCTTAAGACTTCACACCATCCATAATTTTAGGTCTTGGAAAAAGACAAACCGGGAAAACAAGCTCCCCAAAAGAACAAGACCTCCCATAAGCAAAGCACTGCCACATAAAGGTTATAAAAGTAAAAACACTGTTTATTGTCCACTCTAAAAAAAACCTGATGAACTGGGTCAATAATTTAATTTAGACACAAAGATATCCTGGTTTGTCTTTTTCCAAGTGGTTGTGTTACCTCCCTTAGCACCACCCGATTTTGGGTGTTCCACGTGGTTACTCCATGAGTGGTGCATCTATCCCTCTAGATTAGTATATAATGTGAGGTCTACCCAGGCTAAGAAAACACAATCCAGTAGTAAATTGGACTATGGCACAACTGAAAAAGTGGGGTTCAAGTTGTTTTAAAACCTGTCTTGTCAATGTACCTGACTTACATTTCTTTGGAGGGAATCCCTCCCCCCTAACAGAGAATTCTCTGATGATTTTTTACACAGGGCTCAGATATTCTGCCTCTACACAGACCCTACGACTGTGTAGTCAATCTTCTTCCCGATACCATGATTTCCCGAGGTCACCCCTATAATATGTCTGTCCCTAAAAGGGAAGCAATGAAGGGTTATATCAAGAAGAATCTAGATAAGGGTTTTCTCAGACCTTCCACATGGTCAGAAGGAGCAGGGTTTTTTTTGTTGGGAAGAAAGATGGTAAGTTGAGACACTGTATTGATTATACAGTGTTTAACAGATTTAAAACAGATACCATTTGCCTCTTACAGAGGATATCTTTTCTTGTGGGAGCAAAAATATTTTCTTAACTGGATCTTAGAGGTGCTTTCAATCTGGTGAGGATTAGAGTGGGGGGTGAATAGAAAACGGTCTTTAATACCAGAAAAGAGCATTATGAATATTTAGTCATGCCCTTTGGCGCTTCTGCTGTCTTTTTAAGATTTTATTAATGATGTCTTTAGATAATTCCTTTATAAATTAGTGGTTGTTTATCTCAATTGCATTTTAATTTATTCTTCTTCCTTGTAGGAGCATAACACCCATGTTAAATTGGTTCTTCATGGCTAAGAGAAAAACATTTATATGCTAAACTCGAAAAGTGTGTTTTTTGTTCAGGGATTAACAATGGATCCTGACAAGGTCACCGCTACTCTAAATTGGGGGGGAAAAAAATCTAATTCAAAAGGTTTTCAATGTTTCCTATGTTTTTCTAATTTTAATAGACACATTAAAAATGTTTCCTCCATAGTCTCTACCCTCTATGATATGACCATATCATCCATTCGAATGTAAATCTGCCTTTTGTGTTAGAAGTTGACGCCTCCAAAGACGGAGTGGGTGCTGTTTTTCTCAGTTCTGGTCACCAGAACGCTTTTATCCATGTGCCTTCTTTTCCAGAAAATATTACCGCAGAGAGGAAGTACTGTATGACTTTGGTAACAAAGAATTACTGGCAGTCAAGCTAGCTTTTAAGGAATGGAGGCACTGGTTGGAGGAAGCAGGACACCTGGTAACAGTTTATATCGTATATCGAGAATGCCAAAAGATTTAACTCCACACAAGTCCCACTGTGCTCTTGGTAATAGGTGATAATCTATGCTCAAGATAACCCATACTTCCAGTTCTTGGGAGCTCTAACCACTACTTAATTGTCCAATAACATGTCTGATCTATTAATTTCCCATCAGGTAGACACTTCTCCTGGAAAACCTAATGAATGCCTTTTTGTTCCACTACCTTTATTCTTACTAAAACAACTATTTCATGATTTTAAGTTGGCAGAACATCCTAGGTAGGAAGGGGTAACACCCCTAAAAACATTGTGATATTTGTTAGTGGTTCACAAATAAACACTTGTGTTGCTTGGAGTGCAACTCTTTCGTTTTATAGGTTCATAGTTCTCAACCCTATTGAATGCAAGATCAATAGAGTGATCTATAATGTATCATTACCTAAAATAATTAGAAGTGTTAAAACCTTTCATGTCTCTCTGTCTGCAGACAGAATCTCCTCCTATGGTGGATGTTTAAGGCACAGCTGAATTTGAAATTGGGAGAATACTGGATTCTGGTTTGTTCAACATTCCCTTTAATATTTAGTGGAAATGCTATGGTCAAGAAGAGAAGTCCTCGGTTCCAATCCATTGTATTCATGGCAAAAATTTGATAGGTGATTTCCATAAACTGTTTCAGAGAAAACCTAGTCTGAAGGGTCCTGAGGCCCTTCCTCAAGGAGGGGGTTATGTTAGGAAGCAACGTTCCTCACCTTCCCATTTGCTCCTCCACTTGAGTGAGGGCTTCAGTAAACTTTTTTGGGCCGTCCCTTCCGTGCAACGGTTTTGCTTTTATTCCCTTCGCTGGCAGCTGCCTATGCGAAGGAAAATTTGGTCAATCTACCAATTAGCCTTCACCCTTTGGCCCCTTCCTCTTTCTCATTGAATCCTTCACTTTTATATACCTTCCAGCACCAGTTTCCTTTGCCCGTTATAGCATTCAGCTTTAAAGGGACAGTCCAGTGGAAATGATCAATATTTGTTAAATTGTTAGTTTGTGTAATGCCTTCTTAGTTATTCTACATATTCTCTATTCTCTAAATTTCCATTTTGAAAAATAAATTGAATTTATACCCTTTGCTGTTCCCTGCTGTTGACATTTTGTGAGCTGACATTTCAGGTTCTAACGGTCCTTCTTCTTCCCAGAATGCACCACATCCTTGGAATGTTCCTAACAGTCATTTCTACTGATTGGCTGTTGGATGGGTCAAAGATGCTCAGATCTCTACTGAGCAACTGAATCAACCCAGGGACTGGGTCAAGGACAATACCATAACGGTATCTACTAGGGGTCCTGCAAACAGGAAGTCAGTATTTCTGTTGCATTTATTTATACACAGACACAATGCTTAATGGGCAGGTTAAGGTCATTGGGATGGAAAAATACTGCTCTTTTTCTGAAAAGTATATGTAT
Source organism: Hymenochirus boettgeri (assembly GCA_019447015.1). Classification (NCBI taxonomy): domain Eukaryota; kingdom Metazoa; phylum Chordata; class Amphibia; order Anura; family Pipidae; genus Hymenochirus; species Hymenochirus boettgeri. The sequence goes on along the minus strand of CM033471.1, from coordinate 165,977,588 downwards.
TTGCACTGAACTTCCCCTTTAATGCCTTGCTAGTGGTGCTTTGTCCTGCTCCTACTTACCTTTCTGGTTCCTCCGTTGGTGCATGTTTTCCGGAGGTTGCTCATTGGTCCTGTTGGTGGCAATCTTAGTTTCCTTGCCGCCTGTCATGTTTCTTTGTTTAGTTTCGCTCCATTTTTTTTTTCACATATTCCTGAGATCAGCACAGATACCTTGCGATTCAATTCCTGGCGGCAACCATGTGTCTGGTGAGGCATGTCAACCCTCCCGACAAATGTTTGTTTGACTAAAGGTGAAGAAAGCATTTAGATTGGGGTATCGGTGCTAAAAGGAAACTGGGAGATTATTGGAACATTACAGATCCATATTTATTTCTCTCTACCAGTGACTAGAAAAGTGACTAGAAATTCAGTAACATCTGCCTCTCACTTTTGCCTTTTATATCTAACCTGCAGGTTGTGAACTTTCTCAAGTGTCCCATTGTCTGATTCTTCTATGTTAGCCAGGGCTTTAGCAACATTTAAAACATGCTGGGGAGTTAAGACAGGTGTTTGTCCATTGGAGTCACCACCCTGCAAATAAACAAACAAAGATGGTCATATGATCACTGGCAGCACAAATCTGTGAGATTAGAAATTACAGATTCTCTAGAATTTATAATGATTGTATCAAAACAAATCCATGTATTTTTTTTTGTGTTCAGTTGTGAGCTGTCATTTCAGGTTCTGCAATTGTCCTTCTTCCAACCAGAGCGCTCATTTACTTGTTCCTAGAAACATAGCGACCAAGGCACTAATCACCTTATAATTAGCGGAGTATAATCACATGGGGTGCACCAACCACTAAAGTAATGTATTCTCAACAAGAAAAACAGGCCACACACATTCACACTCATAGGAGATATAATCACTTCAAATATTAACCCAATGAGTATATACATAGAAACCTACCACTAATAATAAACACCATCTTGGACAAGGGCAAAACTAATACCTGCTTGATATATTGGCTTATTATACTGGGCAGGTATTAGTTTTGCCCTTGTCCAAGATGGCGAGATGTCCTTTCACTGTGGGCGGAAGTAAGGTACCTAGAGAGATGTTCTGAAGTCTCGTGAGATTTAGCATGACGTCACTTCCTTTACTTCCTTAGCAGCTTGTTCTGATGGGTATTTAAGGTGCGTGCAAATTTACAGTTGCCGTTGAGAAAGTCCGACCATGCGGACGAAACGCATCCGGTGCTTTTAATTAGCCCCTGTTTCTAACATCGATTTGGTATATGGTTAGTGAGACCTATGGTTTGATCAATGTTTGCTTTGCCACTGGGTAATGTAGCCCTACCCTGTCTATCTATATCAATTAGTGTTTATTATTAGTGGTAGGTTTCTATGTATATACTCATTGGGTTAATATTTGAAGTGATTATATCTCCTATGAGTGTGAATGTGTGTGGCTGTGATAATTATACCGGTATACTACGCTGTTATGATAATGTGCTTATATATACTTGATACCAACCTACAATATTGTTGATGATTATGATGTTGGGGTTTAACAGGGTGTGTTTTTAACTATTTTTGTGCACTTTAATATATATCCCATAATCTGCATTAATAAAGGATATTTTACTGATATAATAGCAAATTTGGGTGTGCCCTCTTTTCCACGGCCTGTTTTTCTTGTTGAGAATACATTTACTTGTTCCTAACAGCAATTTCAATTTCATTGGCTGCTGAATGGGTCAAACAAGCTCAGTTCTCTACTGAGCAACTTAAATGTCCCAGAGGCAAAGTCCAGACCATAATGAACACTATTAGGGGTCCTATACACAGTCACTACATTGGAATCATTTATTTATGTACAGAGAAATTACTGGATGGGCAAATACATATGCTTTTTCTGAAAACCATATGTATTTGCACAGAAGGCAAAGGTTACCAGGTATCAAACTTCCCTACACCTTGTGCCTCGTGTTAAAAACATAAAAAAGGAATTATTTACATGACCATTAATCTTAACTCCCACAATCCAGAATTTAATTAGGCGGACAAAGTAAAGACAGAAATAACTTTCTGAGTGGCACGAAAGTAAAGCCTTGTGCACACACGTTAAATAATTTTTGACCAAAGCAGCCACTCAAACTGAAGCTGACACAAACAAATGTGTGTGTCAGCTTCAGACATTTAGTGATCCATCCTGCTGATTGCTAAACTATATTGGGGAGCCACAAGTGGTCTCGCAAAACATTTCCCCTCAGCTTCTTATAGAACAGAACACAGGGGCGTTGGAATCACTATAGCAGCCATAGCAGTTGCTATGGGGCCCAGAGCCAGAGGGGGCCCCATCCAGGTCCCCTGCAGACATGTCCACCCTCCTAAGAAAATTTTTACCTCACGAAGTTTAGTTCCACAAACCACATTTTTGGTGTACTTAAACCTTTCAAAGATGCCAACAGGTTTAAGTAAAACTGAAACAGGGTTTTATGGGGCTACTCTATGTGAGGTACATTTTTTCTTAGTAGGGTTTGAACTGCACCAGACTAATTTTTATGTGGTGGGCCCCATCTAAAATCGTGCTATGGGGCCCTGTGATATCTAGCTATGCCACTGAAAGGAACAGGCTGCTTGGCTAATGCACAAGCAGCCTGTTCTAGTGAAAGATTGTTAGACTGATTGTCTTAACTATTGTATGTATATGTTTATATAGCGCCAGCACTGTACAATATTAGATTACAAAAAGCCATACTGGGGGGACAAAAAATATACATAAATATATAAATAAGTATGTGCATAATCAAATATACAAGTGCTTGAGCCATGAAACATGAGGAAAGTGTTCGCGTACAGCTTAAAATCTAATTAGGTGGGTAACATACAGATAGAGAGAAGGGTAGGAGTGCCATAGTAAAAACTGGTGCAGTGTCAACAATACTATGCTGTGCTGGGCTCTGAGAGATAGGATGAGAGGTTAAATTTAAACTTGTTTATTGGAGTTTCTTGATGAAGAGAGAGGGGAATAGAATTTCAGAGGACGGAAGCCACAAGAGAAAAAGGTTTAAAGCGAGAGGAGGCAGTGTGATTGGGGGGTTTATATAAGAGATGGTTCTGTGATTAGTGGAGGGTAGGGAAAGTGACATACGGGGAAACAAGGGAAGAAATATTAGAAGGCACAGCAGAGTGAAGGGTTTTAAATGTTAAGAGAATTGGTACATAATGTGTTGTTTAACGGGAAGCCTGGTAGATGTGCAGCCCAGAGGAGATTTAATTTCCTGATTGTTAGAGAGCAAGACAATGCATGCAGCAGAGTTAAGTATCAACTGAGGGGAGAAAGGTGGGAGGCAGGTAGTCCAGAAAGTAGAAGGTTACAATAGTCACGGAGTGATAGGGTGAGAGCTTGAATAAGCATAGAGAAGAGGAATTCTTTTCACAATATTACCAAGAAAAAAGTGTCAGGTTTTAGCAACATTGTTAAAGGGTGTGTCCATCCCCCAAAATGAATTTTAGTGTTATCTAATTGGCCCCCAAAACCTCAACCTCGCAAAGTTCTTAGTGTTTAAATCTGCTGCCAAACCTACTTAACAGCCATCATTCCTTTGGCTATCTTCTGCTTAGCTTCTGTGCACAGAAGCAAGTAGAAGGGGCCAGACAGGCAGCAGCGCCAGTGATTGGCTGAGATGTGATGTCTCATCCAACCAATGTCACGGTTTTCTGTTCAGCCCCTTCAGCTTGCTTCCGTGCATGGAAGTTAAGCAGAAGGCAGCTAGGGAATGAAGGCTGGTAAGTACATTTGGGGACAGCTGTGAGTGCTATAAACCTTGCAAGGTCGAAGGTTTATAACCATTTCCTGCCACATCAAGATTTAGTTTGGGGGGTGGACATACCCTTTAACATGAAAGGTAGGGTAATGACTAACTAAATGCAGGACCATCAGAAAGCAGTTTTTATGAAGTTCAACTCACTGTTTTATCATGGCTGCTGGGCCTTCTCTCTGCGTTTTGCCAAAGATTCATTTCACAACTTGGCAGAGAGGACAGGGCAAGATCAGTGCGAGAAAATCCATTGCTGCTATTATCTACCTAGAAATAATCACACATACTCAATTTATCAGAACAATGGATCACAAAATGAAAAAAAGACAAAAACAATGATTTTAATGTAATCATTAAACACATATGTAGCCCCACTCCTGGTCTGCCCAAGCCATGCCCCGAAATGCCCAAGCCACGTCCCTGTCATGCTCACTCATGGGTCCATGAGGGCCACAAAAAATCGCAGGGAGGCAACTTTGCAGCTCACGGGCCATGGGCTGGGCACCACTGCCTTAGGTTAAGTGGGGAGTTGCAGTGTTCACTTACCTATTAACATTTCTTTAAATAGCATGTCCACCCTTTAGACAAAAAAAATAAATAATGGTGACTTGTCAATTATCTGCCTGCAACCCCAACAGCTTTTCCCAGTTAATTACATGTATTTGTAACAAGCTATTTAAAGGGCAAGTCCAGCCCCAAAATGAAAACTTACATCCAGGTTAATCACCCCCCAAAACCCTAGACGGTAATTTGAAATGTGAAATATAGAAGTCTAACCTGAAATCCTGACAATTGTGCTGTTTCCCGTTTCTGCTTCCTGGTTCTTCCAGTTAGTAACTGTCAGTTATGAATTTGACAGTTGACATCACAGCTAATGATTGAATGACAATCTCCTGTCTGCCTCTTCTGAGCATGCCCAGAACAGGCTCAGTACAGGTTTCTAAATTGCTCAGTTTCCATGAGGCATCCAGAAGCATAGCAGACATACAGTAATGAATTCATAGGACAAACTATGATATACAGTATCAATATATTTTAAAGAGCCCATTCTTTCAAAAAGATGTTCTTATGAGGATGGAGTTGCCATTTAATGATAAATTCTATTCCTTTCTGGCAAAAGCATCTGCCTCCTCCCTCTTCTCCAAGAGCTTTTTTTTATAGCATGGATGTGCAGAGAATGTGGAGGGTGAAATCATTCAATCATTGTGATGTCAACAATTCCTTCATTGACTGCATGGAGGGAGAGGCCAGCTTACTTTGCCGTAATGGGGACAAAAATAATCCTTAAATATCTGGTTAGTAAGGCAAGTAATAAAGTGCAAAATATATAAGTTGGGGTTGGGGGCAGATAACTGACAATTCCTCAAAAAACACAAGGAGGGCTACAAGAGAGCTCTCCTAAGAAAAAAACCCTTATACAAAAGGCACTTCAACTATAAGTTCAAAAAATATAAACACCGTTTATTCACATCCTAATTCACAGAACCCCAACATATAAACCCCCCTAAAAACCATATATAGCAAAAGACATAAAGTGCAACATATAGAGCAACACACTATTACAATAAAATACTAATATTATGAAAGGTGATTCTGGGCGTCCCCAAAACACCTGGACTGTGTCCAGCACCAGACCAAGTCCACTATCAGAGTAACAAGTACACTGAATATACCCCGATATTAATTTTCCAATAGGCAACTAATGTATAAGCTAAGGTCTGTTGGTCTGGGGAGTCACATTTGTACATGGATAGAAAATTGGTTAATGAATAGGATGCAAAGAGTAGTTGTTAATGGGGCTTCATCATTATGGACTAAAGTGCTAAGTGGGGTGCCACAGGGTTCTGTGTTGGGGCCGCTTCTATTAAATCTATTTATTAATGATTTGGAAGTGGGTATTGTCAGCAAGGTTTCTGTGTTTGCTGACGACAAAAAACTTCAGGGGATGTGCAATCGTTGCAGGGGGATCTAGATAGATTGTCACATTGGGCTGCTAAGTGGCAGATGAGATTCAATGTTGATAAATGTAAGGTGATGCATTTTGGACTTAAAAATCCTTGTGCTGCTTATACTAGAAATGGTTCTGTGTTAAGTGAATCCCTGTTGGAAAGGGATCTTGGCGTTTTGGTGGAAGACTTAAAGGAAGCAAGTAGTGCCAAGCGACAACAGCCAGAGTCAGCATGGTGTTGTCTTGTACAAAGAGAGGTATGGATTCAAGGGAAGAAAATATTATTCTCCCTCTTTACACAGCATTGGTAAGGCCTCATTTGGAATATGCAGTGCAATTTTGGAATCCTGTGTATAAAAAGGACATCTTTGAAATGGAAAGGGTTCAGAGAAGGGCAACTAAATTAATAAGGGGAATAGGGGAGCTTGAATATGAAGAGAGACTGGAAAAGTTACAATTATGTACGCTGGAGAAAAGGCGCTTGCATGGGGATATGATTACTGTGTATAAATACATTAACGGGCCATAAAATAAACTATCTGTGGCATTGTTCACCAATAGAACATGTCAGAGGAGTAGAGGACATGAGGACATCCCTTAAGACTTGAAGAAAAAAGGTTTAGGTTTCAAGTTCGGAAAGGGTTTTTCACTGTGAGAACGGTAAAGCTATGGAACTGTATTCCAGTGGACACTGTTATGGCAGGTTTATTGGTCAGTTTAATAAAAAAGCTGGATGAGTTTCTGCAAACAAGGAATGTTGCAAGTTACTGGTATTGATACATAAAGTAGAGTTGATCCAGGGAAATTTCCGATTGCCAGTTGGAGTCAGGAAGGAATTTTTTTCCCCTTCATAAATTTTGGTGTTTTTCCTTTGCCTTCCTCTGGATCAACAGGCAGGAAATGAGGATATTGCTAGATTGGTTGGACTGGATGGACATATGTCTTTATTCAACCTCAAATACTATACTATTAATATTAACAATACACCTATATCCCCATCTCCTCATGCCCGCTGCCTGGGAATAACGCTAGATTCCGAACTTTCATTCAAAAACCATGTTAATTCGCTTCCCAATTCCTTTTCGGCTTCAACTCAAAAACATCTCCCGCATTTGACCCTTCCTCTCAAATGAAGCTACAAAAATCCTAGTCCATGGCCTAATCATATCTCGGCTAGACTACTGCAACACACTCCTGTGTGGTTTACCCAACAACCACCTGGCATCGCTTCAATCCATCCTCAACTCTGCTGCTCAGCTCATTCATTTCCCTTCTTGCTTCTCTAATGCCTCTACTCTCAAGCTGCTTACCCTATCCTATAAAGCACTATTCAACACAGCCCATTCATATATCTCAGAGCTGATCCACCGATATCGTCCCAGGCGCAACCTCCGCTCTGCAAACAATCTCCTCCTCTCATCCACCCTTGTCACCTCTTCCCATGCTCGTATTCAGGACTTTTCTCATGCTGCCCCTCTACTCTGGAACTCCAGTCCTCCGTCTGTCCATCACTCACCATCCCTTAACACCTTCAAATGTAACCTTAAAACCCACCTTTTGAAGCAAGCATATAAACTGGCCTAGACACTACACCTCTTACTACCCAATATAATCCAACCCACCTTTCACACTCCACTGCCAATCTATTTACAGCCTACTGACTATACTCTCTCCTATTGTATTACAGTATTGCTGTAAGAAACTCATCACTCTGTTTACTTATATTATGTATTACCTGTGTATGTAATATGTATGACTTTGCATAACATGTATTACCCTGTATGTAATGTATGACTATGTAATTGTAAAGCGCACGGAAGATGTTGGCGGTATATAAATCCATAATAATAATAATAATAATGTAATCTTCTCTAATGAAAATAACGCTAATGGGATGTTCGCAAACTAGAAATCTATAATGTATTTTGTTCATAAATGAGAATTATGCAAGTGGAATTTTCATGAATGAGAGCTCTACAAGGGTATATATGTAATGTTTAGATTAACGTTTCAATTACGAGATACTATACGCATACTATGCATATATCTATACGTTGTACTGTTATATAGTTGTCTGCAGGAAAGTAATTGAGGTGCCCTCCATTATAATTGACTGCTTTATCACAGTTAGAAGTGTAGAAAATGGACATCTGCAGATGAAAGGAAACTATATAGAAGATATACTTTAAGGTTGCAGGATGTTGAGGGCATGGCTAACATTTCAGTTGTGCACTGATTATGCTTTTGACAATGACATTTCTTTTAGGAACCCCCTCCTTGGAAATTCTGGGCTGGCCCCTGAGCATGAAGAGCCGTGCAACCCCAATACTATAAGCCAATTAGTGGCATGTCTACTAGTGATACTGTTTGTCGGACGGCCACAGTCAAACATGATAGCCTTAGTTTGCACATTTAGAACACAAAAGTGCGCATTTTAACACATATGGCCAGATTTGAAGTAAAAGCCTGATAATTTACTCTCAATTTGTTTTCAACACTTTTGCCACTAGTGACTAGATATATAGAAAATACTACTTAACATTTTTCACTTATGTATCAGGTAGCCTGAACACATTTGTTTACTATCACAATAATCTGAATTAAGTATGACATCATTCACCACTATCATCAAACCCTGGATAATTCTTCAGATCTTTTTCAAACACTTACTAAAGTGCATTTTCTGAGCAGCAGCTGCAGAATGTCCGTGTCACAGCTAGTCTGAGTCTTCAGGATTCCTCTTCTTTTCCTTCCATTTCCATTATGATTTATGTCCTCATTCTCCCAAATTGGTTGAGATTCACTTATGCTTGAAGGGTCATTGGCTGCTCTGACAATGACCTGGTGCAGAAGTCTGTGTGTAGCTTCCCTATCCAGCTGAACCCAAGGCCCTCCACATCCTCTTCTACCACCTGCCAAATGTATTAACCTGCGGCATATTATCACCACAAGTTTTGGAATGTAACGGAAGCTTCGAGCCTCCTGGCCATGAAGGAGATTGCGCTGGTGAATTAGATACTGTGATAAAGTAAAGCCTGGGGAATATGGAGGTGCATGAGGAAAGACAGGCCATTGAGTACTTAGGAACATAGCAAAGTCATACACACGAGACACCTGCAAACCTGTCTGTATGCAGCCAGGACGGCGCAGACGGACAAAACGTATAGCATCAGCAGCACATACACGGCAGGCATAGATTAAGTAACAAGCGATAAGAACTCCTGAGAAAGTGAAAGAAAACCAATTAATATTAAGGGAAGGGAAATAACAAACAAGTGTGGAACTATTGATTAGAGAGTAAACATGTTAAAATATATTTTTCTCAGAAAAGGAATGTGGTAGAGCACTTTTAGGTAATAAATATAATACGCTCCATTCTAGAATTAGTGCAGATTAAATAGATACAGTATTACTTCTATTTAGTTGTTGGACAATTTAATTGGAAGAAACAAAAAAAGAGTTCTAAATAGTACTGCAGATTTATGTTTGTCATTTATGTTTGAAATTAAGTGATTATTAAAGGGCAAGTCCACCCCCAAAACTAACTTTTTATATTTATTTATCCCAAATAAGTGCTCCAAAACAAACTTTACAGCATGTAAATCGGTCCAGTGGTTCAAAAGTTACAGACCTTTGTAGCTGGCTTAATCCTGCAACATGGACCAATACAGCGATGAACAGAGACAGGTTACATTACCTTGCCTCTGTTCTTTTCATGTTCTTGAGCATGTCTGTTAGCATCCAGCAGTGAGAACAGAGGAAGTTGCATCAGTAATGGTCTGACCCCTGGATCCCTGGATTTTCCCTCTCAACCAATCACAGCTGTAAAGTTATGTGTACTGAAGAAATCCAGGATCAACAGCTGCAGCCAGCCAGCCAGCCAAGAGAGAGAGATAGAGAGAGAGACACACACAATCACAGGCAAGATTTTTTTTTTTTTTCTAAGCTGCAGCTCGGGGTCATCTAAAGTGGAAGTGGAGAGGAAGTGCAGCCTGATATATATCTCATTAAATATCAGGCAAAGCAAATGATTTTGAGAAAAATGAACATGGCGTTTGAGGTTGGTGCTATTATATAAAGAACATATAAAAAGTTTATTTTTGGGTGGACATACCCTTTAAATTTTACTGGTACATTGCTTTAATCAACTAAAGTTGATTAAACAACTTTAGTTTAGTCCACCTTCATAGTGACATCTTTTAGAAAGAATGGCCTCTTTAAAATATGTTGATATATCCTACTTTGTCCTCTGGGATCATTATTGTATGCCTGCTATGCTTCTGGATGCATTGTGGAAACTGACCTAGTTCTGAGCTTGAGCATGCTCAGATGAGACAGCTAGAGGATTAGCATTCAGTCATTGGCTGTGATGTCACCTGTCAAATCCATAACTAACAGTTGCTAGCTGGAAGCAGAAACAGGGACAACAGGATATTGTGCAGGATTTCAGATTTAAAACTATTACAGTTTGGGGTTTTGGGGTGTAATTTACTTGTATATATTTTTTTATTTGAAGGCTGGGCTTGCCCTTTAACAATATCTGTATTTATGGTAAATGTTCAGAAAGAATCACCACCCTGCCACCATATTAGGACACATTCATTAAACTGAACCAACCACACTAAGGCAATCAGTTCTTACAATTGTCCTTGGAACACAATCCAACTAGATATATGTGGAGTTTTTACAATAGCACCATTACATCACAGATACTTATGATATGTACTCAAAATGGACAGAGGCAGCTACAGCAGGTTATGACCACTGCATTACTGCATTAGAAGAATGGTTCTCCAGGTGGGGCCTACCCCTAGAAACCATTACAAACAACAGCACCCAATTAATTTCCAACAATTTTGAAACGTTCATAAAATTAAAGGGTATAAAGCACATTCTATCACCACTATACCATCCTCAAGCCTACAGCACTACAGGTCTGCTCCTCATAGTGCCACAGGAGTATCACCAGCAAGACTGATGATTGGTGGGGATGCTTACTGGGACACAAACCCTTGTCTAGGTGCAGTTATGTTTTTTTTGTTTTGTTTTAAACTTTTTATTTAGTCCATAATTTAAAAATATCCCCACCCAGAACACCAATAAACTGTGAATGAACACACCAGTAAATGGCATTAAAGTAAAGTAATCCTCTGAATAACTGGATAAAAAAAACGTGTATGTGCACAGTTTGGCCACACCTCCTATCCAAAGTCACATGTTACCTTACCTAATCTGGACTGTAACAGGAGACTTCTAGTGGGTGTGATCTGGCGTAACAACTTCCTGCAGAAGTTCAGAACTGGGCATGTGAGAAGAACATAATGGTCATTGACCAAAATATGTGATACTACAATGTTGGGAAATTAAACACAAACCCAATATTATTAAAGGGTATCTCCACTGATAAAAGTCACCTGGGTTGTAAGGATAGATATGTGTAAGGTGGATATGTACCTGCAGTATCCTGTATCTTTGAGCAGTAGTTTAGAAGAAATCCAATGAATTTCTCCCAGAACGCTGTGGATGGTGCAGGTCCGCCCACTTTCAGTGACAGCCTGCGTTTTCCTTTAGTGCATGCGCAGAACGTGAGAGGATCTGTCGGGACTGCTGCTGCTGTCTGTGTGATCTGACTGGTTGGTGTCACACACACACACCTACTGAGTTCACTAATTAATGGAGGAATAATCACATGACCATCACAGCAGCTTGCTGACTTCATTAATTAATGGAGGAGTAATCAGGTACTATCTTTTTCTCTCTCCCACCCCCTCCCATACCAGATTGCCTCATATTCCCAGCATCCCCTATGAAATCAATCTTAGATCACTTTTTCAACCGCCCCTCTCAGAGTTAGACACAGAAAAATCTTTATTAAAAACAACACAAGTTCCCCCTGCCTTTGTTACAGTATTGTGGGAAGAGGGTTTTAACTTTTCCTCCCCTGTCTCTCTCTGCATGATCAGCTGTAAAAATGAAAGGGAGGAAAGGATTTCTTACTGCAGCCAAGTGGGTGTGTCTGTTACTATGATGATGGACACTGAGTGACAGCACTCCCAGCACAGGGGAAGACACCTCCCCCAGGAATCTGCACAACTTTCCCATGCTGCTGCAATCAAACAAAGGGGAATTCTGAGGAAAAAAAGGTAGGGGGAGGGTTGGGGGATGGTGTACTTTAAAATAAACCAAAAAAATATATATACTTTTTCCTCATTGGAGATACCCTTTAAGGTAAATTTCCCAGCACCTACATTAAATTAAGAGGTGAGACAAAGATTACAGCCATTATATGAAGGAGCTCTGTCCTCTGATCCAGTGTTGTTCTGAGGCTTTAGTTCTCCTTTAAAACAGAAATACCTAAATGTGTTTGAGTATGGTGGATGCAGATTTTAAGAGAAAACAAGGGTGATAGTTGTTCTAAGAGGAGAAAAAGGGACTTTTATCTTTTGTAAATAGACAATAAAAGGAATATTCATTTGCTTCATGGTTTTTATAAATATAGTTGCAATATCACATCAAGAATTGTGGAGGCCAGAATAGGCTTATAGGCCTGGGCCTGTGTCAGAACCATTATGTTCTAGTTTAAAAATAAATGTACTTTTACTCTATATTGTCTCATTGTGAAACTAAGTAGGGTTTTTTTTATGCTGAATTTAGAAGTCATGAGCCATCTAGTTGTTAGGGGATTTTTTTATCTGCAATACAGTCCAGAGAACACTCCAGCACACCGCTGTTGGCTGTTTGCCAAACAAATAGGTAGGTGCAATCCCCTTGCCCTCCACTCCAGGGGCCAGACAATTCTATAGCACAAGAATAAGTGGGGGAGCACACTACAATGGTGAATCCAAGAATATTTATTCAAACAACGAAATACAACGTTTCGGGACGCCCTGTCCCTTCCTCACTTATTCTTGTGCTATAGATTTTTATATCTGCTTAGACATGGGGGAGTGACATTTTTCAGGAAGGAGCAAGACAAAAAGGAGTGATTTGGAAGTTACATGACATTTAACCTTAATTTTAACAACCAATTGAAAATGGCATTAATGAGGTCCCATACAATGTAACTAAAGAATGTATCCTATAATGGAATGGAATAAATAATGTCTTTATAAAGCGTTGTAACTTTGTCAAAAAGGAGAACTCTCACTGCTGTCATGGAGTGATTTACTCTGTGGTAAGCAATAATAATAAACTTCCTTCTCTGTGTCAGCATTTGAATTGGGCTTTGTCTCGAGATTTGCTTTTACTTGCAGAGGTACATAGGCATTTCTGCCATAACGGAATGAAGTTACCAGCAGTTACCTGTACGGCCAAGTCCTGCATGGCAATGAATAGCCACTCTTCCTTCTTTAAGAGCAAAAGCAATGACCTTCACTGCATCCAGAATTCGTGGAATAGGGACCACACCGAAATCAGGAAGGCCAAAATTATAGAATGTGACTATGAAGGACAAAGTAACACATAGCAAAAAGTAAATGAATGATCTATATATTTTATGATATAAAAACTGAACACAAAAAATAAGCATACCAGGGTTGTCAGTGCTGTTGTCTACTATATCCTTCTATATGGCATACAGTAAAACATACAATATAGAATATGAAATAGAATTTACATAGAAAAACATACTTTTTCACAAACTGACACAAACTTACTGTCAGAGTCCATGAAATCCTGGGGTCTGTATGAAAAGCCACTCTCAGGATCAAGGGAGTCTCCACAATGAGGGTGTTCCCCAGGGAGCTGAGCACTGACCAAAGAACGAACACCATACCTGTCACATGCAAATATGCAGAATTAGAAACGTTCAAAAACCACAGGGGGGGTAACAGCTAAAAGTCTGTTGAAATTATGATGTGAAAGGTGAGTGAATAAAGATTCAATTGTTTGGGGGAAGGTTTGAAACTGATCAAATAAACAGTGTTTGAGGTCACACAGTAGCAAAAATGGAAATGTCACCTTCATGCTTATTGGCCAGGTACCAGTATTAGCATGAACTACACTCTCACAGTCCTCCCACTTCTACCGGAAGTTGCGTAAGTCTTCCGATTTCTGGAGTGGTCTTCCACACTCCTGCGAGACCACCCCAAACTCTCGTGACTGCAAAGACTGGCAGCCTCCTCCCTTGGAATGCCCCTTACCTTCACACCATGCCCCCAAAATGCTTGTTACGCCCCTAACTCTGCCTCAGTCTACCCCTTTGATTCCTAACTCCGCCTCAACCCACCTCCTAGATGACGTCACCAACGCTCCATCCCCCTAGCCACGCCCCCTTTCTCCATCCTGCCATATGAGGCTCATATCAACAATGTATAGGGCACTGGTAGTTGTATAATCCTAAAAGTAGGGGAGGTGCAAATTATAGGCTAGTGAAATAGAAATAAACAATATATAGAAATTAGCCAAACTGCAACATTCTATTTAGAAAAAGTTAAATACTTTAATAATAGACTGGGATACAAAATATATAAAAACATATGCATTCTGCCTAACTGACCTCATCTATAGCTAGTATAAATTATAGCATGCAGTCACGGTAAAAATAAAGTCAGGGTTAGGTATAACTGTACCGTATTATAGTACTTCTGAAATACACAGTCCCAAGTCAAATAGGGCCCAAGTAATTTGCAATGCAGTGCTTGGTAGGCACAGTTTAAAGGCAGAGGGCTAAACAAAGAGCAGTCAAGTAGGATGTGTTTCGCTCCTCCTGCATGTTGGGAGTTTTCTCAACTTCGCATTGAATTTTCGAGGGTTAGCAAAATTGGTCGCCACATTCAACGGTTATTGCTGAATTTGAAGGTAATGGGCGAATTCGAGGTTTAGTGAATGCTACATTCAAGGGTTATTGACGAATTTGAGGGTTACCGAATGCTGCATTCAAGGGTTATGGGCGAATTCGAGGTTTAGCAAACACTACATTCGAGGGTTAGCGTCGTTCGCCATAACCCTGGAATGTGGTATTTAGTAACCCTTAAAGGAAAACTAAACCCAATTTTGTATACACCAGAATCTGAAAACAACCCCCTAAAAACACCAATAAACTATAAAATGCCACTTTAGTATACTCTGTTAAAGTAAATCAAAGCCTGTTAAGAACTGGATGAAGTAACTGTGTGTATGTGCAGTGTTAGACCACACCCCCTGACCTCAGTCACATGCTTCCTTGCTTTATCTATCCTGTAAAAGGATTGGCTAGAGATTATTAATGGGTGTGACCAACTGTAACAAGTTTGTGCCATAGCTAAGGACTGAGCATGAGCAGAACATAATAGTCGTTGACCAAACTGTGTGATATTAGAATGCTGAGAAGAAGGTAAAGCACAAATCATATGTTATTTAGGTAAATTCCCACGCCCCTTATCAAAATGAGAGGTAAGACACAGATTACTGGTTTTATATCAAGATGTTCTGCCTTCTGGTTGAGTGTTGTTCTGTGGCTTTAGTTGCCCTTTAAGTTCGGCCATAACCCTTGAATGTAGCATTCGCTAACCCTCGATTGTCCGTGAGTTCGGAAAACCCCAAAATTCATAGATCAGAGAGTTTTAAAAAGTCCAAGTTTGTATGCCCATCCCTAGTTTACTGCTATATAAGAGTTATAGATAGCAGATTAGATTAGGTATGAAAGAAACAAGGAGGCCTCCTGTTGAGGAGTCTACAGCAGTTCTACTAATGGCTAAGATTCTTATAAAATGGGAAATATTGAATATGATTTGTCCTAGGAAAGGTTAAAGGTAAAAACAGATGGATATAACACTTAAAATGGTTGACTCCTTTTTAAGTATGCATGTATAGTTTACTTATAAAGCACCACATGGGGACGCAGAGCTCTACAATAACAAAATACAAGGGGAACAAATTATAGTTAAAAATAGTCAAATAGTTAAGTACATAAATATATAAATTATATGAATAAATATAAGTACTAGGGCCTTGCCACAAGAGGAAAGAAGGTTCCTGTCCCATAGAGCTTGCAATCTAGTTAGATGGGTAACATACATATACAAAAGAATGGGTACAAGTGCTGGAGTGAGATGAACGCAGTGCAAATAAAACAATCATATACTGTGCTGGTTAGAAGCAATCCAGAAAGTATAGAGTCCTCTGCACTCTGTCCAAGTGTGGGTGCTTACGCCTCAAAAGTCCAACCATTGGTGGATCAAGTACATCAGAAGCAAACAAGTAGAGGGTCGCACTCCAATAATTGATAAGTTTTATTTGTGACCACACATCATATCACAACGTTTCGGGGGGAAAAACAGTGCCCCCTTCCTCAGGTGATGTTCAAGCAACAGTGTTCCAACAGTAAAATAACCTAACCAATCTCTAGGACAGCTCCCAATGGGTAGTCCTTACCTTCTGATTGGTTGAAAAAATTAAGTGGCATAAGTGAACATCACCTGAGGAAGGGGGCACTGTTTTTTCACCCCAAAACGTTGTGATATGATGTGTGGTCACAAATAAAACTTATTAAAGGGCATGCCCATCAAAAAAGTTGGTTTCTATCTGATTTACTGAAGAAAAGGAGGTAAATGCACTCTTACCTCCCGTTCTTCAATAAATCTTACAGGAGAGGAGGACACACTTACCCACGGACCTGCTCCAGCCGACTTCAGTAACTTTGCTGGAGTGGGTCCGCAGGTAAGTGTCTCCTCTTCTCCTGTAAGATTGTGTAGTGTAGTTTAATCCTTACCTTACATCCCAGCTCCAACTGGTTGTTCTGCTATCCCCCCAAAAAATGCCCACCAGGAGTACTGCAGAGTTCATATAGGACTCTGCCTCCTGTCTCCACTCCGGGAGAAGTTTGGCATGCGCACTGCAGCCCTTCTCCCCCTCCCTTCCCCGCCCTCTCCCTCCCGATTTAGATTCCCTCCCCCTAGCATAAAAACATTTTTTATTAATATTCTCCCTGTCCCCCCAACCGCTATAGTTTTAAGTTCAGAAAGTGCCCCAAATATTACTTACCTTCCCTCTTTCCTCCGCCGCACTGAACTCCCGGCAGCCACGTCCGTGATTGGCTGCCACTCAGCCAATCACAGACGCGACTGTCGGTCCCGCCCCTCTGCTTGCATTTTCTCGCAAGCAGGGTCTGTCAGTGCGGCGGAGGAAAGAGGGAAGGTAAGTAATATTTGGGGCACTTTCTGAACTTAAAACTATAGCGGTTGGGGCTGGGGGGAAGGGAGAATTTATATAAAAAATTTTAAGAAGGGGGACAGGCACATAATTAATTAATTATTTGTTTTCTTCTAATGTGCTGGTTACCAGATAGTCTTCTGAGAGCCCAATGTAAATAGAGAAATCCTGATATATTACAATGCAATTTCCGTGGAAGTAATAAATAATCTTCAGTAACATAGATTCTCTTAGGTCTCTCATGATACTAGTGTACTCCTGTGATGCGTTAATCCATGACAAACAAAGAAAACAATATGTTCTCTTTCATTGAGAACTGTGTTCAATAAGAGAAGGCACAGGCAATAGAAAAATGATTAAAACTCTGCTTGGTAGCTGCAGCCATAATTACCAGTAGTGTAAAAAGAAGAATTTACAGATTAATACAAGCTGGAATGGGCCATCTGGTATTGCCATATTAAAACCACCATCCAACTAACTAGAGCCTCCTACCTGTGAAATTGCTCGGTAATGTTGTGTTCTCTTATTAAACGAGTGGATGGACGGCTCATTGCTAGGATCTCGTCTGTGATCCTGAAATTGCAAACATGAAGTTGGTTCATTAATATGTTTAATGCAGATGTCAGTTTATATGAATGTGTATGGGTTATTGTGAGGTAAGGCACCATCCTCTGGTTTAACCTTTGAATCATCACTATTCAGTCGTTCTTAGACTGGGGCCATTTGTCTAACAGGTGGAGCTAATGCGGGAATAAAGAATCTCTTTTCATTTCTCTGTGTATACCTTGGAGCGCACCGACATTACTTTAATTTTGTATCTATTTCCCATTTGTCTAACAGCACTTTAGTGAAATAAAGATGGATACGGTTATTATTATTTTAGTAATTGTAAATATGCATAAATGATCATTCCATATATTCTTTATACTGTAGTAAGGGGATATGATAACAATGTAACGTAAAATTTCCATCTGTCTTGATAAGTGCTGATGGCAGGATTAGGATCTATCCATACACATTCCCGATATTAAACCAATCCTGCTGTATCCGCTGGGATTTTCTGAATATCATCCATTTGCATGGCTAGTTTTAGATAATCATTTATCTTACAATTCCCATACGGACAGGCTGCTTGGCTAGTGTTCTGCAATATAGAGAGGGCAGTTACCAGGAGACCCCCTGTAGCATAGAAAACAAAGGCTGTTGCCTCCTAACATTATTTAGCAATCAGGCAGAACATATCACTTACACACATGCGATTGCAGGCCCAACTAGCAAAGCAAGAGTCTTTCAAACGGCTATTTTGACCAACTATCTCTTGTATGTATATGTATGGGCTGAGCGTTCAGAATAAATACAAGATGTAGAACAATAAAATACTAAAATAATGAATTCTTTAATATATAAATTAATTTATTATTCATGAATAAATATAAAACCCATAAATAAAACACACATATATATTTATTTATATATAATTTATTTATACATATGCAACCACACACACACACACACACTAAAGGTCTGGCCAGCCTAAAGATCAAATATCATTCCACGTATAGATTATTAAAGTGCATATGTGACATAAGGTGCGATTGTAGATAGATCCTTGTGCAATTATTTATGGACATGTCCAGACATAAAAGAAAAATTTACCCATAGGTTCAACACCCTCCAAACCCTTCTTTTGTTTTACATACCAACCTCAATGATGCCTCTGAAGTTACTTACAAGACCCGGTCCTTTGCCGAATGGGTGCCACCTCCTGCTGCTGTTGCCAGCTGGTTTTGAGCACGCACAGCAGCAGTAAGGCACTTCTTGGTTAGGCTGTCAGCTATTGGCTATGACCTCACCAGTGCGCCTTAGACTGACAGCCGTGACCAGAAAGCAGAGCAGACGAGGGACTCATTTTTGTAAGTATCTTCAGATCCATCTTTGGGGCAGGTAAGTAAATCATAAGTGGGGTTCAGGGGGCTGTTGAACCTATGTGTAAATTTTCCTTTTATGGTTGGATATTTAATTTAATATACAATATCCTTTATCAAAAATATATGAATTCATAATTATAAAGTTCATCCATGATCAAAAAAAATGCATGTTCATTCATGAATATAAGTCAATCCCACTATCCACAGTTCAAAAATGTACACCTGTAAAAAATCTATCTTCTATATACTGTAGAAAACTGCTTTTTGTGGGTACTTGCGGAAGATAACAATGTGCAAAGTAATGCTGGTATTGCACCAATCCCCGATTATATTTTAATTTTGCGGAGTCATAAAAATTTACCAGTCACGCAACAATTCCTTTTTTATTTCAAAAAGGAACAGAGTACTTTATGGTCGTTATGCTCTCCTGTCTTTATAACTTTACAGCTTCAACCAACAATCAGGACACCCCTTTAACCATAGATCCGCCTTTTACTCACAATACCTTGCTTGAAGTATAGCTGCCGTGTACTCACAATGGTAAATCTTTATTATGGCCCAGCAAAATTAATATATTACAGAGGATTGGTAAAATACCAGCATAATTTTGCACATTGTTATCTCCACTTTACTGCAAGTCCCTACAAAAATCCCTTTTATTGATACAAGAGAACCTTTTTACACATGTAGACTTTTGGACGGTGACTGTGGATAACTTTCCTGCTTCCATTTGGTTGAGTGATATCACCTGACCTCTGCCCTGCCCCTCCGTCCCGGGGGAGAAGCATGATCATTTAAAACTTAATGCTGGGTAAAATAGGAAGTACCCAGGGAAAAAATTTACATTTGAGAAGGTAAGCCAAGTAATGCAGG
This sequence comes from Hymenochirus boettgeri, assembly GCA_019447015.1. Lineage (NCBI taxonomy): Eukaryota > Metazoa > Chordata > Amphibia > Anura > Pipidae > Hymenochirus > Hymenochirus boettgeri. The sequence goes on along the minus strand of CM033471.1, from coordinate 165,957,905 downwards.
CAAAGGCTGGTCATAATGGCTGAAACATGAAGTATTCAAGCAGGAAGTAATATTGTTGAACCTTTCTAGCAATAACTTCTCCAAATTTTATCTAGAGATGTGATTTATGTTTTATTTTAAAGGTACGATGGAAGGCATTTTATATAATCCTTACTAGTTTGGAAGAATAAGAGACCACAGTTACCCGTTAATGATATTTGATCTTTAATATCTGGCCAGACCTTTAGTATATATGTTTTCTGTAGGGTTTTTATATTTATGCATGAATAGTAAACTAAAGGGATATATTATTATTATTATTGTGGATTTATATAGCACTAACATCTTCCGTAGCGCTTTACAATTCCATGTATACATTCACATCAGGCCCTGCCCCGAAGAGCTTACAATCTAAGCACATTTATTTGACACATACAGCCTATCAGTATGTCTTTATGATTGTGGTGGAAACCGAAGTGCCCGGAGGAAACCCATGCAAACACGGGGAGAACATATAAACCCCTTGCAGATGTGCCCAAGGGTGGAATCAAACTCAGGACTTCAGAGCTGCAAGGCATCAGTGCTACTGCCACTGAGCCACCGTGCTGCCCATATATTAAAAATGTATGGCTGTGATGGAGCACCAGGGGTCCGTAATATTAAATAATGAATGCTATGTATGGGAGAGTGGTGCCCAGTCTTTAATAAATAATTCAAGTTTTTTCATCCAGGCACCACCTTTTCCAGTGTTAAATCATCAAGCACACTGTTGGGAAAATGCAGTTAGTCCTTTTAACACAAGATGGCTCAATGGTTAAAACTGCTGGGACTGCCTGTTGTAAAGTCATTAGTCCAGTGCCATTCCATCTATGCTGATAGCTTGAGTTAATTGCTGATTAAATACACCCGATGGTTGGCTGCTAGTTGAACATTTGCACTTCAAAGGGAATGTGGGAATAAATAGAGCAACTGTAGCCCTTATGAAGGTGAAGAATATAGACAAAGGGAGAGCTAGGATACATGCTGAGGCAATATCCTGTAGCCGATTAGAGCCGATTAACACTATCCTGCCCCTTAGTTTGAGATGCAGGAGGCTAGTCTGCAGGAGGAAGCAGAATAGGGCTTGCCAGAAAGGAAAGCTGAGCAAGGCAGAACAGAGCTAGGACACTACCATGTCCCTTAGCTTGAGAGCAAGTGATCCAGGAAGGAGGAAGCAGCCCAGCAGTGCATGGTAGGATAAGGTTGTGCTTGATATTGGTGCATTATAATAAAGCTACTCCAATTGCCGCCCAGTTTGGCTTATTTCCCACAACCTCACACAGGGCAGCTTGTGACAATTATATTAGTATTTTATTGCTCTATATCTTGTATTTATTCATCATACCTGGTTAGATGGGTTTCTTTCCCCTAAGGACAGGGGATAAGTAGAGCAAAGATGATCCAACCTGAGCAACGGTATTTATAATTTCTAAGTGTTGTGAAGACATTTGTGCTTTGTGGGTCGGGCCTGTGATTGCTTTGGATCTTTAATGCTGTTGTAGAGAATCTGCATGGTTAAAAGCAAATTAATAACCAAGCCAATTTATTGCAGTAGGTGCTTAAAACCTAAAAAACTACTTACCTTGACTTCCAGTTGGAGGGCAAAGTCAATATTTAACTTTCATTTCAAAGAAAGATAAAACATCTCTTTCAGCTAAAGTCTCTGTGGCAAGACAGGTACATTTAGAATTTAAAGTTAAAGCACAGGCAGTTTAATAACCAACAGGTTATATAAGTCAGAGTAAAATAACCTAGTTAATGAAGTCTGAAATGTATATTTCTAAAAGTATTAGATTACCTGGTTGCTTCTGCCTGCCACAGGGACGGTTTTACCATAGGGACAACCCGAGCAATAGCCCAGGGACCCAAACATATACTTTGAGTGGTCAAGGGTTGTTGAGAGGCCCTTAAAGAGTATGTCCAACCCCCCAAACTAAATTAGTATGTTGGAGGGAATAGCTATAAACCTCAACCTCTTGAGGTTTATAGCACTCACAGTTGTCCCCAAATGTACTTATCACCTTTCGTTCCCCTGCTGCCTTCTGCTTAACTTCCATGCCTTAGCTAATCACAGGAGCAGATGCTGGTCGAGCCCCTCCTGCTTGAATTCAGTGCACGGAAAGACACAGAATTTAAGCAGAAGGCAGCGGGAGAACAAAGGCTGGTAATACATTTGGGGACAGCTGTGAGTACTATAAACCTTGCGAGGTCAAGGTTTATAGCAATTCCCTGCAACATATCAAAATTTAGTTTGGGGGGTGGACATGCCCTTTAACAAAATGATTTGTCCAGGGACCACCAAAGACTTTGTACCAGCCCTGGCCTACCATTTAGCATTCTTACCAAGTTGAGTAAAGACCCCGAATTGCCTGCTGCTTTACACTCCAACCTTCTGGACTCTCATAAGGACACTTGCAGCCTCCACAGGTCAGAGAGCAAATAAGGTGTGAAGGTACCGTGCGTACCAGCCGCTCCCGAGTACGTGAGTAGCTTGGTTTTGGCTCTGCTCCAGAAAGTTGCATGTTTAAGAATGAACTACCTAAAGAACATAGGAAATAGGCCCTGTTTATATATTTCTTTGTGTTCAATGTACAAGAGCTTTCTTATAAAAGTATTGAAACAACATTTCCATTTAACTGGGAGACTGAAAGCTGCAAGCACTGTAAAATGTCTAATGCAGTGTTTTTGTCTCTCAGGGAACCTCTACATAAAAATCAGTCCTCAATTCATCAAAATTCACAAATCATACAAAGCAGCTGTAGAAAGTTATTCTATACCAAAACAAATGCACTAAAATTCATTACAAGGTTGAATCTGTACAACTGCTGTCTTTAACTATTTAATCTTTTTCAACTGTAATTTTTAACTACATTTTCTATTTTTGTTTCTGCCAGGTTGAATTATTAACCATTTTAAAGATAAGGTATTTTAAAGAGAATAATTTACCTTTTATTCAGATTTCCTTCAGTGATCTGTGTTTCCATATACCACAGTTAATATTCAGATCTGTGTGTGCTCCAAGCTACTTTCAGGCTAACTGGTAAGAGAAGCCTAGTTTCCATAATCCTCTTAGGATAAAGCATGATACTTCAGCAAAAGCTGCTTAAAGGGTATGTCCACCTGAAAAATTAACATTGCCTAAAGTAAAAGAGCCCATTTAAATATGCATGATACCTTTTATGGATTTTGTCTGTGTGCCCTAGTTTGTCCGATGTATGTGCTGTAAGATTCGCTTGGCACATTGAATATTCATGTTGCTGCCTTCCCAATAGCAGGCAGTCCGACGTGCGCGCCATCCCGCACATGCGCAGATCCACCCATGCTGCATCGGACTCGTCGACCCTGCCCGGCTGAGGGATTAAAACGGAACATCTCGTTCCGGAATGGATTTGTAGGTCTCGGGTCTACACACAGACACACAGACACACACACACAGACACACACACACACACAGACACACACACACACACAGACACACACAGACACACACACACACACAGACACACACACACACAGACACACACACACACACACACACACACACACACACACAGACACACACACACACACACACACACACACACACTTTCCCAGACCACAGAATGGCAGACTTTATGTATGAACTCTTACGTCTGGATTGGATATTTAGATCTTGGGTCTATCTACACACACTCTCCCTGCTTCCCAGCCACAGAAATGGCACACACACACACACACCAGACTTTATGTATGAACTCTTACGTCTGGATTGGATATTTAGATCTTGGGTCTATCTACACACACTCTCTCCCTGCTTCCCCCAGCCACAGAAATGGCACACACACACACACCAGACTTTATGTATGAACTCTTACGTCTGGATTGGATATTTAGATCTTGGGTCTATCTACACACACTCTCCCTGCTTCCCCCAGCCACAGAAATGGCACACACACACACACACACACACCAGACTTTATGTATGAACTCTTACGTCTGGATTGGATATTTAGATCTTGGGTCTATCTACACACACACTCTCCCTGCTTCCCCCAGCCACAGAAATGGCACACTTTATGTATGAACTCTCTCCTTTGTCTCTGCCAGCATTGTCTGTTTTACTACAGTTCTGACAATGCAGGAGAGGATCTGTTTACATAAAAGCACAGGGTCAAGTGGGCGGCACCAAAACGCATGGTAATAGCCTCATTTAGTAATCAGCTCACTTCCTTATCCAGCACAGCTAAGGCCACACCCCCAAAAACAAATAGAACTTCTAGAGACTGCTGCAAAGGTAGGGAATGGAATTTTTTCAAAAGAAAGGCAGGAAAAGGCTTCTGGGGATGGGTACTACCTTATAATGAAATAAAAAATTTTTGATTTTGGTGAATAGACATACCCTTTAACACTGTAACTAAGAGGGCTAGCAAAGTGTAATGGAATTTACCTTTTGCAATTTCAACTAGGGGAAGCAGTTTTGTCATGGAAGCCAGTCACAGACATGCGTCAATGTTTCTGCCTGATCATTTGGTTGGATTAAGCAGTGATTGGCCAGGACTTGTAGACACAACAGATTTTTTGATTATTTAGAACAATCTGACATACAGATCACAGCCAATCATTCAATGGCCCACATAATTAGAAGACGCCAAAATACTGACACTACTGCTTTAATTCTCAACCAACAGGCTTCTCGTGTAAAACTATGGAAATTCCATTGGACGTGGTGATGGCAGGTTCATTGTATAGTTTCAGAAACTATAGATTCCAAAAAGCTGGATTAGATTTTAAAAATAAAGAATTTCGCATATTACTGGTATTGATACATAAAGTTGGTGTTGATGCAAGGATATTTCCAATTGCCATTTGGAGTCAGAAAGGATTTTCTTTTCCCTTCATACTTTTTTTTGCCTTCCACTGGATCAACAGTTGGGCAGGAAATGTGTGTATTACTGAGTAGGTTGGACTAGATAGATGTATGTCTTTATTCAACCTCAAAATAATAAACTATTACTATACTATACTAGCTGACCCATGTGTACTAGTCCTAACACTTGAGAAAAATTATAGCATATGTGACAAAAAGTGACATATGTAAATCTTAATTAACTTAAGTGATAATCATAGCTGTTCCTATTTCTAACTGATTTTTTGTAGTAGAGAATTGTACCGTGCTAACCATTAATGAAAGTGAAGACATCTTGGATATAAAATAATACCTTTTATTGGCTAACTAAAATGATTGAAAATGCAAGCTTCCGAAACACTAGGCTTCTTCCTCAGGCATGATACAATACTGAATCATGTAAAGCACTCTATTTTATACATACAAGAACAAAGACTTTCTGACATTATACAGTTATCTTTTGATTTTTTGCTTATTATTATTTTTTGGGGTTATTGACCATTTAAAAAGTGTTGTGCCTACCCCCTTAGTAAACTTCGATGGGGCCATCTGTAACATAATACTGTTATTATAACTATACAGAAGTGTTACCTCCATCCAACCCTATGGTTTGCTCGTTCCTCTTCTCTCTCCCCCCACCCAACGCACTGTAATTCAGCTCACTGCTTTTGCGCAATCACTTCCTCTTCCACATCCAGGAGATATCGCACTACCAGCAAAGGCAATGTAACTACGGAGGGGAAGTGGGTTTTAAAGTTTACTTACATTGCCTTTGCTGGTAGCATGGTATTTCCTGCATATGGAAGAGGAGGTAACCGCGCGAGAGGTGAGCAAAATTACGGTGCTGGGAGAGGGTTTGGAGAAACGAGCAAACCATGGGGGGGAGGTTGGATGCCAAACTATCACTAATCCTTTCTGACACGAGGAGAAAGGCCTTCCACACCTTGTACATCCCACAGTTATTGTTCAAAATGTAACAACCACAAATATGCAGTACAAAATATGTAAAATTACTACATATGAATAACATACTAGGTCTGGGAGGGGGGAGTAGGGACAGTAATTTTAATGGAGAGAAGGGGTAAATTATAAAAGATAATGCTCCCCCTACTGTAAATTATATGGATCTAAGATGTCAACATGGAGTTCCGTGCCCTTTATAAAAGAACAAGGCCTGCCGCCTCGTGCTTTTACTGTATATGTCAAAGAGTCAGAGCAGGATTATCCACAAGGCAACCCTAGGCACCTGCCTAGGGCCCAGGAAATTTCTGGGGGCCCAGCTTCAAAAGCAGTAACAATATTATAGTCTATACAATATATGTAGCAAAAAAAGGGTCCCCTAAATGATGGCCCTGCCTAGGGCCCCATATGATCATAATCCATCTCTGCAAAGAGTTAACCCAGCACCAGCTAAATAATTCCCAAATGGGAAGAGGTGCCACAGAGTAGTTAAAATGGTAACTAGAAACAAAACAAAACTACTGTGCACACTCTATGTGTAACTAAAAGACCATTATTATACACATCAGGGTTATTATTAAATAAAAACATTTAAAAAAGAACCTACAGCGACCTAGACTATAGGACTCAGTATATAACTATGGTTGGAGCATATATCATGAAGATGTCAGTAAATAAAGTGCATTTAGACAGATAAAGTGCATAGCTACCAACTCAAGGTAAGTCAGTCAAACGTCCAGTATCGGTCACTGTTAGGGCCGCGAGCAGAGCAGACGCGTTTCGCCCCCACTCCTTATGGGGGCTTCCTCATGTGCCCAATATAGCAGAGGCCGAATCCATAGCAAAGTGGCTTATTTATACCCGATAGACCACAAACATTTCTGTCGCGTCTCTCATGACGTCACACGACTCATTGCGTGTCTATGTCCTACGCTTTGCACACCATAACGTATGCACTGAGTCGGCATAGAGTCCCCTGTTGCTAGGGAACGCCTCTATCAAACTTAACCCTATGCAGTTTTAACAACACTGTCAGGTTTTTTCGTCAGTCTGATTATGCAGCTATAAACAAGTTACAAATAATATATGCAAGTATAAACAACTTAAACATATATCAGACAAACAAACTCTTATATTACTATTGTGTACAAATCGCTAGAGGTTATTACAAAATATACATAAATCCGCCTAATTATGACCATTTGGAGTTATATCCTATGATAAAAGAGGCTAAGTAAAGTTAAAAAAGTTCCTTTCAAAAGGATAGAATCATTCTTACAAGTACAGGTGAAATCACCAAATTAGTATCTCTTCAATTGGGGCAAATTCATAGTGCCCTAATGTAAAAGGGGGGGACCAAGAACCAGGTCAGTTCCAGTCTTAGAATCCTTCCTTATTGATCAAATGGATTATAGAGGTCTACGGTGGAGCTCTTTTATACAGCTGTGTTAGATGGCCATTGAGGTAGGTATTACATTAGTGCATGTAGAGTAGGTTGAAGTAGGTGAAGTCCAAAAGATAGATGTACCGTTGATATAATCAATATAACAGTAATTGGTGTCCATCTATTCAAACAATCCAATGTCTCTAGTAGGTATATGGACCAGGACAGTCTGATGACTCTAATAGGGTTTGGAGAAATGAGCAAACCATGGGGGGGAGGTAGGGGAGGTTGGATGCCAAACTATCAATAATCCTTTCTGACATGAGGAGAAAGGCCTTCCACATCTTGTACATCCCACAGTTATTGTTCAAAATGTAACAACCACAAATATGCAGTACAAAATATGTAAAAAGACTACATATGAATAACATACTAGGTCTGTGGTCTGGGAGGGGGGAGTAGGGACAGTAATTTTAATGGAGAGAAGGGGTAAATTATAAAAGATAATGCACCCCCTACTGTAAATTATATGGATCTAAGATGTCAACATGGAGTTCCGTGCCCTTTATAAAAGAAAAAGGCCTGCGGCCTCGTGCTTTTACTGTATATGGTCATGGAACTCCTTGGTAATATCTAATATCCTTATAATTTACAGTAGGGGGTGCATTATCTACTATATAATACTGTACATAAGAGGCTAAAAATATAATGGGAGCACCAGTGGAATATTTTCTTGTAATAATCACTCAGCTATGTCTATTATATTATAAGAAAATGTTCCACCGCAGATCCCATACCCTTCTGGCCATCCAACATGGGGGTGAGGAGTGCGCTTTGAACACAAGCAAACTTCATATAATGCAGAAGCGTGTGGTGACTGTGAGGGGGGGTTATTGATAAAGCAATTGAAATCTACAATATCTTGATTTTTTTCAAGGTAAAACAATGAATAAGCAATGATAAAGCATAGAAGGCAATCACTTTTATTATTAGGTCAAAGTATTTGTAAATCAGATGTCTGACAATAGCCTTTCATTTACAATTAAAGGATTTTAGGCAGTCTTACAAAATAATGTCAAAGATCAGTATTGATTAGCTCAGTAGCAAACAGTGATAGGGGAGTCGGAGTTGTTAAAAAGTTGTAAAAAGAGCATGACTGTTTTTGAAAATTAATAGACAATGAAAAATTAAACACATACAAAAATGATAGCGTGATATAACCCCCAGTGCACTACTGTAATTAATGGCATTCTCCCAACTGCAATGTTTGTCAGTGTAGAATCGGACATTTAAAACAAGTTAGTGCTCTCCCAAACTGCAGCCCAATGCAATTGCTACTAAAGAGAAGGCAGAACTGTTTTTGGGCTCAGTAAGGGCTAGGCCACACTAGTGCATTTTTCGCTCACGCATTTTGCATTTGCAATTGCACCCGCGATTTTTGCTAAAATGGAAATCGCGGGAACGCGAAAATTCCTGCAATTTCCGATGCGCATCCGTTCTCTTTTGGTTACACTATTAACCCTAGAAAGATTAAGTTGTAAAAAATATGGCAATAAGGGACAGTTCAGTGGAAATTATAAATATTTGTTAAATTGTTCGTTTGTGTAATGCATTCTTAGTTATTCTACATATTCTCTCCCATTTTGAAAAATAAGTTGATTTCATACACTTTGCTGTTCCCTGCTGTTGACATTAGTGAGCTGACATTTCAGGTTCTAATGGTCCTTCTTCCCAGGATGCACCACATTCTTGGAATGTTGCTAACAGTAATTTCTACTGATTGGCTATTGGATGGGTCAAACATGTAACATAGTAACATAGTAACATAGTAATTAAGGTTGAATAAAGACATTCGTCATCAGTCCAACCTATTCCCTTTTTTTTTAACCCTACCAACAGTTGATCCAGAGGAAGGCAAAAAACCCCAGCTAAAAAAAGGGGGGAAAAATTCCTTCCTGACTCCAAACGGCAATCGGAAAGTATCCCTGGATCAACCAGATCTATATGCATTAATACCAGTAATTCTCAATATTTTTTAGTTTTAGAAACTTATCCAGGCCTTTTTAAAGTTATTCAATGAACTTGCCATTACCACCTCTGCTGGAAGACAGTTCCACAGTTTCACCGTTCTCACTGTAAAGAAACCTCTCCTAACTTGAAAATGAAACTTCTTTTCTTCCAACTTAAAGGATGTCCACGAGTCTCTGATATGACCTATTAGTGAACAATGCACCAGAGAGTTCACTGTATGGGCCATTAATATATTTGTATAGGTTATCATGTCCCCAGCAACCGCCGCTTCTCCAATGTAAACAGCCCAACTTGTCTAATATGCATGCAATCAAGCCCCTCCATTCCCCTTATTAATTTAGTTGCCCTTCTCTGGACTGCTTCCATTTCCAAGATGTCCCTTTTGTATATGGGATTCCAAAACTGCAGCGCATATTCCAAATGAGGCCTTACCAGTGCCTTGTAAAGAGGGAGAATAATATTTTTCTCTCTTGAATCTATTCCCCTCTTTATACAAGACAATATCTTGCTAGCTCTAGCTAGCTTGCATGCTGCAGATCTCTACTGAGCAACTGAATCAACCCAGGTGCTGGGTCAAGGGCAAGACCATCACAATCTCTACTAGGGATCCTACAAACAGGAATTCAGTATTTCGGTTGCATTTATTTATACACAGACAAAATGCTGAATTGCCTGATTAAGGTCATTGGGATGAAAAAATGCTGCTCTTTTTTCTGAAAAGCATATGTATTTTCACTGAACTTACCCTTTAACAAAGGGATGTGGATTTTTGTATACGACAACACATTTGCTCATTTTTAAAAATGTTTTATATCTGCTTTAAAAAAACTGCATGATACCCTGGAATAAGATATCTTGGAAGTCTGCTTCCTATCAAACTATTCAGAAGATGTGTTGCATTGAAATTTACATTTTTTTTTTTGGTTCCCAGGAACAATTAAAGATACAGTGGAGACGGTCACTATTGTTTAACTTGTACACAGAATTGGTTTGCGGACCATGTCTTTATGATTGCCCATGCATGTGGGGCACTGTTTTGTTAGGAGAAATATAGGAATTGAATGCAATATTAGGAATAGTATGACAGGTATGCCAATATAAAAATACAGAGGCCATTATCTGCTTGTAGACAAACAGCTTGGGTTTCATCAGTTTCCTCAGTACAACTTAAAAAATATCTCTATGGCATTAGACAGAAACACACCTGAGTATCAAATACATTATTGTTTTTTAATTTGACCCTAAAAGACATTCAGACCTGTTCTTCATTACATTTCAACATACAGTCAATTTCCACAATGCAATCCTCCCTCCCAATACTCTTTAATGCAACAAAAAGCTGTTCAATAGACCCAGGGTAGCTATCTAGTACCAGTCGTGTAGTTGATATATGCCTACGTATTGCCTCTCCTTCAAGTTTAGATACGTCACTTGCAGTAGCATTACCCAATTTTTCTGCTAAGCTTCTCCAGTCTAGTCCTGTTGGATGTTGGTTATCCAGCAGTGTGCAGAGCTTTTCATGTGCAGTTTCCTCCAACCAATGTGTACTGCAGCCTTTACCAAATGTACGCAACATTCTTTTGTCATGACGAGGAAATAGAACCTCCCATGTTTCTATGTCCTCGCTATTACCGTGAAGTGGCAGGTTTTCTTGCTCTGCTTCCAAGATCTGCTCCCAGGTAAAACTGCTAAGCTCAACAAATTTGTACTTTGGAGGACATGATACAAAAGCCTCAGTCAGTTCTCTAGGGTTCATGTGCATCTTCTTCCAGCTTTACAGAGGTCCTTTACAGTGAAGCATTTCAACCTCTTTTTCCACTTCCTGCAAAAGATGATAACAATGTCCTTCATTGCATTCTTTATACCATCCACCAATTAAGTAAAGGTGCCGTCTGTTTTCAGACACTTCAATTGTCACTTGTGTAGTTGTAATTAATTTTGTTCCATCCCTCCACAGATGGCAACTGGCAGTTCCAAATATGTGTAGGAGCCTTATTTGAAGACGACCTATTATGAAATGACTGAAAAGTCCTCTGCTGTTCTCCTCCCAACAATACTGTACTCCTTTTACTTTCTCAAGTCGAATCAGTTCACAAAGCCTCCCTCGTTGCAGCCAGGCAGGCACAATGTACTGTCCTTCTGATGTTCGAAACAAGAGCTCTAACATCTCAAGCAAATTTAATACAGCTGCTACAGAGTTCTATTCATTATGATTCAAATCTAAAGCATTTTCCACCTCTTGCTTGCTCCAATACTTCTTGTCCTTGCCAGAGGCTGGACTTAGTGAGTAGTTTCCAAACTTTACAAAGATATCTTGCAGAAGCCACTGAAGGTCACAAATGATTAAACTTGATTGAGGTGAAGCACCAGAAGCAAATCAGAAATTTCCACAGGTTTTGCAAGAGATGGATTTAATCTTCTGGTCAATGGAAAATGTTAAATCACAGGTTTCCATATTTTCCATATTATCAGACTGGGTGTAGGTATATGTATGCAAGGTATATGGTCAACATTGGAGCAGGGAATTTCAGATTGCTGTGGTATATACAACAGCTGTAAAAAAGCAAGAAAAAAAAAAGATTAGTGCAAACATTCAGCACCAGACTTGTTATACATGGAATTAGTTGATTAAGCTTAAAGGAGAATTAAACATTACATGTAGGAACTTGGCAAACTTAGTAACAGATAAGGTAGTGATATAGAACACTTATTTCTGTCTTTTTCTCCCTCACCTCAGATATGTTGTGCAGATATTCTACAGCCGTCAGCAATGTCGTAAAGCAAACATGTTGTGAAAGATGCTGTGTCAGATTTTTAGCAAAATCTGTCCAGGACTGAAACAAGGAAGTTAAAAAAACAATCCCATTATTCAATGCAAACTGTATAACATTAACAAATCACTATACAGATCAACTTAGCATACTGCAAACTGTGTCTTGCTCTTGCAGATGATTTAGAATGCACTCAATGTTTCCAATCATCATAATGCCGTCTTCTGTGACAAACATTATAGCAAACCAATTGTGTAAACCACTTACATAAAAATGCATTATTGTGCAAATGTGTATTAGAGTTGCATTCTGGCTTGTTTAGCAAAAGGACAGTTGACTATCCAAAAAACATTACTAGGGTTAACATTGACACAGGTTGCAAATTCTAACAATATTGTGGGCAAATACTAACAAACATTTCCAGATGTAGACATGACATTCTACCTGGTTTAATTTGTACAATACACAATTTTCTGAACTTGCAACTCATTTCAAATATAAACACAACTTGCACCATGTACAGTATGTACACAGCTTTTTTACCAATTTAAAAATGTAGTATCAAAAGAAACGGTTGATTCAGTGGAAGGGGTTTTGTAATTGCTATCTGAGAGGTGGACTCATACACTTGCCACAGCTCAGTGTGCTCTGAGTTGCTGCAGGTAAACATATCTATGGTAAGATGGTGATAAAAGCATTGCAGCTCTGGAAGAGAGAGAATGCACACTAGAATACAGCTGTAAATCATTTGCTATGACGTTGTTCCACCACTAAATAAATAAAAGCAGAATGGGTAAGGGAAATTGGAACACAATATGAAAGAGCTGTGCAACCAAATACAAACTGCAATCACGTCTCCGTCATAGTGTTCCTGTCATATTTGTCTATGCAAATGCATTTTAATAAAATCATTACTAGCATTACTGATGTCGGCCTAGCAAAGGGACTGGGGCTAGGCACCATCCGGTTGTGGCAAGTACTCGATAGTACTGTTTCCTTTATATGTGTTTGTCTGAATAGGTACCACACAGGTACTTTATACAAAATTTGCATATGGAAGCCAGTGGCCATGGCATCATAGCAGCACCTAGCAAAATCAAGATTACCTTATAATAGGAGGAGTGCGGAGGTGAATTTTCATTATCATTATATATGTTTTTTCTACTTACATAAGGGGTCCCTGTTTCTGATGCTTGCGTTTGCGGCGAGGGCTGGGGGTTGGTCCACCCGGCCCTCCCTTCAGTAATTTTACCAAACACTTCTGCTCCTGATGGTGGTCTTTTTAGACTATCCTTTTCTTATTTTCTATATGGGAAAGAGAAATGCTTGCTCCTACCTCTTATAGAACCAATATGATTTTCTGCTTAGAATGTTATGTTCATATTGTGGCCATGAAGATAGCAATTAGAATAAAAAGGAAGCCTCCTGGGATCAATAGCATAGACATGTATCCACTCTAATCATCTGATGTGACTGTTACATTACCATGGTTGCCAACATTCATAAAAAAAGTTCTAAAGACACGTTCAGGGAACAGTGGGATGTACCATTTTTACCATGCCTGCTTTTAGAGGCCACTCTGTAACTTCGGCATTTATTCCTGCCATAAGTGCACACTTTTAGTATCTATGACTGCATTCAACTGAAGAAAGTCTCTGTACTTTCTGGAGGGTGTCCACAAGGTACAGAGTTAGGCCTTCATGCCAGCATATCTCTATCTACCTGCTCTCCTGCCTGATCTCAGGACATTCTGCTAAATTAAAGTAAGACAGTTGAAATGAGGGAGTGTCCCACAACTTCGGAGACAACTTTGCATTAACTTATTCTCCATGTAAAGTATTCTGAAAACCTTGCAATACTGTCAACAATTGTGCTGCTTATGAAACAGATATTGTGCAGGAGCATAAAACAAAATAACACGGGAAATCTTCAGGAACTTGGGCTATTAGTGTTAAGTTTTTCTTAACTGCCATTTTACCAATTACTAAGGGCTATGTCTTAATTTTTCACTATTAGTTTGATTTATTTATTTTTTTTGAGAGAGGGGTACAATAAATATCGTAATATTGTACACTTACATTGCTGGCACGTAGGTGTCTGACTTGCTCCATTACTAATCGGCAGATGTCAGGCAGAGTATTATTCACACTGTACTAAGAAGATAAACAGATGAGACCAGTCAAACCTATGATCTCACTTCTGTATTACATACAATTTCTTCTTTACATGAGCACATTGGAGATTTGGAGTGATTATTTACATAAGCTCCCACAATAAATGCTACACTTTTTTTTTACAGCACGTAAACGGTTTAGTTTTTCATCATTCAGTAACCAAATTTAAGGCTGTGTTTCTGATGCTTATTGGACAAACCTAGTCTATTTTATCATATCCAGAAAGGTGGACAGAATATAAAAATGCAGATAAGTTAGTATAGGTGACTTTTACATACCAGCAAATTCTAATGAAGAAAAAGTTCTAATAGTTAGCAGGGGCTGTAAGATTGGGGACCCAAAATGTGTTCTATGCATGAGGCATTTTAATTACAGATTAGTAGAGCCAACTTTTCCTGTCACATAAAGTTGAAATTACAAGGGAGATATCTTGATTCATAACCCAAAGCATGCGCTAGAAACCAGAGACAATGGATTAATGGAAGGTAATCAACAGCAATATCAGGCCTAGCCATGTAACCTATCAATGTCTGCACAAATTTAATCGGGAAGTAGTAACTGTAAATCAACTTGTGTCATCAATCTTGAACAGATTTCAATTTCTGCTCAAAGACATCTGTTCAATATGTTGTGTTCAGGAAAATTTTCAAACTGGTCCAATCAGCTACAGTTTGATTAACTACCCAGGCATTCTATCAAACAAGCATAAATCAATTGAATTGATGAAATTAAATCTATAAAATTGACCTGCTTATGGCAAGCCTTAGATGTTGGTATTGTAAGAATATAATCTGTGATGGAGAAGGACATATGAAATCTTTTAGATCATCTAAATAAAAGGGTTGGCCTAGACCCTTATACTTAATACTTAAAACTAGGTTATTTTAAATTGACCATAACTGGAAACTATCATTCTTCCCAACCACCACTGTATAATTTTTTTGTTCATCCCTATTTCTTTAGATATTCAATCTAAAACTTTTATTTCAGCTGTCAATCAAGTTCCTTGCTCTCAAAAAATATTGTTCTGTGAGTAGTTTTACTGTAGCTGGAATGGTGACAGAGTTTTCACAGTTGGAATCCTGTATACTGTGTAAAGGCTTGACAGTTGGTTTGTGGGGTGGAAAAGGTCGGATGGAAGTGGGAGTGGTTAAAAGTGATGGGGGGGGGATACTGCTCCTAAACAAAATGTGTGCTGGATTGAAGGCATGCAGCAACACACGCAAATCAGAGTAAGTGCTACTTACATGTATTCAATTATAGATTAAGATGAGGCAAAGTCATATTTTCAGTTTAGTGTCCCTTTAAGGGATCAAATAGGTCAAGGAGAGTTTGGGCTAAATCTCCCTTTCTCATTAAGCTCTTACGTAAATGCTTGCTTGTGTATAAAATTTACTTAAAGGGCATGTCCACCCCAAAAATTATATTCCAATGTGTTTTTTGGCTGCTTTATTACCTGTTCAATGCCTCCTTCCTTGCTGCAATCTGAGCCTGCATTCCAGACAACTGATGAATAAAGATGACTGTAAAGCAATAAGCAGGGCTAAAAATCTCTGTAAAATGTTGCTGCCTTCAGCCCCTTCTCAACGTGTCCTTTACATGTGAATTCATGTGTACAGACCTTGCTTTCTCTTCCACCTTCTCCAAGTAATTTCCACCAATTAGAACAGCCTACCCATTTTCACTGTGTTGGAATAACCTTAAGCAAGGTAACTTTAGCTCCTGTGATTAGGAAAGTTCTGATTGGTGAGAAAATCACTGCTGTCTGCTTTTAAGATTCTGCCTTCATGCTGATCTCTGTGATTTAATAAGGGCTTCAGGTTAGTATAGTATAGTATAGTATTTGAGGTTGAATAAAGACATACGTCCATCCAGTCCAACCCATCTAGCACTATCCTCATTTCCTGCCTAACTGTTGATCCAGAGGAAGGCAAAAAACCCCCACCAAATTTATGAAGGGGGAAAAAATTTCTTCCTGACTCCAAGTGGCAATCGGAAATTTCCCTGGATCAACTCTACTTTATGTAACAATACCAGTAACTTGTAACATTCCTTGTTTAGGTTAGGGGGTAGTGAGGTGGAATGTATGGTGTACGGGCTTCTGTGGTGATTTGGGGGGGGGGTGTACACCTAATTGCTCTGGAAAAAATTGATTATCAGGGACAAGAGTGCGTTCTCATATTAATTAGCACACAGCAAGGTGGGAAAACTACCCCCTCCCCATAATCACATGGATCGACAGAGAGAAACTTTCCCCATCACCATACATTCCCCAAAACATCACCCCTAACCTTCTCCTTCTTAAATCACAGTTACCAGCATGCGCAGCATGGAGGGAGAATCGTGACAGCAGTGATTTACTTCTAGTTCTACTCTAAGAGTTCCAAGAAGAATATGCAGGGACAGTGCCTACGTGTGTCCATGACTGACAGCTCAGTAGGATGAAGACCTCGGTTGTTATGGGAGTTTTAATACTGCAGTTCAGGTATGTGGAGGCTTCTCTACAACATATTAAATTTTAATTTTTGTGGTGGACATGCCCTATAAAGACTACCATGGACATTCGGAAATTACCCAGAAGCCTCTCATTTCCTTACTTTTATATGGTCATGGAACTCTTTGATGACTTGTAATATGCGTATATTTACAATAGGTGTTACAATAGGCATTATTAACTATAAAATAGTCACTCCGCTACACGATCTTGGGACAACCGACAAAAAACCTGTCCATTAAAAAAATAACAGCAAAGTAAAATATAAATAAAAAAATGAAGAAAAAAAAAGATAAGCCCAAATATAAACAGAATTTTAAACCCACAGCTACTCCCAAGTAAAAAGAACCCGTAAAGCCTATTATGGTACAGAGGTAACAGAGAGAACATTCCCCATAGTGTGTAATCAAAAGATATAAAATGTTGCCAAGCAGTTTCATTACCTGTACAAATGCCTCTAACCTCTTGCTTCCTTCATGATCATGAAATTCATCTGTTCTTTATATTACATAGTAAGGGATACATATACATACAGTATATATATATATATATATTCTTATATTACCTTCAAAGTACCAATATTTCCCAGTTTGTTTCTTACAGACTGCACAGATTTGGGCATTTACAATTTACAAACAAAAACTCAAAGTTGAAACGTTTCAATAGTTCCTGTTGCTTCTCCAGCACATTGTGAAGAAAGAGATTTGCTGCAAAATTAATAAAAACACGTTTCATTTCTGACTACATTTCACCTCTAAAATAATCTCAAGTCTTGTTACACCTACTTCATAGCATGTAATATAAAGAATTTCTCTTAAATCATCTGATTGCTTTTAGTTCATATTTATTGAAGAAATCATTAGGTTCTAAAAGAAAAGAGAGGAAACAGAGAGGATACAATAGAGAAGAATAAAAGAGCGCACACTGGAAAAAATTATTGCAGGAACTGTAGGCACAAGGCCACATCAATTTTATAAACATCCTTCAAGGGCATGTCCACCCCCAAAACTAACTTTTTATATTTATTTGGCCCAAATAAGTGCTCCAAAACAAACTTTACAGCATGTAAATCGGTCCAGTGGTTCAAAAGTTACAGACCTTTGTAGCTTAATCCTGCAGCATGGACCAATAAAGTGATGAACAGAGACAGGTTACATTACCTTGCCTCTGTTATATCTGTTGTATTCAATTAAATCAACTGGACTTGAAATGTAGTTCTTGAAGACGTTTCGCTAGTCATCCGACTGGCTTTCTCAATTCAGAATAAATTGTACAAGAATCTGTGGCAATTATGTACCCTGGAAAATCCCAATTAGCATATCACAGCCAGGTGTTAAGGGTGTGATTGGATAGTGGCTAAGAGGTGTTAAAACAAGAGTAAGGTGTTAAAACAGCATTGTACATGGCAGACAGTTGGTGTCGAACCCCCCCACCTCTATATAGGCTTGGTTTTTCCTTTATTTTCACATAAATGGCCTCCTTAACACCTCTCTTGAACCAGTCACGTTCCTTCGCCAATATGTTAACATTATAATCTTCAAAGGTATGTCCTTTATCCTTAAGATGCAGGTACACGGCTGAGTCCTGACCCGAGGAATTGGCTCTTCTGTGCTGGGCCATACGTTGATGCAGTTGCTGTTTGGTCTCCCCCACATACAAATCAGAGCATTCTTCACTGCACTGCACTGCGTATATGATGTCGCTTTCCTTGTGTTTCAGTATTGGGTCTTTCGGATGTACCAATTGCTGCAGGGAGACCCCTGCTACATATGGGATGACCATGTTCTTCCTCCTGTCTTGCTTTTCCCCTTCACTGTTGGTATTTGTGTTCTTTTCTTTCCTTCTACTTCTTTTGACAAAGGACTCTGCCTCTGTTCTTTTCATGTTCTTGAGCATGTTGTTAACATCCAGCAGTGAGAACAGAGGAAGTTGCATCAGTAATGGTCTGACCCCTGGATCCCGCCCTCTTTTCCCTTTCAACCAATCACAGCTGTAAAGTTATATGTACTGAAGAAATCCAGGATCAACAGCTGCAGCCAGCCAGCCCAGAGAGAGAGAGAGAGAGAGAGAGAGAGAGACACACACACAGGCAAGGATTTTTTTTTTCCCCCTAAGCTGCAGCTCGGGGTCATCTAAAGAGGAAGTGGAGAGGAAGTGCAGCCTGATATATATCTCATTAAATATCGGGCAAGGCAAATGATTTTTATGGCATCAAATTAGTACGTCAGTCCCCAATAAGAGGAATTTAAAGGTAGGTAGGTGCACAACTTATTTAACAGAAGTTGCGGATCATTGAAATACAGTGGTGCTCAGGAGGAAAACTACATGAATATATACCAAGGAGAAACAGGGAACAGATGAAGGATCACCTGAAAACCCCAAAAGTCCCCCAAAAAATAGCACATCCGCATACAACAATACAATAAAAATACGATTTATTGGATTCACAAGATCACCCCCCTCACCATAAATATATACAAAAATAGATAAAAAAACACCTAAACTGGGCGTCCCCAGTGTATCCCTGTATGGAGAGCTATCCTCCAACATATGTGTCTCAATAACAGTCCATCAACAATAAGTGACGCATTCGAACAGGCCTTACTGTGAGAAGCCAAGTCCGACTTACCGGCCCTCTTCACGGACGGACCACACTCTTCACCCGATCCTCCAAATACAAGCGGTAGACTCCTAACCATTCCTAGATATCTCCAACTGCTTTCACGTACATCTACAAGTTACGTCCCCCCAGAATGCAAAAGTAAGTGATGAAGGTATTAGACGGCTAGAAGTTATAAACTTAACTAAGGAAGTGTTTGATGTTGACATCATCTTGGCCCTCTCCAAAGGTTTATCTTTTGCCCCCACACATCACTTTAAAAAGTTTGACTTTATTAGAGATCTCCATCTCTTCACTCGAAAAGTAAATCTTAAGAAAATATTTGCAAGGAAACATAAAGATCTTTTTTTCACAGATAAGGACAAACAAACAGTGGAGGTTCTTCGGAGCCTGATGGATGAGGATTCGGAGGTTGGGAGTGGGGGGGAGAGTAATATTGCTACGGAGGTGGCAACGGGACTCAAAAATAAATCTAAATGGTATACCTCTCTAAGCTCTTTTCCGAATATTGATCTATTTGTGAAATTAGTACCGAGAGATATTGATAAAATGATTATATCCCCCTGTAATGCGAATTTGTCTGGAGGTGAAAGAAAGGCTGTTAAATGATCTGATAATCCGGACTGCAGACAAAGAGGGCAACATTGTGATTATGACTAAGCAACAATATAAAATGGAAGCATTAAGACTCTTAAGTGACAAACAACAATATGAGGTACTATCTTTCAATCCCATGGGAAATATTCAGAATAAACTTCTTAGACCAAGGATTAAAGGATAAGTTAATATTTAACAGGAATATGAGTATATGTGGAGGAAGTATCCAAAGTTTCCCACGTTTTATCATATTCCTAAAATACATAAGAAGAGAAGCTTTCCCCCTGGTAAGCCCAATTGTGGCAGGGATTGGGGGTCCCACGGAGAATGTGGGGAAGTATATTTATGCAGTACTTAGACCCTTTTTGTTTACCCTGAGCTCATATGTACAGGATACTACTGATGTATTGCGTAAACTAGAAGGTAACACTATGGAGGAAGACTCATGGATGGTGACAATGGACATTGAGGGGCTCTATTCATCTATCCCTCATGATGTAGGGGTCCATGCCTCGAGAATGTATTTAGAAACAAGAGACTCTAAGTTTAAGACTCACACGGAGTTGGTAGTTTTGTTATTATCATTTGTTTTGAATAATAACATATTTATTTTTAATAATAAATACTACCGTCAACTCAGGGGGACCGCGATGGGGGCGGCCTGTGCTCCCACTTATGCCTGCCTCCATCTCGGTCTCTGGGAGACATATACAGTGTATAACATCATGGTAGATCTGGACCCCAGTGAAGGGGTGTTATTATGGATCCGCTTCATAGATGATGTACTCATGATATGGAAAGGTACCTCTGAAGGTCTTATTAAGTTTGTTGAAAGATTGAACAATAATAAATATAATATTAAGTTAACCTTTGAGTACAACAGGGATGAGGTTCACTTTTTGGATTTAGCCATTCGTAGAGTGGGCTCATCCATTTCTACCTCTACTTATAGAAAGGAGACTGCAGTAAATACGTTATTGGAGGCTTCAAGCCACCATCCGCGGGAATTTAATTAAAGGGATCCCCGTAGGTCTGTTTTACCGCATAAAGCGAAACTGTACAGATAACAATATGTTTAATTTCCAGGCAAAAGAACTGGCAGAAAGGTTTTATCAAAGGGGCTACTCTGAACAAATGGTGAATAGAGGTTGGAAGCGGGCCAACCATATTAGTAGACAGACCTTACATAAAAGAAAGGTTAAGAAAGAAAAAAGTGGGGTATCCCATATTCGGCTAATCACAGATTATAATCAAGAATGGCCTAAAATTCGGACCATCTTGGATAAACACTGGTTTCTCCTGTCAGAGGATAAGGACTTGGGAGATTCTATTATGAATCATCCATCACTTACGGCTAAGAGAGCCCCTAATCTAAGGGATAGTCTCTCACCAAGTCACTTTGTAGACGAGAGAGTTAAAACAAACTGGTTGTTGGATAAGAAATGGAAAGGAAATAAAACATGTGGGAAATATGTAATGTGCCCTCGGATGCTGGAGACTAACCAGATCTATTCTGATGAAGGGAAGGTATTTAAAATTTCTCAATATATATCATGTAAATCTGTAGCAGTAATCTACCTTATCCAGTGTAGCTGTAATATAAAATATATCACTATTAGAATACAGGAACATAATAGAGCAGTCTGTAGAGGCCAAACAGAAACGTCAGCCCTAGCACAACATGTGGCGGAGGTGCACAATAACAATAAAAATACTAAATGGGTATTTATGGGACTAGAAGTGGTCTCACTAGGAATGCGGGCGGGGATTTGGAGAAAGTGATTCTCCAACGTGAACTACGTTGGATTTATAAACTTAACACTATGACCCCATTTGGCCTCAATGATAATATACAATTTAATTGTTTTTTGTAAACTGGGCTATTTTTAAAGCAGAGACGAATTGCAGATTCCATGCTGTACTTAGCTGGGCGATATATATATATATTGGTGTGCACTGGTTAGGACCTCATAGGCTCTAAGAAGGGTTTTTTAGTGGTTTGAATTTTGAATATTGTGTGTAATAATGTTGTAGAATGCCATGGGTGGTAGTATTGGTTTCTCACATTACAAGAATATTGAAGTAATTCATATGTGTAGGAATGATACCGTTATCTCCCCTTTAAGCTCACTTTGGAGCAGTTAGTTTTGTACCTTTAAGAATGGGACTATTTAAGAGGACTCAGCACCTTGTATTATGTGACCCTGATGAAGCCGCAGCAGTATGGGTGGAGCGGCGAAACACGTGTAGGTCTTGGATGGTGTCCGTAGTATGTGTCTCTCTCCACTCTAACGAACTACCTTGATCGGGACTCCAGTGGGCTAGATCGTGAAAGATGTACGTGAAAGCAGTTGGAGGTATCTAGGAATGGTTAGGAGTCTACCGCTTGTATTTGGAGGATCAGGTGAAGAGTGTGGTCCGTCCGTGAAGAGGGCCGGTAAGTCGGACTTGGCTTCTCACAGTAAGGCCTGTTCGAATGCGTCACTTATTGTTGATGGACTGTTATTGAGACACATATGTTGGAGGATAGCTCTCCATACAGGGATACACTGGGGACGCCCAGTTTAGGTGTTTTTTTATCTATTTTTGTATATATTTATGGTGAGGGGGGTGATCTTGTGAATCCAATAAATCGTATTTTTATTGTATTGTTGTATGCGGATGTGCTATTTTTTGGGGGACTTTTGGGGTTTTCAGGTGATCCTTCATCTGTTCCCTGTTTCTCCTTGGTATATACCCAATAAGAGGAACAATCTCCGATAACATAATCAGTTTCCTGTGCATAGAGCATTTTACAGACTTGGCATTTAGCTCTTGCAAAATCAATTCTATAGTCACATATTATATTAAAACATTTTTTTCATCCCAATTTTGATTTACACCCATGTAGCTACCACCATTTAACAATAACCTCCACATCAAGTAGCAATTTATCATTTGCTCAAACATAAAAAAATGTTACAAAAGTAAAAACACAGGTCTTCCAAGTCCAGCAAGAGCATTTACAAAGGACGCTTTTTTTACGTTTAGGGGCATATTAATATAGGAGCGATATCACAAAATTGTCATACCAATCCTTTGTTGCGGTTAAAAATACTGCTGGTAGTTTTTTTGCTTTTACACAGTTATTATACGGTCACGTTGTATATAGATACAGCATATAAAAGTGTGTTAAATAGCAATATTGGTGTTAACAGATACTGGGAACAATTATAGTAATTACCAATCTCTTCTCGGTTGTCCCCAGGAAGTTTATCCATATGACTTCCAATCAGAAGGATATTTGGGTGGGAACTAAAGTTTATTGTAACACTCAAAAATCTTAGCCAATAGATGATCTGTGAAAGAAGGATAACCCAAGATGGGCATACTTACTTTATGTGATGTTATGCAGTAACAGTATACTGATCAAAATAGAATCAAACTAAATGCAGCAGCCATTAAAATACTACAAAATCACTTTAGAAACCCATACACAAGTAGGCAAAGTATGCAACAAAGTTAACCAAACTACAAAGACAAAAAAGTAAGACAAACAAAAACTTGTAAAACAATTATTCTGATATACTTAAATTGCACATAAGACATGTTGCGTTATACTTTATAATATGTGATAGTTATTGATAGTCTTTTAAAACAAACTGGGCATTATGTCTTAATGTAATAAAATTAATTCTCAGTGAATTGTAATTGTTTCATCCACAGCAGAAATATATTTAGATGGTCATAGACTATCAATGGAACTTACATATGAGAGGACCATTTTCTTTTTGTATTACTATTTATAAATAATTCACACTTTATAATAAAAAAAAAAAAAGGTCTATATTTACATGCCGAGTAAGGCAATATTGCTACTAATACATAAGCTGCAACTAATGCATAATCATATAATGAATGGGTCTTGGGAAATGTAGGCTTCCCATTTATCCAAGTCACAGAACCCATCAGAAGGGTACAGAGAGGATTATGGAGGGGATCAGCAATCACCTCCATAAAGTGATAGTTGCTGAGCTTACTTTATCCAGCTACAGTAATCCCCAAATGAAATTAGCCTCACCAATGAACTGATATATTGTTATAAAACACAAATTGAAGCTGCTTTGTCTCCTCTTCTTTTTCTCTGCTGCTGGTAGGAAGGTACCCTCTAAATAACAAATCCTAACCAGCACCAGAGCTGGTATTATCAGCTGCAGGACTACAGGAATAGGAAGAGCATATTTGATTAGATTGTTTTTAAGTATGTAATACGGAAAACAAAAGTTAATATAAAAAAATGTCTCTAGTGCAAATTTTGCAAATGGTTTATTATTTATGTCCAATATCCTCAGAAAGTCATTGAAGATTGCCAGGAATTAAATGTGTGTTAACTTTTATTATTGATAAAGGGGAGGAGCCCCCCAAAGCATTGTGTGCTACTGATGTTTCTCAATAAAAGTTAAACACACTTAATTCCTAGTGTGCAATCTTCCATGACTTTCTGAGTGATTTGGACTTTATTGGCAAGGTTTGGAAGGATCAGCACCCACTTCTGTAAATGTAAATATGGCACCTAAACTAAAGATGTATTTTTTAAAATGTTGTACCTGTTGTACAGCTCTTTTCTGCTGTCCTCTTTGGTCACTCTCCACTCCTTCCAGACTGAAGACAAGACAATAGATGACATTACCATCAGTAGCAGCATAAAGAAGAGAATGAGTAAAATAATACTCCATCTGTCCTGCGAAGTCCCAGATAATCAAAGTGCTGTCTAAAAGGAAACATTGTTAGATCCTACTAACTGTAAATTCACACAAGAAAAAACATACACAGAAAACTCTTACTTTCTAGCTAAGCATGGGTCAGAGTCACCCCTTTTGTGGATGGTAGGATCTGAGTTTTGGATGTTCCTGTCTGGAAGAAAAAATACACAGGGAAAAAAACCTTATTGAAAGGCCTTATTGGGCATTCTACTAAAATAATTTTAGTAGACATTTTTTAATAATGCAACTTCAAGGCTGGAGTAAACTAAAACATTATCAGGGAGATTCAATAAAAGTTCTTATAGTTTAAAATGGTGCTAATTTTGTCCCAACCAATCAGAACTTATGTAACATTTGAAAGCCAACATATGATTGGTTGGGGCAACATTAGCACCATTTTAAACGATAAGAACTTTTATTGAATAACCCCCTATATATAATACTTTTTGCAGGGCCCTCTCTTTCCTTTGTATTAATCTGTATATGATTGTAAGTTTGAATTCAAACCCCACTGTGCTCTAAATGCATCACCCCATGTGGCAGCAAGTATATTCACCTTTAAAGGATAACTGTATTGCCTCAATGCATTTTTTTTTAAAACTGCTTTCAAAAGAGTAATGGTTTGCAGCCCTCCCCATAAGTTTTTTCCTGATTTTGAGCTTCTCTCTGCCTTCAATTAGCCATGCTGTGAAGGGGGCATAACAATTCTGTCTGCCTGTAACTGCCACTCAAAGCTATCTTGTGAGAAACACTCCTCCACCCATCCTTGATCAGCTTGATTTTGTAGGCTGTATCCTAGCAACCAAACAGTTCAAGTTTGTTTGACTGGCAGAGGAGGAGGAGAGAGGTTTTAACAGACTTTCTTATCAGCCAGTGACAAGTGATATGTTAATCATGGCCCTGGGCCGTCTAGGAGGCAGGATCTTACCACTCATCTTTGCTGTGTAGGAAAGGCAGCACGGTTGTAAATGAGAGTAAGTGATTTCAGCTGCTGGAACTGTGGACATGTAATCAGGGAGATGTTTTTTTGGGTATTGTTGTCCTTTAATTAGAAGTTCACCATTTTGGTGTAACTTACCTGTGTCAGCATGTTGTTGAGGGTGGTTTTCCCAACTCCGCTGTGCCCACAGATAAAAACTTTCAGCTTCTTTTCAGACCTTTGCCTAGAAATGTCCACAGTAGTGCATCTATTTAACCCAAGAGACCCAGAAACTTGATTAAGCATCACTTTTTGTTGTTACTAAAAATTAAAAATAAGATGATGTATTCAAAAAATGTTTTCTTCTACACCCCAAAAGGTTCCCCTGCTTTTGCACCATACTACCCCATCCACATGTAGCACCTATTTTCAACACACCTGTGTCTTTTGCTGTATTAACTGAATGGAAGTACTCGGAGGCCCTATGATTCTGGCAACATCTAAGATCGAGAGACCAACCTGAAGGAAGAAAAACAAGTAGCTGGTTAAAGATAAGAGGTGGTTAACTAACATGCAAGGTGTGGGCCTTTCAGTATAAGGGGGACAGAGGAGTGCACAAAATAAGGAAAAACAGCAAACCACATATAAAGACCCAACCCCATTTAGTGCAGCCACATACGTCAAAGGTGGCCATATATACATTTCAGATGTTAGACAAATTTTAATATATACTCAGGGTTATTAAATAAAAGTTTGTATTGTTTAAAATGGTGCTAATTTTGGCCCGGCCAATCAGATGTTGGGTTTCAAATGTTAAACAAGATCTGATTGGGTTTGGGGCAATATTAGCACCATTTTAAATGGTAAGAACTTTTATTGAATCTCACCGATAGTGTCTATAAAGACAGAGGTGTTCCTAGGGTTTTTGACACCTGAAACAAATTTTAAATGCCGCCTATCAGTAGATGGGTGGCGGCACCTGAAGTAGGCATGGCTTCATCAGGGAACATAGGCGTGGTGGTGGGAGTGGTGGGCTGACTAACACTGATTGGTGGACTGGTGCTGAAATGCAGTATTGCAGGAAGGAAGTTTTTTTTTAACTGCCACCTTTTTAGTGTTCTGCAGGGGTGCGTCCTGAGCAAATGTTTCAGTATGCTTCATGGTAGGGGCACCCCTGTATAAAGAAGATAAATACAAATAGAAAAGTTAATTACTAGAACTAGTTTGTACTAAGCCCTAGCCTAACTTTTGTTTCATTAAACCTTATCTGCTCTTGTAGCATCTTCCTATCATTGTTAATTATGTGCAGTCAATATATGACCAGAACAGGTCTAATTTTCCTAGCACATGAAATGTACAATGTGCAGTTTGCAGTTTAATGCATCTCAAGAAAATGTTTGGAGGGTGCAGTGAGAAACACTGCACAAAGTATGATATCACTACCCCTATATAGATTATAAATCTATGGAAGTGGAAAAAATATCTCGTATATTTAGATTAGATTAGCATAGTTAGATTTAGAATCTTAAAAACCCTGCATGAATACTTTATATATGTTTTTAATTTACTCACTGAATTTTTGCAAAGGACATCTGGATTATATTTTAGTGCAAGTAAAATAAGATTATTTGAAGTTTGGGGTCCTTCCTTCACAGGTCCTTTCACAATGTTGAACAAAAAATTCTCCTTTAACTGAAAAACAAAGATATACATAAATACTGTAATAATCAGTCTTTGCAATTTTTTTTAATCTGATTCACATATGCTAGGACAGTAACCTGTTAGATAGATTAACAAAGGGATCAGTCATTTGACAGGGTGACTTGCAAATCACCAGGTAGGTAAGCATATTGAAGGACGGGTGGCCAGTCTGGCAGAGTTGCAGTCTCTGCCGATATAATTAGAGCAATATGTTCTCCTTTAAAACCAAAGATCTGCCCACAAAAACAGAAGGGTCCAGTATGATTTTTTCCTGTCACTTTTTGTAAACAGTCATTCTTTTCCGTAAACTTCAAATTTGACAATGGCCACTATAGAATACACAAATTAGAAATTTTACAATTAAAGGATAAGTACACTGTAAAAGCAAGTTAAGTTTACTTGGAGGCAGCAGCTTTTAAAAATCTCTCCCCCCCCCTTTTTTTTTTCTAGTTCCCTTCTGAGTCTAATGTTAATTTGCAGGCATCTTTCTTCTTTCTGCTTTGTAGACTGCTTAGCTCCGCCCTCTGAGACTTCCTGGATCTCCTTCTTATTCTGTCCGTTTGCTCCTTGTGCCCTCGCCGCACGCGTGACGTCACAGAGCACATGATGTGATGTCACTATGCGCATGTGATGTCATCATGATGCGTTTGTGTGCGGCGCAATGTCATGCACGTGCTGACTTCTCATTGTTCCTCGCGTGTAACCATCTGGGCACTTTCTAATAATTCTGTTACGGTGGTTGGGGCTGGGGGATCAATATATATAATATATACTGGGGATTTTACACTAGGGGAGGGAAAACGGGAGGGGGAGGACTCTCCTGCGCATGCCTCAGACCTTGTCGAGGTTGAGGCTGAGACAGGCGCAGGATGAGTCACCCAGACCTTCTACACTACACTTTCCTGGACTTTGGAGGGGCACAGCATGGCAACCATAAGGAGCTGGGATGTAAGGTAAGGATTTTTGTACACTGAGTGGGGCCAGTATGGGGTTAAATTTGAGTTTTGGGGGTGGACATGCCCTTTAAGGAATAATTATTGCCCCCATTCTGGCAGAGTAAGAAGGATCCTCCCTCCAAGCAGTCTATTATAGCTGTGACTGCCAACATCACAGCCAATGATTGCCTGCCGTTTCCCCAGCTGCCTCACTGAACAGAGGGAGAAGATGGGTATCTTTTCCAGAACAGAAGCGAACTTATAATGCAAAATCTAGTTAACAATGCAGATGTCATGGCCAATGACTAAATGCTGCTTCCCGATCTGCCACCTATGAGCATGTGCAAAAAGGAACAAGCTGTACGTGGGATGCATCCAAATTGGATGGCTTGGGGGTGATTACTATGCACCAAAAGTAAAGCCTTAGAATTAAGTGTGTACTTCTTTCTAACAACTGTATATTTTTATATTAATGTTGCCTTTTCCCTTTTTAACCAGATAACATCATCATATTCGGTCTCCTGTAAGATAATCAATTATTAAAGGAACACTATACTGGGATACTTAAAATATGTTTTTATTATTCACAGGGAGATGAGAACGCTTATTTCAACCTCTCTGTGAATAATAGAACGTCCAGGGGACACTGCCGAACTTACCTTACCTGTGCTCCACTTGAGGCTGCCCGATTGCGCTCCTATCTTTTGTATTGGCGCGCATGTGCAAAAGATAGGTGCTCGGTCAGGACAGCGCTCCTGACAGCTGTAAAGGAGCCGAGTGGAGCGCCGGTAAAGTCAACACTGTCCCCCCGGGCATTCTATTACTAACAGGAAGGTGGGAATAAGCGTTTTCACCTCCCTGTGAATAATAGAAACAGATTTTATGTACTTAACAGAATACATAATCTGTTTAGTGTCCCTTTAATTTAAGATTACTGAAACACTAAACTCTACTCATATTTCCTTTTTTTTCACGGAACTCACAGTCATTACTGTTTGAGTAGGAGAAAGCAGAGGAAAGCTTAACATTCAGCAAACCAGTAACAAGATGTCAGCAACTTTCAAGGCACAAAGCTAGGCTCTGAAGGGGCATAGGTAAAAAAAAAATATGGCAACGATATTTTTAAAGCTGCAGCTTCCAAATTAACATAACTTGATTTTACAGTGCACTTATCCTTTAATGTACGGCTACACAACTCAAGAGAGTTGCAGTTGCAGTTATGCTAAGAAATTTAAAGCAGAGCCTGTCAGTCACTCAAGTGCTGCGATATTTAGTTGCAATCAACATGTTTTCCCAACGGCAAATTCCATGTAGCATGTTCACGAGTAGTTCACCACAACATTTGTATATTTATGCTCCAAGTGGAAAAACTGATAACGTTGTATATAAAGTTTTGCTATAAACATATGTGCTATACCTCCCTCAAGCAATGTCAACTCATAACCATTAAATACATGACGTACATTACCAACTGTGCACTTCTTTTTCCACCTGTCTCTTCCATCTAAGCCAAACACACACCTGCACGTAAAAACTACTATACCCACATGTGTACATGGGCAACGCCGGGTACAACTGCATATATACAAGTATATACTGTCAATATTTTTATTGTGTTACTTGCTTTTCATAATATAGAGTGCTTTAACAAAGAGGTAACAGTAGAGGTTTACAGAAAACCAACACACACAGATCAGTATTTGATGTTTGACTCCCACCACCCTTTAGATCACAAGCTGGGTGTCATCAGAACCCTGCAACACAGAGCTGAGAACATCTCCACTAGTACAGAGGCGAAGGCTAAAGAAATGAAACATCTCAGAGGAGCCCTTAAATTTGTGGATATCCAGACTGGGCCTTTGTCAAAAGAAGTAGAAGGAAAGAAAAGAACAGGTATACCAACAGTGAAGGGGAAAAGCAAGACAGGAGAAAGAACATGGTCATCCCATATGTAGCAGGGATCTCCGAGAAATTAAGAAGAATTTTCAAAAAAACACTGTATCCCTGTCTGCTTTAAACCAAACAACACACTGAGGCAGCAATTGGTACATCCGAAAGACCCAATACTGAAACATAAGATAAGCGACATCATATACGCAGTGCAGTGCAGTCCAGTGAAGAATGCTCTTATTTGTATGTGGGGGAGACCAAACAGCAATTGCATCAACGTATGGCCCAGCACAGAAGAGCCAATTCCTCGTGTACCTGCATCTTAAGGATAAAGGACATACCTTTGAAGATTGTAATGTTAACATATTGGCAAAGGAACATGACTGGTCCAAGAGAGGTGTCAAGGAGGCCATTTATGTGAAAATAAAGAAACCAAGCCTAAATAGAGGTGGGGGAGTTCGACACCAACTGTCTGCCATGTACAATGCTGTTACCCTGGGCGTTCCTATAACACCTCTTAGCCACTATGCAATCACGCCCTTAACACCTGGCTGTGATATGCTAATTGTGGCACTTATGTACCCTGGAAAATCCCAGATTCTTGTACAAGTCATTCTGAATTGAGAAAGCCAGTTGGATGACTAGCGAAACTAAACTTCAAGTCCAGTTGATCTAATTGAATACAACAGATATACCATGACCTGGATGAATGAGAACCTTCACAAGCATGTAAGGCAAGGGTTTTTTTACTACACAGTGGGGCCAGTAGTGGGTTAAATTTTAGATATGGAGTGGACATGCCCTTTAAACAAAATATAATCTGGTCTCACCTGTGTCAGCACTTGAGAATTCAGATGTGTTAGTCAGATATTTATCTGGCTTCAATAGCAGTGTTCTTAAGATTTGTAGAATTCTTCTTGTCTTCGCTTTCTGATCGCAATATTTTAGCTCATATTGCATATAATTACCTTGAAATTTTCTCAATAATAGCTAAGGGATGAATGGGTCAAACAATGCCTCCCAGGGGTTAAGGGAAAGTTCTGTTTTCATGATATTATTCAAAAGGGTATGGCTTGCTTGACAGCTCTTAAAGTCTCTGTATTTCTGGACAGACCCGATGGAAGTGAAATATATCTGCTTTTTGACAGTTTTGGTAAAACAAGGGTGAGGATTGTGGGAATATTTTTTACAAATATAAGGGGGAGTGATTCCAGCCATGTAAAAGAAGAGAATGTATATTAGTAATTTTTAGGGGCCCATAGGGTTTGGTGCTCAATAGTTTTGAATGTGGACAGGATTTTGTGCATGTCTTAAGAGACCTTGCATAGGCTGAAAATTGTAGGAAGTGTAACCATTCTTTCTAGGGTAATTTCAATCTGTTGAGCACCATTTCCCAGGAAACCATTTGACTGTATCACTTGGCCACACAGATGATTCTCTAATTTACCCATTCTTTCCACTCTTGAGGTTAAAGCCAGGACAGGAAGTCTGGGTTGTAGAGAATAGGGATCATCAATGACCAGGGGAGGGATAACCATTATCTATAAAATTGCATCTTCCATTCTTTATCGTTTTTGTGATAATTGATCAAACTTGTGGGTAGGGTTCATGGGAACCATAGAAAATTTGGTAAAGGAATTGTTCCCTTTAATTTATTTTCTATTCTAAGGAGTTATTTTTAATTAGATTTAGCCACATTTTTAGGCAGAGCATTCCAACCCCTTACTGCCAGTGCTAGATTTCTAGCTATGCTTTCTAGGCTGTGGCCTAGGACCCAATGGCTGTCAGGGGCAGTGCTATTGTAATTTATATTACCTCACTTTCCTGCAATAACTTCAGTATTGTATGGTGATGCTGATGATTTTACGCCACACAGTTTACTTTGGTACATGCTTCTTACATAGCAAACACTTGCAGTACCTTCCTCCGTTTAAAGTGGTTTAATAAAAATGCAGTTACCACTGCAGTCACAAGGGATGGGGTGGTGGTATTGGGGGGGTTGCCAGTGTTTTAGTTGTTATGCACCTTTTTAAACTCCGTTCCACTAACTGCACATTGAGAACTGTCACCATGTGACTGGTAGGTGGGACTTTTCAAATTCTGTGAGTTGTTAAAGCCAGGATACAATATGCTATGTTCAATCACTGTGTGTGGGGGATCACTCTAGTTAGAAGCCACTCTAGTACACTGTTGCTGGCCTAGTATTTGGTAGGTGCAATCCTCCACAAACCCCTACCCAGAGGGTTTAGGGCAATCCAAAGTATATAGAAGCAAGAGGAGCACACTACGTCAAGAAACCTCAATAAACAAGTTTAAATCTAACCTGTCAAGCTTTCTTTCTGAGCACAGCACAGCACAGCATAGTACTGTTGATACTGCACCAGTTATTACTATAGCACTTCCACCCTTTCCTATGTATCTGTATGTTACCCACCTAAGTAAATTGTAAGCTCTAAGGGTGAGGGACCTCTTTCCTCATGTTACATGTTTTAAGCTCTTGTATATTTAGTAATGCTCATACTTATTTATATATTTATGTATTTATTTATTTACTGTCCCCCTTGTATGAATTTTTGTATTCTATATTGTACAGCGCTGCGTCCCCTAGTGGTGCTATATAAATAAACATATACATACATGCATACATACATACATGCATACATACATACTTCTTGGTGTATTTTTTTTTTTTTTTTTTTAAAGGCCTTACCTACATGATACATAACCAGATGATAATTAGGATTACCAGAGACCATGAGACGTCTGTGACAATAAGAGGAAGTTTCCTTTGAGTGAAACGAACTAGAGTGGAACATGTACAAAGTCCCTTGCTCCAAAGGACCTTGATCTCAAGGACGCAGAAAAAGGACATTTAATCATTTGATGGTTGTATGGTGTGTGTGAAAGTTTGAAAATGAGTTTGAAAATAAGGATTGTTTGTGCTGTGTTAAAGACTGTGTGTGCAGTAAGCAGATTAATCTTTCTTTCTTTCTTCCAGTTTAAGGGGTGCACTGGGCTTCTATATTCTAGTATTACACCTGTTGTAATCGCAAACAGGTAGTGAAGGGGTTAATAAGTGTTTTGGTTTTTTCCCCTCTCTTCCGGGCTCTTGCACTAATTGGTGTGGGTGCTGGGGCCTATTAGTTAAATAGGATTCACGTTGGTTGGACCTGTGGTCTGGACCTAACAAAAGGAAGTTTCCTGTGAGTGAAACTAACTAGAGTGGAACGTGTACAAAGTCCCTTGCTCTCAAGGACATAGAAAAAGAAAGACATTGAAACAAGAAGGGCAATTAAACAAGGATTAAGCGTCACTGTGCTAGTGTTGTGTATTAGAAGGGACAGTTTTGTTGGTACCATGCAATGTGCATCCTGCCACATGTATAGGAACCTGGAGCAGACATTCCAGGGGATCTATGTCTGTGTCAGGTGTGGGTGGGTTGCCTGTTTCGAAGCTAAGGTGGAGAATCTAAGGAGGCAGCTTGCAGCATTGCAGGGATTGGCAAATCTGGGGGGACAGCAGGCACTGGCTGGGGCCAGTATAGAGGTGGGTGGAAGTGAGACAGGAAAGGCTGAGGGGGGAGGTAGTTTTGTTAGGGTTACTAAGGGAAGTGGGGGACGGAAGGGTAGGGTTGGCTTCTTCCCAGATTGCCCATCCCAACAGATTTGCCACCTTAGGTGATGAAGTGGAGGAGGACAGCTCGGAAATAGCATGTGTGGAGAGGGCTAGTCCCTTGAGCACCCAGCGGACTGCCATCTCTGATACAAGGGAGGAGTAATTTAGGATCAGGAATGCTAGGCAGGTGTTAGTGGTAGGGGACTCCATTATAAGAAAGGTAGATAGGGTAATCTGCCACCAAGACCCTACATGCCGAACTGTGTTACCAGCCTGGTGCTAGGGTTCGGCATGTGGTGGATTGTGTACACAGATTATTGGGTGGGGCCGGGTGTGAACTGGCGGTCTTGGTTCGCATTGGTGCCAAAGACAAAATTAGAGGAGGAGGCGAGGTCCTTAAACATGATTTCCGAGAGCTAGTGGCCAAGTTAAAAGCAAGGATCTCTTGGGGAATGTTTTCAGAAATATTACCGCAGCCATCTGCTAAGCCAGGGAGACAGCTGGAGCTTAGGAGCATTAATGCGTGGCTAAGAGAGTGGTGTAAGGAAGAAGGGTTTGGGTTTATTGAGAACTGGGCAGACTTTGCTGTCGGCTACAGGCTCTTTAGTAGGGATAGGTTGCACCTCAATGATGGTGGGACAGCAGTTTTAGGGGAGAAGATGGCTAGAGGATTGGGGGAAATTTGGGGGGGAGGGTATTAGCAGTCTGACTGGGATAGATAGCCCAGAAGGAAAGCAGGGTGTAGATAGGCCAGCGGTGGGTGGAAAGCGGGTGGGGCTAGCATAGGGAGGGATGTGTATTAAAGTGTATGAATAAGTTACAGGATCATAATCTAAAATGTATGTTTGCAAATGCGAGAAGCCTGGCTGACAAAATGGGTGAACTGGAAATTATGGCGTTGAGTGAAAAGTATGATGTAATAGGTATAGCAGAAATGTGGTTGAACAGTTCTCACGATTAGGCTTTAAATTTAGATGGATATGCCTTGTTTAGGCAGGACAGAGAAAAAAGGGGGAGTAGAATGTGTTTATGTTAAAAAAGAATTGATGCCAAATTTAAAAAAAGAGATAAATGGCGATATGGATGTTAAAGTGGAAGAAATATGGGTACCTTTACCTGATAATACCTTATCCAAGTTGACATTCTGAAGAGCTACTTTTAACACGGGAAAATTTGCCTTCCCGAAATTAAAGTGCTAGCAGAGAGGAAGTGAGTCAGCTTTATATGAAGGCAAATTTTCCCATGTTAAAAGTAGCTCTTCAGAATGTCAACTGGGATAAGGTATTATCAGGTAAAGGTACTGAACAAAAGTGGACTGTGTAAGGAGATTTAAAGCCATTTCACATCTAAATTTATACCCTTGGGAAATAAATGTAAAAAAAATAAATCCGCACCCATGTGGCTGAATTCAATGTAAAGAATGGAAAGGAAGAAAAAGTCATTTAAAACCTTTAAGTCAGAGGGAACGGAAATGGCGTTTAGGGATTATAAAAACTGTAACAAGGAGTGTAAGAAAGCAGCTAAAATTAGCTAAATTTAAAAAAAAAAATAATTTAAAAAAAAAAAAAAAAAGAAAAGTAGCTAAAATTAATAATGAAGTTAGAATAGCTGAACAAAGCATCACTAACCCTAAAAAAGTAAAAAAGTAGTAGTAGTAATTAAGATGAGGACTGAGAATGTGACACCATTAATTAATGGGGATAAGTTAGTTACAGAGGATGGCAATAAAGCAAATGTCTTTAATATTTTTTTTCCCTCTGTATACACTATAGAAGATCCAAGTACAGATATCATAGAGTATAGTAGCAATAATGGTTCAAGTAAGATTCAAGTGTACTTTGGTTAACCGAGGATATGGTACAGAAAGAACTAAATAAGGTTAACATTAATAAATCTCCTGGACCAGATAAAATAGATACTCGGGTACGAAGGGAGCTAAGTTCAGTTTTATCTATGCCATTGTTTCTTATTTTTGCAGATTCCCTCATGTCCGGATGTGTGCCTCTGGACTGGAAAAAAGGCTGATGTTATTCCAATATTCAAAAAGGGTAGTCGTTTAGAGCCGGCAAATTACAGGCCTGTAAGTTTAACTTTGGTGGTGGGGAAGATACTGGAAACTTTAATAAGGGAACGTGTTCTAGAATATATTTTAAGGACTGACATTATAAGCAGTAACCAGCATAGATTAAGGAGGAATAGATCTTGTCAAACTAACTTGCTTGGCTTTTATGAGGAAGTAAGTAGAAATTTAGACTCTGGCACAGCAGTAGATGTAGTTTACTTGGATTTTGCAAAGGCTTTTGATACAGTCCCCCATAGGCGATTAATGTATAAGCTAAGGTCTGTTGGTCTGGGGAGGCACTTTTGTACATGGATAGAAAATTGGTTAATGAATAGGATGCAGAGAGTAGTTGTTAGTTGGGGCTTCATCATTATGGACTAAAGTGCTAAGTGGGGTGCCACAGGGTTCTGTGTTGGGGCCGCTTCTATTTAAATCTATTTATTAATGATTTGGAAGTGGGTGTTGTCAGCAAGGTTTCTGTGTTTGCCGACGACACAATGAGGTTTTGAACCTCATCTAAGTCATTTCTCCAGAGCGATCAGCTCTTGAGCGATTTTCTTTCAAAGGGACTTTCTGTTTTACAGGGGTTTGTCTGATTTTAAGGGTATGCGTTAAGAAACAAAAGCGTTTATTAACTGTGGTTTGCAGTTTAGTAAATGTACTAACCTAGCACTATTTATTTCTAGGAGTGTGCCTGTGTAGTAATTAATCACTTGTGTGTTGTTTTTTTTACTACTTACTGCTTGAATAAGGTAGTAGGAATTGTTTAAGTAAACTCAAATCACTGGGTTACTAAAATAAATACTTGTGTTCAACTGCATTGTTACCTGTAGGGTGGGGGCTGGTAAGAGACAAAGGAAAGGCATTATTTTTCTTTTTTCTCTGATTGGATGGGGGTGTAACTAATTGGTTTAAATTGGCTAAGGGCTGTCGAAACTTTGGTTTTGAACCTCATTTAAGTAATTTCTCCAGAGCGATCAGCTCTTGAGCAATTTTCTTTCAAAGGGATTTTCTGTTTTAAAGGGGTTTGTCTGTTTTTTAAGGGGTGTGTTAAGAAACAAAAGTGTTTAGAACAAGAAAGGGTTTAAGAACAAGACTGCTTTTGACCTTGCGTGTATTGCTGTTTCTCTTGCGTGAATTGCTGTTTCCCTTGAGTGTATTGCTATTTAGTATGGACAGTTTTGTTGGGGCCATGCAATGTGCATCCTGCCGCATGTATAGGATCTTGGAGCAGCCGCACCAAGGGACCTATATATGTGTCAGATGTGAGTGGGTTGCCCATTTGGAATTGGAGGTCAAGAATCTAAAGGGGAAACTTGCAGCATTGCAGGGCTTGACAAATCTGGGGGAATTGCAGGTACTGGCAGTGGGCCAGTAAACTGGAGGGTGGGAATGGGGCAAATAAGGTAGTAAAGGAAGATAGATTTGTAAGGGTCACCAGGGGAAGTAGGGGATGGAAGGGTAGGGTCGCTTCTTTCCAGTTGGTCGATCCCAACAGATTTGCTGTGTTAGGTGAAAATGTGGAGGACGATGGCCCGGAAGTAGCATGTATGGAGCGGGCCGTTCCTTTGAGCACCCAGAGGACGGCCATTTCCAGTACAAGGGAGGCTAGGAAGGATAAGCAGGTGGTAGTGGTAGGAGACTCCATTATTAGAAGGGTAGATAGGGTAATTTGTCGCCAAGACCCTACATGCCGAACAGTGTGTTGTCTGTCTGGTGCTAGGGTTCGACATGTGGTGGATCGTGTAGACAGATTATTGGGTGGGTCTGGGAATGACCCAGCGGTCTTGGTTCCAATGACAAAGTTAGAGGTGGAGGTGAGGTCCTTAAAAATGATTTCCGAGAATTAGGGGTCAAGTTAAAAGCAAGGACCTCAACGGTAGTGATTTCAGAAATACTACCGCAGCCACAAGCTACACTAAGGAGGCAACGCAAGCTCAGGAGTATAAATGCGTGGCTAAGAGGGTGGTGTAAGGAGATGGGGTTTGGGTTTTTAGAGAACTGGTCTGACTTTTCTGTTGGCTACAGGCTCTTTAGTAGAGATGGATTGCACCTCAATGATGATGGTGCAGCTGTTTACGGGTAGAAGTTGGCTAGGGGGTTGGAGGAGATTTAAAAACTAGGAATGGGGGGGGTACAACTACACAGGGGTAGATAGAGAAGTTAGGGATCAGGGGGCTAATAACACAACGGAGGGAGGAGAAGGGGGAGCATAGAGGATAAGGAGACATGTACAACCAAGTATGGAAGTAAATCAATTGATAATCTAAAATGTATGTTTACAAATGCAAGAAGTCTGGCTGGAAAAACCGGGGAAACTAGAACTAATAGCTTTAAAGGAAAGGTATGATGTAAATGGTATAGCAGAAACATGGCTAAATGATTCACACAACTGGACAGTAAATATTGAAGGATACTCCTTATTTAGACATGACAGAGTTAATAAGAAAAGAGGAGGAGTATGTATGTTAAACAGGAGTTGAAGCCAAATTTAAAAGATGGAATAGATGGGGACATATACGATATGGCAGAAAAACTAAAGTGCACTGGGTTAACAAACATTTTTAACTTTAGGAAAGCTAATTTTGTGCTGTTAAAGGTATCACTCCTGCTCATAGACTGGGTTGAATTGTTTCTAGGTAAAGATACTGAGCAGATGTGGACCACTTTTAAAGGGATGTTAAACTATTACATTTCTAAATTTGTACCTTTAGGGAACAAGTGTAAAAAAATTAGGTCCACTCCTGCATGGCTTAATGCTCAGGTAAAAAGGGAAATGGAAAAAAAGAAAAAGGCTTTTAAAATTTTGAAATCAGAGGGAACAGAACAGGCTTACAGGGAGTATAAAAGCTGTAATAAAGAGTGCAAGAAAGCAATTAAATTAGCTAAAATTTAGAAAATGAAATACATAGTAACATAGTAACATAGTAATTAAGGTTGAATAAAGACATTCGTCCATCAAGTCCAACCTATTCACTTTTTTTTTTTTTTTTTTTTTTTTAACCCTACCTAACAGTTGATCCAGAGGAAGGCAAAAAACCCCAGCTAAAAAGGGGGGAAAAAATTCCTTCCTGACTCCAAACGGCAATCGGAAAGTATCCCTGGATCAACCAGATCTATATGCATTAATACCAGTAATTCTCAATATTTTTTAGTTTTAGAAACTTATCCAGGCCTTTTTTAAAGTTATTCAATGAACTTGCCATTACCACCTCTGCTGGAAGACAGTTCCACAGTTTCACCGTTCTCACTGTAAAGAAACCTCTCCTAACTTGAAAATGAAACTTCTTTTCTTCCAACCTTAAAGGATGTCCACGAGTCCTCTGATATGACCTATTAGTGAACAATGCACCAGAGAGTTCACTGTATGGGCCATTAATATATTTGTATAAGGTTATCATGTCCCCACGCAACCGCCGCTTCTCCAATGTAAACAGCCCTAACTTGTCTAATCTGCCTGCATATTCAAGCCCCTCCATTCCCCTTATTAATTTAGTTGCCACATTTATCTGAACTGCCTCAATTTCCAAGATGTCCCTTTTGTATATGGGATTCCAAAACTGCACCGCATATTCCAAATGTGGCCTTACCAGTGCCTTGTAAAGAGGGAGAATAATATTTTTCTCTCTTGATTCCATTCCCCTCTTTATACAAGACAATATCTTGCTAGCTCTAGCTGTTGCTACCTGGCATTGTTTGCTACAGCTAAGTCTGTTATCTACCAGAACCCCCAAATCTTTTTCCATTTCAGATGCACTTAACACAGCGTTATTTATGGTGTAGGTGGCACAGGGATTATTAAATCCCAAATGCATCACCTTACATTTATCAACATTGAATCTCATCTGCCATTCTGCTGCCCATTTTGATAATCTATCTAGGTCTGCTTGCAGCACTTGCACATCATTGGAAGTTTCCAAAGCTCTGCATAATTTAGTGTCATCAGCAAACACAGAGACCTTGCTCTCAATGCCCCCTTCTAAGTCATTTATAAACAGATTAAACAGAACCCT
The DNA here is from genome assembly GCA_019447015.1 of Hymenochirus boettgeri. Lineage (NCBI taxonomy): Eukaryota > Metazoa > Chordata > Amphibia > Anura > Pipidae > Hymenochirus > Hymenochirus boettgeri. The sequence goes on along the minus strand of CM033471.1, from coordinate 165,918,094 downwards.
GAGGAACTCCGCTTAGAACTTTAGCCCACATAGATGTAGCTCCATTAACCACCACTCTCTGTTTGCGGTCCAATAACCAGTTCTCTATCCATGAACAAATGTTTTCTTCAAGGCCAACAGTCCTCAGTTTATACATTAGTCGCCTATGTGGCACAGTATCAAAGGCTTTTGCAAAATCCAAATATACCACATCCACAGCTGTGCCTGAATCTAACTTCTTACTCACTTCTTCATAAAAACCAATTAAATTTGTCTGGCATGATCTATTTCTCATAAATCCATGCTGACTACTACTAATAAGATGATCTCTGGAGACAAAGTCAAGGATATGATCCCTTAAAGTTTCCATCACCTTCCCTACCACTGATGTTAGGCTTACAGGTCTATAGTTACCAGGCTGTGAACGACTACCTTTTTTGAATATTGGTATTACATTGGCTTTTTTCCAATCCAGCGGCACATCCCCAGACAAAAGCGAATCTGAAAAGATGAGACACAGTGGTCTTGCTAGAACTGAACTAAGCTCTTTTAAAATCCTAGGATGCAATCCATCTGGTCCTGGCGCTTTATTGATATTAACTTTGTCTAATTGATTCCGTACCATATCCTCTGTTATCCAATGTGAAGACTCTTCATTTCCTCCCTGCACATTGTTACAATCCCTACTGTAAGGATTCTCAACAGTAAAAACCGATGTAAAAAAACGGTTTAGCAGATTAGCCTTTTCGGCATCCTCTACAACCACCTCAGCTCCATTATTTAATGGTCCCACATTCTCAGTCCTCATTTTTTTACCATTTATATACTTAAAAAACATCTTGGGGTTGGACTTGCTTTGTTCGGCAATCCGTGTTTCATTTTCTATTTTAGCTAGTTTAATTGCTTTCTTGCACTCTTTATTACAACTTTTGAAGTCCCTGTAAGCCTGTTCTGTGCCTTCTGCTTTCAAAATTTTAAAAGCCCTTTTCTTTTTTTCCATTTCCCTTTTTACCTGAGCATTAAGCCATGCAGGAGTGGACCTAATTTTTTTACACTTGTTTCCTAAAGGTACCGATTTGGAAATGTTATAGTTTAATATACCTTTAAAAGTGGTCCACATCTGCTCAGTATCTTTACCTAGAAACAGTTCCCCCCAGTCTATGAGCAGGAGCGATTCCTTTAAAAGCATAAAATTAGCTTTCCTAAAGTTAAAAGTTTTTGTTAAGCCAGTGCACTTTAGTTTTCTGCAACCTATATTAAATGACACTATATCATGGTCACTATTCCCTAAGCTTCCCATTACCTTCATCTCCAAAATGAGCTCTGGGTTATTAGATATCACCAGATCCAACAACGCATTCTTTCTAGTAGGAACTTCATATAGGAAATTTAAGAACTTTATACCTTTTGAGGTATACCTTTTATACCTTTTGAGGAATACAGATTGTCGAACAAAGCAAGTCCAACCCCAAAATGTTTTTTAAGTATATAAATGGTAAAAAGATGAGGACTGAGAATGTGGGACCATTAAATAACGGGGCTGAGATGGTTGTAGAGGATGCCAAAAAGGCTAATCTGCTAAACCGTTTTATTACATCGGTTTTCACTGTTGAGAATCCTACAGCAGGGATTGTAATAATATGCAGGGGAGAAATGAGGAGTATTCATATTGGCTGAAGGAGGATATGGTACGGAAACAATTAGACAAAGGTAATATCAATAAAGCCCCAGGACCGAATGGAATACATGCTCGGATTTTAAAAGAACTTAGGTTCAGTTCTATCTAAACCACTTTTTCTTATCTTTTCAGATTCACTTTGGTCTGGAGTTGTTCCACTGGATTGGGAAAAAGCCAATGTAATATCATTATTCAAAAAAGGTAGTCGTTCCCAGCCTGGTAACTATAGACCTGTAAGTCTAACATCAGTGGTAGGGAAGGTGATGGAAACTTTGTTACGGGATCATATCCTTGACTTTGTCTCAAGAGCTCATCTTATTAGTAGTAGTCAGCATGGATTTATGAGAAATAGATCATGCCAGACAAATTTAATTGGTTTTTATGAAGAAGTGAGTAAGAAGTTGGATTCAGGCACAGCAGTGGATGTGGTATACTTGGATTTTGCAAAGCTTTTGATACTGTGCCACATAGGCGACTAATGTATAAATGGAGGACTGTTGGCCTTGAAGAAAACACTTGTGCATGAATAGAGAATTAGTTATTGGATTGCAAGCAGAGAATGGTGGTAAATGGAGCTACATCTATGTGGGCTAAAGCTCTAAGTGGCGTGCCTCAGGGTTCTGTACTGGGGCCGCTTCTGTTTAATCTGTTTATAAATGTCTTAGAAGGGAGCATTGAGAGCAGGATCTCTGTGTTTGCTGATGACACTAAACTATACAGAGCTTTGGAAACTTCAAATGATGTGCAAGTGTTGCAAGCAGACCTAGATAGATTAGTAAAATGGGCAGCAGAATGGTAGATGAGATTCAATGTTGATAAATGTAAGGTGATGCATTTGGGACTTAATAATCCCTGTGCCACCTACACCATAAATAACTGTGTGTTAAGTGCATCTCTAATGGAAAAAGATTTGGGGGTTCTGGTAGATAACAGACTTAGCTGTAGCAAACAATGCCAGGTAGCAACGGCTAGAGCTAGCAAGATATTGTCTTGTATAAAGAGGGGAATGGATTTAAGAGAGAAAGATATTATTCTCCCTCTTTACAAGGCACTGGTAAGGCCTCATTTGGAATATGCAGTGCAGTTTTGGAATCCCATATACAAAAGGGACATCTTGGAAATGGAAGCAGTTCAGAGAAGGGCAACTAAATTAATAAGGGGAATGGAGGGGCTTGAATATGCAGGCAGATTAGACAAGTTAGGGCTGTTTACATTGGAAAAGCGACGTTTGTGTGGGCCATACAATGAACTCTCTGGTGCATTGTTCAATAATAGGTCATATAAGAGGACATCCTTTAAGGTTGGAAGAAAAGAAGTTTCATCTTCAGGTTAGGAAAGGTTTCTTTACAGTGAGAACGGTGGAAACTGTGGAACGGTCTTTCAGCAGATGTGGTAATGGCAAGTTCATTAAATAGCTTTAAAAAAGGCCTGGATAAGTTTCTAAAACTAAAAAATATTGAGAATTACTGGTATTAATACATATAGATCTGGTTGATCCAGGGAGACTTTCCGGTTGCCGTTTGGAGTCAGGAAGGAATTTTTTCCCCCTTTTGCTGTTTTTTTTTGCCTTCCTCTGGATCAACTGTTAGGTAGGGTTAAAAATAAATAAATAAAAATTTTAAAAAAAGAGGGTGAATAGGTTGGACATGTCTTTATTCAACCTCAATTACTATGTTACTATGTTAAAACTTTTTGTGTCGTCACATTGGGCTGCTAAGTGGCAGATGAGATTCAATGTTGAGAAATGTAAGGTGATGTATTTTGGACTTAAAAATCCTTGTGCTGTTGGAAAGAGATCTTGGAGTTTTGGTGGATGACTTAAAGGAAGCAAGCAGTGCCAGGCGGCAACAGCCAGAGCCAGCATGGTATTGTCTTGTATAGAGAGAGGTATGGATTTAAGGGAAGAAAATGTTATTCTCCGTCTTTACAAAGCATTGGTAAGGCCTCATTTGGAATATGCAGTGCAATTTTGGAATCCTGTGTACAAAAAGGACATCTTTGAAATGGAAAGGGTTCAGAGAAGGGCAACTAAATTAATAAGGGGATTGAGGGAGCTTGAATATGGAGAGACTGGAAAAGTTAAAATTATGTACGCTGGAGAAAAGGCGCTTGCGTGGGGATATGATTACAGTGTATAAATACAGTGTATAACGGGCCATACAATAAACTATCTGGGGCATTGTTCACCAATAGTGCATGTCAGAGGACACGTGGCCAACCCTTAAGACTTGAAAAAAAAAGGTTTAGGCTTCAAGTTTGGAAAGGGTTTCTCACTGTGAGAACGGTAAAACTATGGAACTGTCTTCCAGTGGACGTTGTTATGGCAGGTTCATTGGTCAGTTTAAATAAAAAAGCTGGATGAGTTTCTGCAAACATGGAATGTTGCAAGTTACTGGTATTGATACATAAAGTAGAGTTGATCCAGGGAAATTTCCGATTGGAGTCGGGAAGGATTTTTTTTCCCCTTCATAAATTTGGGGTTTTTTTTTTTACCTTTCTCTGGATCAACAGTTAAGCAGGAAATGAGGATATTGGTAGATGGGTTGGACTGGATGGGCATATGTGTTTATTCAACCTCATATACTATACTATACTATACATACAACCATCTCAAAATATTAGTACTAACACATATTTGCCGCATTTTTTTCCAAAACACTGACAGGGAGATTCAATAAAAGTTCTTATCGTTTAAAATGGTGCTAAATTTGCCCCAACCAATCAGATGTTAGCTTTCAAATGTTAAATAAGATCTGATTGGTTGGGGCAAATTTAGCACCATTTTAAACGATAAGATCTTTTATTGAATAACCCCCTGAATCCTTTCTTTCGAAATTCCAAAACATTTGATAAGTGGTTGGCATGTGCAGCATAATGTAGTGGTGTGTTTCCAAACTGTAAAAAAAGAAGTATGCATTTCTATTTGGCATATGGAACAGAAACACCAATTTGCATAATTGGTTAAATGTTTCAAAAACTTTAAGGGTACTTCTCCAAAGGAAGTGGCTTAATTGCCAGTAATTGAGTCAGAGGTAAAAAAAGAGGAGAATGTGGAAAAGGTTAAACCATAGTTCACAGCTATGTCAATGATTTACAGTACAATCCAGATTGCTTCTGCAGATCTCTTGTCATTAGCTAGAGCACAGAATCAGTGGGGCTAAACTGCAAATGATTCTGTGACAGTTGGTAAGAAAGAATTTGGGACATTGTAATTTCAGTAAGCTCACCTGGTCAGAAGAATCTTGCATCCGTGATATTTCATTTTTTTCCAACTCAGAAAAACTTCTCTCTCGTTTTACCTTCCGTGACATTTCTGTCAAGGAAATAAGAATTAAAATAAGAATATTCATAAACTCCTGGCACCACAGTTAAAGGGCATCTATAGTAAAATGTATACATTGTTCCAATCCAGACATAAAAAAAGGTTAGTGTATGCTGGCTTATTCCCACCTTCCTCTGTGGCTTCCTCTGTGGCTCCCCTCTCTGGTTATTCCTCCATTCATATATGCTTGTTAAGGTTCTCATTCATCCAGGTCATGGTATATCTGTTGTATTCAATTAGATCAACCGGACTTGAAGTTTAGTTCTTGAAGACGTTTCGCTAGTCATCCGACTGGCTTTCTCAATTCAGAATGACTTGTACAAGAATCTGTGGCAATTATGTACCCTGGAAAATCCCAATTAGCATATCACAGCCAGGTGTTAAGGGCGTGATTAGATAGTGACTAAGAGGTGTTATAGGAACGCCCAGAGTAAGGTGTCAAAACAGCATTGTACATGGCAGACAGATGGTGTCGAACCCCCCCACCTCTATTTAGGCTTGGTTTCTTTATTTTCAGAAACCAAGCCTAAATAGAGGTGGGGGGGTTCGACACCATTAATCCCCATACACGTCACTCTAACCCAGTGTTTCTCAACCTTTTTATCTGTGTGGGAACCCCTTGAAATAAACTTGTGTAAGCCTATACATTAAACTGGCATGCTATTGGGGGATTTGATTGACAGCTCAAGCAGGAGTGGTGTATTAAAAATCTTGACTTGATATCTCAGGATAGAGGAGGAAACTGAAGAAAATAAAGGTACTCTGGGGGTAAGGTAATCACTATCTTGGTTCCAGAATCCAGAATGAAATCATTAATTTACTGGCTATGCATATTAGAGAGAAGATTTTGACACAACTTAGTGATGCCAAGTATTACTCTATTATATTGGACTGCACGCCTGATATCAGTCATACAGGGCAGATGACTTTGATGGTCCGTTTTGTTACAGCAACTGAAGATCCTGAAAGTGGCTAAGATACAGTTTCCATCAAAGAGCACTTTTTGTCATTTATTGAAGTGGATGACACAACAGGAGCAGGGATGACAAAAGTGCTGCTTAAGAATCTAGAAACTTTCAAATTGAACTTAAAAGACATGCAGGGCCAAAGCTTTGACAATGGGTCCAACATGAAAGGCAAAAGCAAAGGAGTGCAGGCTCATGTTCGAAGATTAAACCCTAGAGCTTTCTATGTGCTGTGCAATTCGCATTCTTTTAATCTCGTGGTTAGTGATGCTGCATCCTGCTGTATCGAGGCAGTTGAGTTTTTTAATATCATCCAGAGCCTTAATGTGTTCTTCTCTGCGTCTTGGAACATTTTGAAGAAACACCTGTCAGAGAGACAACAGTGGCTTAACTTAAACCATTAAGTACTACTCGCTGGGAAAGCCGCATTGATGCTGTTAAAGCTGTCCGAAAACAGCTTGGAAATATAGACAATGCACTCTCTGCTGTTATGGAAGACACAACTTTAACGGGAGCAACTAAGTCTAAAACCATTGCTGAAGCTAGAGGCATCCAGAATAACATTTGCAACTTTAAATTTGTATGTGCACTAGTTCTGTGGTATGACATATTATTTCAAGTCAACCTTACAAGTAAAAGACTCCAGGAAATTGAGGCAGACCTACATCGTGCAGTGGAGCAGATAGAAAATACAAGGCTGTTCTTGCAAGATTATCGGCCAGATGAAAAATTTGAAGACTCCCTCAAGACTGCTCAATGTTTAGCTGAAGAACTAGGCATTGATGGCAATTTTCCATCTGAACAATGTGATAGAGTACGTCGCACAAGGAGACAATTTGACTATGAATCACGGGTAAAGGCTGGATACCCTACGCAATCATGTAAGTTATGCTTTCTTATTTTACACCTACATACTCACACTTGTACTTCAATATTTGACTAAGCTTTGTCTTCTTCTTTCTAGGGTATCCAGTTCACAAAGTCTTGAACGATCCAAAGTGCTCCACCTGCTGTGTCTTCCCATCCACAAGAAAAGCTGCACCCTCCAATCCCATCAGGAGCCGATGTGGCTAGTAAAGGCTGCATACCCTACGCAATCAAGGTAAGTTATGCTTTCTTACACCTACATACTCACACTTGTACTTCAATATTTGACTAAGCTTTGTCTTCTTCTTTCTAGGGTATCCATTTTTTGTCTAAAGGCTGGATCCCCTACGCAATCAAGGTAAGAAAGTTTGCCATTCTTACACATACATACACACGCTTGTGCATTATCTGTTTGACTAAACTTTGCCTCCTTTTTTTTCTAGGGTATCCGGATTGTGAAGACTTGAACAGTCTATGGTGCTCCACCTGCTGTGTCTTCGAATCCACAAGTAAAGCTGCACCCTCCAATCCCATTAGGAGCTCATGTGGCTTGTAAAGGCTGGATTCCCTACGCAATCAAGGTAAGAAAGTTTGGCATCTTTTTTCAGCTCATTTCAGCAGCAGTGCAGTCTTCTGTACTCTGTCCACAAAAACAATCTTTAACACAAGCTGATTCAAATGGAAAACACTAGATCCCCTTCACTATTCACAATCATGGTAAGAGCTAGACATTCTTAAAATACACACACTTGAACACCAACTTCATGACTGAGCTTCATGTATTTCTTTTCCAGGGTGTCCACATTTCCTTGAACTGACCACAACAAAGTTTCCAACTGCCATGTCTTGGAACCAAAAAGAAAAGCTGCAATCTCCAATCAACACAGCTGAGGATTTGGTCCGAATAAGATGAAATCGGTAGCAATGGTACAACTTGATGCCCTTTTGCTGAAGAGAACAGAAGACGGCCCCAGATAAGAATGCATTTTAACCTAATATTTTTAAGTTGCATTGAATAAGTAATGTAATTTAGTAAGATTAGTTTAAGTATGATCAGTCTGTTTCTACTTTGTTTTGTTTCATGGTATTGAAAGGTTTTGACCAAAAGATTTAACTAAATGACTCTTATTGAATTTGCCTAATGACAGATATAACTGTAGACTATAGATTTCATCAGATTGCAATTCCAAAGAGGTTTTTTGCTGCAGATATTTTATAAATGTATTTTTTTCACTAAAGATGTGTTAGATATTGTTAAAGTTCATATGGTCAGGTTAGCTTTAGTTAGAGTTTGTTAGGTTAGGCTAGGTCAGAATAGTTAGGTTAGTTAGAGCCCTGCTGAAAGAGTCTACCTTTATGTGGTAGCAGGGCTTACAAATCTTTTGGCCAACATCTTTTATTCTACAGAGTATGGTAGGGCTTTCTAATTTAATGTACCAGTTGCACCAACATGTTTTTACAGTTTTATAAAAATAGAGAAGCTTTTTTTTTGTTTTCAAAAACAAAATTCTGAAATTTGCCGCACCGCACTACGCGCGCCGCTCTGTCTAGGGGAGGCATTCAAAGTTTTTTCAGGAGCCAAAAATCTTAGGGACACCCCTAGACCAACTGTATCAAGTTCCTGCAGTATCTTAGGACTAAACATGTGTAAAGAACATAATGGTCAGTGACCACACTGTGCGATACCAGAACACAGGGAAATGTCCAGGGTTTATACACCTGGACCATTCCATCACCAGAGTAAGTAATTTATCTGAATGACATGGAATAACATTCTTAAAACAGTGGCATTATACGCACAGTACTAAGGTTATTTGGATCCATGTATATCTCTATCAATAGAGGATGCACTACTAAATACATTAAGGTGTGGGGTAAGTGGGAAGCCTCTGCGCAAAATGCATTAATTGAGTTAAACTGGAGAAAAAGGGTTATTTGAGCTGAAACTGGGGAAGTGATAAAGGATTCTTCATTCCTAAATGTTACAAACAACCATAGTATTTTCACAAAAAAAACTGTATAAAAGTCTGGAAAGATTTTATTATGATATAATAGAGAAATATTATATCCAAATTATATAACTATTTTGCAACAACAATGTAACAATAAGGTTATTTTAAGACGACAAATCGTCTTTATTCTGGCACTTCAGGGGTATACAAATGTGGAAACGCAAATGTATTACGTGTAACTATATTGTAAAGGGTACTCATGTTGTATCATCTGTTACCGGTAAGGCTCATGAAATTAAGACATTCATTAACTGCAATAGTGAGGGTGTTGTTTATGTTTTGGAATGTAACAACTCTATGAAACAGTATGTGGGTAGGACAACCCGCAAATGAAAAAAATCGGATCCAGGAACATGTCCGTAGTATTGGTTGCAGGGATGTTTCCACCCCGGTTGGTAGACATTTTTTGGAATGTCAAAATGCATGTCTTTCAGACCTTAATGTGTCTGCTATTGAACAAGTAAAATTACCAACTAGGGGTGTGGATTTTCTTGATTTATTGGGCAAACTAGAGGTGTACTGGATATTCACTTTGTGTACTAGACAGCCGCAAGGCTTGAATTTTAGATGGGATGTATCTCATTATATATGATTCCATGTTTTTTGTATATATCTTTCTTTCTCTCTTCTCTTCCATTTTGCTTGTTTCTTTTAATCTGCACCTTTAAAATTTTAAAAGTTTATACTACTTTAAGATTATGTGGATATATAAAGCAGTCTACTGCTCAGGTCATGTGTCTAAGATTAAGGGGGCATGTTCCCCCGAAACGCGTCAGACGTGTCCTGTGTGCTCACTGATGGCCGATGTGCCAGAATAAAGACTATTTATTTTTAAGCAAGTGCGGCCTTCTTTCGATTTGTTTATCTGTTCTTCATGCGGAGTGGAAACCCGTGTAATGGTTTACACACTAAGATTGAAGCAGTCTTACCTGCATGCGAGCGGCCAACCACGTGTTTTCTATTTTAAGACAACCATGTTTTGTTACCGTTACGTTATTATATATTACAATAAACTTCCTCCTTTGGGAAGGGAATTTTTAAAAGAAGGACATTGATCTCACCTTAAATGAGAAAGGAAAAATAACTCATTTCAACCAAGAGTGGGAAAAAGGGTCCTCTGCAGACAATGGCATTGACTATACAATGATGCCATCCTCACAAAAAAGGTGGGAGATTTCCTAAAATAACAGCAAAGAGAAAAAAAAAAACATCCGAGTCATTTTGTTCATTTACAAAAAGAAGTAAGAGAATGGTTAGGCATTCCTCCAAAAAAAAACTACAAGGGAATTTTAAATGTAGAAGGTGTATTATGTGTCCAAGGGAAAATCTGTCTATGACAACAAGGAAGAATGTGGAAAATTAATAACTATATTAACTGTCAGATTTACAGGGAGATTCAATAAAGGTTCTTATGGTTTAAAATGGTGCTAATTTTGCCCCAACCAATCAGAACTTATGTAACATTTGAAAGCTAATATCTGATTGGTTGGGGCAAAATTAGCACCATTTTAAAAGAACTTTTATTGAATAACCCCCTTAGTGTGTTGTATACCTTATAACAAATTAATGTGGCCACAGATATGTGGGTCAGACAAAAAGATAGAAGAAAATGTTAGAGCTTGTGCTAAGGTGGGAAGTTTTGAACATGTATTTAAGTGTCATGGCGGGAGGTATGAAATAATAACATTTATGGGGTCGGAAGGTGTACATTTAGGAGAATCTCATTTGGGGATCTCATCAAGAAACACTTCAAAACGGAGTAGAGATTGATATATAGATTGAATACTAGATTTCCATCTGGATCGAATGATGAGATACAGTTCTCATGCTTCATTTAAGATGGAAAGAGAATTTGTTTGAATAAAGTTATTAATAGAAAATTGAATTTTGATAAAATCTTCCATAAATAATTTTCATTCTCACCGATATCAAAATTAGAAAAAATGTTTTTCTAAAATAATTACGAGATAACTTAGTTGGATTGTTTTATTAAAATGTCATACAAATGTTTTCTGTATTAGATATAGGCCCTTACTACCTAAATTTTGAGGTATCTGTTGTATTCAATTATATCAACTGGACTTGAAGTTTAGTTCTTGAAGACGTTTCGCTAGTCATCCGACTGGCTTTCTCAATTCAGAATGACTTGTACAAGAATCTTTGGCAATTATGTACCCTGGAAAATCCCAATTAGCATATCACAGCAAAGTGTTAAGGGCGTGATTGGATAGTGGCAAAGGGGTGTTATAGGAACGCCCAGAGTAAGGTGTCAAAACAGCATTGTACATGGCAGACAGTTGGTGTCGAACCCCCCCACCTCTATTTAGGCTTGGTTTCTTTATTTTCACATAAATGGCCTCCTTTTATGGAGGCGTTCGTGCCTAGATACCATGGACATTTTACTCGCGGATGCGATGCTCGCGTATAGGTTTTAATGGACACTTTATTTGCGCATTCGATGCTCGCGTATAGGTATAATAGGCATGTTACTCGCATATTCGAACGGTCGAACATTCAATATTTATAGAATGTCTGAAAATATTGAAAATCCGGGTCCGGGATAGTTCGAGAAGTCCGAATTCGTTTGAATTCGAATAGTTCGGCTCGAACTTGGGTTCCAGTTTGAGTCCATCTCTAGCTCTAAAGGGGTAGTAGTATATTGTTATGTGTTTTGATAGGTTTAAAACTATGTAATTAATGTCACCTATCAAATATATAAATATATATATATATACAGTGATGTGAAAAACTGTATTCTTTTCTTATTCTTTTGCATGTTTGTCACACTTAAATGTTTCTGCTCATCAAAAACCGTTAACTATTTTTTAAAGATAACATAATTGAACACAAATGCAGTTTTAAATGATAGTTTTTTATTATTTAGTGAGAAAAAAACTCCAAATCTACATGGCCCTGTGTGAAAAAGTGAATAACTTAACTGTGGTTTATCACACCTGAGTTCAATTTCTGTAGTCACCCCCAGGCCTGATTGCTGCCACACCTGTTTCAATCAAGAAATCACTTAAATAGGAGCTATCTGACACAGAGAAGTAGACCAAAAGCACCTCAAAAGCTAGACATCATGCCAAGATCCAAAGAAATTCAGGAACAAATGAGAACAAAAGTAATTGAGATCTATCAGTCTGGTAAAGGTTATAAAGCCATTTCTAAAGCTTTGGGACTCCAGCGAACCACAGGGAGAGCCATTATCCACAAATGGCAAAAACATGGAACAGTGATGAACCTTCCCAGGAGTGGCCGGCCGACTAAAATTACCCCAAGAGCGCAGAGAAAACTGATCCGAGAGGCCACAAAAGACCCCAGGACAACATCTAAAGAACTGCAGGCCTCACTTGCCTCAATTAAGGTTCATGACTCCACCATAAGAAAGAGACTGGGCAAAAATGGCCTGCATGGCAGATATCCAAGGCGCAAACCACTTTTAAGCAAAAAGAACATTAAGGCTTGTCTCAATTTTGCTAAAAAAATCTCAATGATTGCCAAGACTTTTGGGAAAATACCTTGTGGACCGACGAGACAAAAGTTGAACTTTTTGGAAGGTGCATGTCCCGTTACATCTGGCGTAGAAGTAACACAGCATTTCAGCAAAAGAACATCATACCAGCATTAAAATATGGTGGTGGTAGTGTGATGGTCTGGGGTTGTTTTGCTGCTTCAGGACCTGGAAGGCTTGCTGTGATAGATGGAACCATGAATTCTACTGTCTACCAAAAAATCCTGAAGGAGAATGTCCGGCCATCTGTTCGTCAACTCAAGCTGAAGCGATCTTGGGTGCTGCAGCAGGACAATGACCCAAAACACACCAGCAAATCCACCTCTGAATGGCTGAAGAAAAACAAAATGAAGACTTTGGAGTGGCCTAGTCAAAGTCCTGACCTGAATCCTATTGAGATGTTGTGGCATGACCTTAAAAAGGCGGTTCATGCTAGAAAACCCTCAAATAAAGCTGAATTACAACAATTCTGCAAAGATGAGTGGGCCAAAATTCCTCTAGAGCACTGTAAAAGACTCGTTGCAAGTTATCGCAAACGCTTGATTGCAGTTATTGCTGCTAAGGGTGGCCCAACCAGTTATTAGGTTCAGGGGGCAATTTCTTTTTCACACAGGGCCATGTAGATTTGGAGTTTTTTTTCTCACTAAATAAAAACCATCATTTAAAACTGCATTTTGTGTTAACTAATAGTTAACGTTTTTTGATGAGCAGAAACATTTAAGTGTGACAAACATGCAAAAGAATAAGAAATCAGGAAGGGGGCAAATTGTTTTTTGTACATCACTGTATATATATATCCAACGTGTCTGGGTGGTGCAAACATTACTATTGATAAGGACAGAAGGTGTCAGAAACTTAACCATAGCGTTTCAGCCACGCTCCAGGCTGGCGTCATGGTCTTGGTTCTCTTTTATTCTGCTACTTTACAGTGTCAGACACGGCAGATTTTCTGATTGACCGAAAGTGCCGTGAATCGGTCGATCGGCCGGAAATATGGTTGGTGTACACCCAGCCTAAAGGCCCCTTACCTTCTTCCATATTTTACACACACACTCTCACACACACACACACTCACACTCTCACACACACACACATAGGGGGTGCAATGCATGCATACAAGAAGGGCCCTGCACCTACATAAAACACACAGCCACTGACACACACACACACACGCAGCCACTGACACACACACACTGACACACATTAGATAAAATCTTCCATAAATAATTTTCATTCTCACCGATCAAATTAGAAAAAATGTTTTTCTAAAATAATACGAGAAACTTAGTTGGATTTTTATTAAAATGTCATACAAATGTTTCTGTATTAGATATAGGCCCTTACTACCTAAATTTTGAGGTATCTGTTGTATTCAATTATATCAAACTGGACTTGAAGTTTAGTTCTTGAAGAGTTTCGCTAGTCATCCGACTGGCTTTCTCAATTCAGAATGACTTGTACAAGAATCTTTGGCAATTATGTACCTGGAAAATCCCAATTAGCATATCACAGAAGTGTTAAGGGCGTGATTGGATAGTGGCAAAGGGGTGTTATAGGAACGCAGAGAAGGTGTCAAAACAGCATTGTACATGGCAGACAGTTGGTGTCGAACCCCCCCACCTCTTTAGGCTTGGTTTCTTATTTTCACATAAATGGCCTCCTTTTATGGAGGCGTTCGTGCCTAGATACCATGGACATTTTACTCGCGGATGCGATGCTCGCGTATAGGTTTTAATGGACACTTTATTTGCGCATTCGATGCTCGCGTATAGTTTATAATAGGCATGTTAACTCGCATATTCGAACGGTCGAACATTCAATATTTATAGAATGTCTGAAAATATTGAAAATCCGGGTCCGGGATAGTTCGAGAAGTCCGAATTCGTTTGAATTCGAATAGTTCGGCTCGAACTTGGGTTCCAGTTTGAGTCCATCTCTAGCTCTAAAGGGGTAGTAGTATATTGTTATGTGTTTTGATAGGTTTAAAACTATGTAATTAATGTCACCTATCAAATATATAAATATAATATATATACAGTGATGTGAAAAAATGTATTCTTTTCTTATTCTTTTGCATGTTTGTCACACTTAAATGTTCTGCTCATCAAAAACCGTTAACTATTTTTAAAGAAACATAATTGAACACAAATGCAGTTTTAAATGATAGTTTTTTATTATTTAGTGAGAAAAAAACTCCAAATCTACATGGCCCTGTGTGAAAAAGTGAATAACTTAACTGTGGTTATCACACCTGAGTTCAATTTCTGTAGTCACCCCCAGGCCTGATTGCTGCCACACCTGTTTCAATCAAGAATCACTTAAATAGGAGCTATCTGACACAGAGAAGAGAACCAAAAGCACCTCAAAAGCTAGACATCATGCCCAGATCCAAAGAAATTCAGGAACAATGACAATGAGAACAAAAAATTGAGATTATCAGTCTGTGTATAAGGTTATAAAGCCATTTCTAAAGCTTTGGGACTCCAGCGAACCACAGGAGAGCCATTATCCACAAATGGCAAAAACATGGAACAGTGATGAACCTTCCCAGGAGTGGCCGGCCGACTAAAATTACCCCAAGAGCGCAGAGAAAACTGATCCGAGAGGCCACAAAAGACCCCAGGACAACATCTAAAGAACTGCAGGCCTCACTTGCCTCAATTTAGGTTCATGACTCCACCATAAGAAAGAGACTGGGCAAAAATGGCTGCATGGCAGATATCCAAGGCGGCAAACCACTTTTAAGCAAAAAGAACATTAAGGCTTGTCTCAATTTTGCTAAAAAAATCTCAATGATTGCCAAGACTTTTGGGAAATACCTTGTGGACCGACGAGACAAAAGTTGAACTTTTTGGAAGGGGCATGTCCCGTTACATCTGGCGTAGAAGAAACACAGCATTTCAGCAAAAGAACATCATACCAGCATTAAAATATGGTGGTGGGTAGTGTGATGGTCTGGGTTGTTTTTGTGCTTCAGGACCTGGAAGGCTTGCTGTGATAGATGGAACCATGAATTCTACTGTCTACCAAAAATCCTGAAGGAGAAGTCCGGCCATCTGTTCGTCAACTCAAGCTGAAGCGATTTGGGTGCTGCAGCAGGACAATGACCCAAAACACACCAGCAAATCCACCTCTGAATGGCTGAAGAAAAACAAAATGAAGACTTTGGAGTGGCCTAGTCAAAGTCCTGACTGAATCTATTGAGATGTTGTGGCATGACCTTAAAAAGGCGCGGTTCATGCTAGAAAACCCTCAAATAAAGCTGAATTACAACAATTCTGCAAAGATGAGTGGGCCAAAATTCCTCTAGAGCACTGTAAAAGACTCGTTGCAGTTATCGCAAACGCTTGATTGCAGTTATTGCTGCTAAGGGTGGCCCAACCAGTTATTAGGTTCAGGGGGGCAATTTCTTTTTCACACAGGGCCATGTAGATTTGGAGTTTTTTTTCTCACTAAAATAAAACCATCATTTAAAACTGCATTTTGTGTTAACTAATAGTTAAACGTTTTTTGATGAGCAGAAACATTTAAGTGTGACAAACAGCAAAAGAATAAGAAATCAGGAAGGGGGCAAATTGTTTTTTGTACATCACGTATATATATCCAACGTGTCTGGGTGGTGCAAACATTACTATTGATAAGGACAGAAGGTGTCAGAACTAACCATAGCGTTTCAGCCACGCTCCAGGCTGGCGGCGGTCTTGGTTTCTTTTATTCTGCTACTTACAGTGTCAGACACGGCAGATTTTCTGATGACCGAAAGTGGCCGTGAATCGGGCGATCGGCCGGAAATATGGTTGGGGTACACCCAGCCTAAAGGCCCCTCCATATACACACACACGCACACACACACACACAACACCCACACAACCACACACCACACCTTACACACACACACTCACACACACTCACCTCACTCACACACAACACTCACACACACACACTCTTCACACACACACTACACACACACACACTCTCTCTCACACACACACACACACTCGCACACACACACACCTCACACACAACATCAACACAACACTCTCACACACACTCTCACACACACACACACACTCTCACACACTCTCTCACATCACATCTCCTCTCCACACACACACACTCTCTCACACACACCTCTCTCACACTCCCACACACACAACCACACACACACACCACACTCATACACTCTCACACACACACACACTCTCACACACACACTCTCACACACCATGGGTGTATTACAGGGATAGAGAGGTGCTGTGGGTGTATGAACAGGGGATAGAGAGGGTGCTGTGGGGTGATGTATAGGGGATAGAGAGGGTGCTGTGGGTGTATGTATAGGGGATAGAGAGAGTGCTGTGGGTGTATGTACAGGGGATAGAGAGAGTGTCTGGGTGTATGTACAGGGGATAGAGAGGGTTGCTGTGGGTGTATGTACAGGGGATAGAGAGGGTGCTGTGGGGTGTATGTACAGGGGATAGAGAGAGTGCTGTGGGTTGTATGTCAGGGGATAGAGAGGGTGCTGTGGGTGTATGTACAGGGGATAGAGAGGGTGCTGTGGGTGTATGTCAGGGGATAGAGAGGGTGCTGTGGGTGTATGTACAGGGGATAGAGAGAGTGCTGTGGGTGTATGTACAGGGGATAGAGAGGGTGCTGTGGGTATATATACAGGGGATAGAGAGGGTGCTGTGGGTGTATGTACAGGGGATAGAGAGAGTGCTGTGGGGTTGTATGTACAGGGGATAGAGAGGGTGCTCTCTCTCACACACACCACATGCTGGGTGTTTGTACAGGGGATAGAGAGGGTGATGTGGGTGTATGTACAGGGGATAGAGAGGGTGCTGTGGGTTAATGTACAGGGAATAGAGAGGGTGCTGTGGGTGTATGTACAGGATATAGAGAGGGGGCTGTGGGTGTATGTACAGGGGGATAGAGAGGGTGCTGTGGGTGTATGTACAGGGGGATAGAGAGGGTGCTGTGGTGTATGTACAGGGGGATAGAGAGGGTGCTGTGGGTGTATGTACAGGGGGTAGAGAGGGTGAGTGGGGTGTAAGGGGGATAGAGGGTGCAATGCATGCATACAAGAAGGGCCCTGCAACTACAAAAACACACAGCCACTGACACAAACACACACGCACAGCCACTGACACACACACACATCTCTCCTCCCCCTACCTCTCGCTGCACACTGGAGTCCTGGACATTAAGAACTGCTGCTGTATCACCTCATGGCCCCAGCAGATTTTAAGTGATGAGCGGAATTTACTTACGCTACGCACAGGGCATGCCGCGTACAAAGCCCACACCAATCAGCTGCCAGAGTGCCAGGGAATAAATCTTCAATCACAGTGCTACTTCACATTGTATAAATGCTGCCGCCTTTCAAACCTTTTCCAGAGGTGCGCCATGAGCAATATTTTCTTATTGCTTCATGGCAGGAGCGGCACTTCACACAAATATATATATATATATATATATATATATATATATATATATATATATATATATATATAGCAATAATGTAGATAGAGACCAGCGCTCCACAGGTCTTTGAATAAGTTTTTATTAACTTTGAACAAGTGCAAGGTGCAAAAAATAGCAACGTTTCGGCCTGGTTCAATGGCCTTTATCAAGCTTGATAAAGGCCATTGAACCAGGGCCGAAACGTTGCTATTTTTTGCACCTTGCACTTGTTCAAAGTTAATAAAAACTTATTCACAAGACCTGTGGAGCGCTGGTCTCTATCTACATTATTGCTGTATATTTGGAATTTTGAACCGGCAGCTCCAGGCAGATTGGACAGAAGGAACACTGAGTGCACACCATTGTGATTATTTTTTTTTATATATATATATATATATATATATATACTAGCAAAAGTGCATTGGTGCACAATGGAAATTATGTGTGTGTTTGTTTTGCTATGTGTAGATATAGTGGATATAGAATCTTTACACAGGTATATTTTAAACTGTTACTCAGTCACCAACTTCCAGAGGAACCAAATAGGATAATCCTGCAGGTCTGAGAGTAGACCCAGGCAATCCTGCCACACTGTGTGGTTGAAATTAAACATGCTAGGTTAATACTTATTAGTGGTGATGGTACTTCATATATTATAACAGAAGGTACCTCACAGCATCATGTTATTATAATAGCATTGCTCTAATAATCTAACGTATAAACAAACATTTCTCATTCCCAGTTTACCTAAAGAAATGGATTTATCCTTTATATAATCTTTTATACAGATGTAATTGAAAATAATTGCTTCAGAGCAATTTTAAATAACTGATAACTGTTTTTTATTTTTATTTCAGTATTACAGTAAATCCTTGGTATACCTGCCTGGCTTTACCACTGACCAAAAGGCTAAGGACTTTCCAGCGAGCACCTTCATCCCAACCATTAATAGTGGCTGCCAATTCAAATTGTTCTAGCCAATCAATCATCTCCCTAGTTACCCCATAAAATGGATCAGGTTAATTGGTTGTTTTTGTTTGTAATTGGTTAATTTCATCTGCAGGTACCAGGACAGGAGGATTTAAATCAATACTATCAGTAGCAGCCTCCGTAGCTTGATACAGAGAACAAATATACAAAGAAAACAAGGAGAATAAATGGTATTACCAGCACCACTGCAACACCAATTTGTACCAGATCAATGCTTTATGGAATGATTATGGGTAGCATGGCACAAAGTGGGTTACTCTGGTGGTCTGGCACAAAGCAGACAATGCACATAAACAGGTTCCCCACATAACATGTGCAGTAATCAGGGGTGTCCATGTCAAGCCTGTATAGTGTGTGTCCTTGTAAATTGGTGTACACTAATCTGTTACCTCAGATTTTGTATCCAATATGGTAAATTGTCTGTCCAATAATCTGTCCTCCCAACAGGTGGTAACAGGATCTTATACACAGGATCTTGTGTGTCAGTCAATATCTCTCCAAAGCACACACCACAATCTACTTTCACATTCTGTCCTCCTAGTAATATAGAGCAGGGGTTCAGTCTGGTTCTGAGACCTTTATCAAGCTAAATAATGATCACACACTGTGAACTAAATATGCATTAAGACACTCCCACTATGGCTGACATCATAAGAAGTGGACTGTGGTCCATGTGCAAACAAATACAATGAAAATTTTTTTTTCCAATGAATCTATAATAAAAGCTTCTAGTCAAATTCTTATCAAAGTGCATAGTGCAAAAAAAAAGTGCACGTGCTAAAGTGCATATCAATATATATCTAAAAGTGCTCCGCTTATTAAAGATAAGGCCTAGCTAAATCTACAACTGACATGCTGAATTATTTTTGCTATAGTACATAAAAGAATCTATTACACTCAGTACCCAATATTATATTAAAATAGCAAACATTAGCAGTTTTCTGAAGTTTAACTTTTATGAAGTTCTATCTTCTAAATAGCATTTTAATGAGTATTGTTCATTTAGACTGTTAGGATGAATGGTTCCAAGTCTTTTTATCTGATAGATCTCTTTTTGTAGGAGTAATTTTGATCTGTCTCCCCCTCTAGGTAGCATGGGTACATGGTCAATAGCCATGTATTTAACCCTTTCACTGCCACAGATCGTATATTCACGTTCTGTGACTGTCCCTTTAAAAAAAATTCTGGCCGCGCTAGGGGCGATTGGGGGGCAGCATTCAACTGCCCCCCTAGTCTTCTCAATTTCGTCCAAATCCGAGGAGGGGATCGGGAGATATCGTACCTTATTGCCGTGACCGTATAGCAGCAGCCGGTCCCACGAGGAGGAAGTCTTCAATGCGGAAAGGGAGACCCCGTGACATCATGGAGCTTCCTCCTTCACCGGGGTCTTCCCTAAGAGTGGTAGGAGGCTGCCCCTGGTGGTCTAGTGGAGGTACTGCACTGCGATCTCCATTCAGATCACAGTGCAGTACCTGGTATAGGTATTACTTTTTGTGAATGGAACTCAACTTTTCTAAGCAAAGACTTAGAAAAAAAATGGGGACAGAGATCAAAATTTGGTGGCTTTTTTTATTTTTTCTTGTAATTGCAATTGCGCATGGGTCCCATTTGAGCTAGTTGGTGGCCCCGTCTCTATTTGCACCCACCCATATGGCATACCGTTTGATTCAGGACATGTGGAAGATTGCTATTTAGTGGGGGTTTTTACTTGCCAGGTGGGTTTAGGTAGGATTTCAACCATTGAGTCCTCTTATTTTATTTTTTCACAAAATCTCCTAAAAGCACGGAGTTCTATGAATAGAACTCTGGAATTCTTCATGTATATACGAAAGCATGACACCGTTACGTAGCTGAAGGTGTGTAGCTTCCAAAAATATATAGTTTGTGGGGGTATTTCTAAGTTGAAAAGGGTGTTCAAATTACAGAACACTGATTTTTTCTTGTAATTGCACTTGGGCATGAGTCCCATTTGAGCTAGTTGGTGGCCACATGTCTGTGTGCACCCACGCATATGGCATACCGTTTGATTCAGGACATGTGGGGGATTGCTATTTAGTGGGTTTTTTTACTTGTCAAGTGGGTTTAGGTAGGATTTCAACCTTTGAATCACCTTAATATATTTTTTACAAAATCTCCTAAAAAGCACAGAGTTCTATGGAGTACTGTGTCTGGAATTCTTCATGTATATATGAAAGCATGACAACGTTACGTAGGTGAAGGTGTGTAGATTCCAAAAATATATAGTTTGTGGGGGGTATTTCCAAGTTTTAGTGCTGTTTCCTTTGAAAAAGCGTAGGCTGTTCAAATTACAGAGCACTTTGATTTTTTCTTGTAATTGCACTTGGGCATGCCTTCCATTTGAGCTAGTTGTTGGCCACGTCTCTGTGTGCACCCACACATTACATACTGTTTGATACAGGACATGTGGGAGATTGACATTTAGTGGGATTTTTTGCTTGTCAAGTGGGTTTAGATAGGATTTCAACCTTTGAATCATCTAATTTTATTTTTCACAAAATCTCCTAAAAACATTCGGGGAGATACAATATCGCTTCTCCCGTTACTTACCTTAGCCTGATCCCGCGATACAATAGCTGACGTAAGCGAGATTACATCAGTTATTGCATCGCGGGATCGGGCAAAGGTAAGGAGCGGGACTTTAACGCTCCACAACCCGTATCGTTAAGTTTCACGCTACAAAGTAGCGCAAAACTTAACACTACGGGTTTTGGATCGTTAGCACAGAGCTATTTCCGAAAACATTCAGAAATGGCACTGGGCTCGAAAATCCGTCCAAAACCCACGTTAACCCAAATTTTTTTAGGGTTAACGTGGGTTTTAGACGGAAAAGGGCCATATTGAATCTCCCCCATAGTGTTCTTTGGATTACTGCTTCTGGATTTCTTCATGTATGTATGAAAGCTTGGCACCATAATGTAGCTGAAGGAGTGTAGATTCCAAAAATATATAGTTTTTGGGGGGTATTTCAAAGTTTCGGGATGGTTTCCTTTGAAAAAGCATAGGCTGTTCAAATTACAGAGCACTTTGATTTTTTCTTGTAATTGCACTTGGGCATGCGTCCCATTTGAGCTAGTTGGTGGCCACATCTCTGTGTGCACCCACACATATGGCATACTGTTTGATTCAGGATATGTGGGAGATTGACATTTAGTGGGTTTTTTTACTTGTCAAGTGGGTTTAGGTAGGATTTCAACCTTTGAATCACCTTAATATATTTTTTACAAAATCTCCTAAAAACACAAGAGTTCTTTGGATTACTGCGTCTGGGATTCTTCATGTATGTATGAAAGCTTGGCACCGTAATGTAGCTGAAGAAGTGTAGATTCCAAATATATAGTTTGTAGGGGGTATTTCCGAGTTTCAGGGCTGTTTCCTTTGAAAAAGTGTAGGCTGTTCAAATTACAGAACACTTTGATTAATTCTTGTAATTGCACTTGTGCATGAGTCCAATTTGAGCTAGTTGGTGGCCACATCTCTGTGTGCACCACATAAAAGAATGACACTGTTGCATAGCTGAAGGTGTGTAGATTCCAAGAATATATAGTTTTGGGGGGTATTTCTAATATAGAGGGGCGTTTAGTCTGACAAATCTGAAAAGTTGCTTTAATTGAGCCACTGTGATTTGGCTCACTTTGTGGCTAGTCGATTCCACGTACGTATGTGTAACCATGAATATGGCATACCATTTGATTCGGGACATTTGGAAGATTGATATTTGGTAACTTTTTGTTACATTTCATGGGATTTTGGCATGATTTCTACCTTTGAAAGTGGATTTTTGTTAATTTTTTCAGAAAATCTGCGAAAAGTGCGAACTTCTATGAAGAACTGCGCCCACACCATTGATGGTATGAATAAACAAACCACAGAATTCTGTAGTTAAAAGTGTGCAGATTTGAGCAATATATAGCTTGTAGGGGTGTTTTGTGGGGAAAAACTGCAGACTGTTCAAATTTAGAGTTGCCTGAATATTTTTGCTGTTTTTGAACAATCATGCATTGTCTCACTTCGTGGCTTTTCGCTTCCATGTCGGCGTGTGTAAGCACGCATATGGCATACCGTTTGATTCAGGACATTTGGGAGATTGATATTCAGTAACTATTTTTTACATTCCATGAGGTTTTCGCATGATTTCTACCCTTTGAAGTTGTTTTTTGTTCATTTTTTCAGAATAGTACGACGAACTGCACCCACACCATTCATGGTATGAATGAACAAACTACAACGTTACATAGCTATAGGTGTGTAAATTTCAGGAATATATAGTTTTTGTGGGGTATTTCGGAGTTACGGGGTTGTTTTGTGGAAAAAACTGAAGACGGTTCAGAAAAAGCAAAAATATTCAGGCAATTCTGAATTTGAACAGTCTTCAGTTTTTTTCCACAAAACAACCCGTTAATCAGAAATACCCCCCACAAACTATATATTCCTGAAAGATACACACTTTCAGCTATGTAACGCTGTAGTTCGTTCATACATACGATCAATGGTGTGGGCGCAGTTCTTCGTAGAAGTGTGCACTTTTCTAAAAAAAAGAACAAAAAACAACTTCAAAGGGTAGAAATCATGCGAAAACCTCATGGAAAGTAAAAAAAAGTTACCAAATATCAATCTCCCAAATGTCCTGAATCAAACGGTATGCCATATGCATGGTTACACATGCGGACATGGAAGCGAAAAGCCACGAAGTGAGACAATGCACGATGGCTCAGAAAAAGCATAAATATTCAGGCAATTCTGCATTTGAACAATTGTGCATTGTCTCACTTCGTGGCTTTTCGCTTTCACGTCTGCGTGTGTAACCATGCATATGGCATACCATTTGAATCAGGACATTTGGGAGATTGATATTTTGTAACTTTTTTTTACATTCCATGAGGTTTTGACATGATTTCTACCTTCTGAATGTTGTTTGATGTTCATTTGTTTTAGAAAATCTGCAAAAAGTGCAAACTTCTACGAACAACTGCGCCCACACCATTGGTGGTATGAATGAACAAACTACAGCATTACATAGCTGAACGTGTTTAGATTTCAAGAATATATAGTTTGTGGGGGGTAATTCTGAGTTCGGGGGGTGTTTTGTAGGAACAACTGCAGACTGTTAAAAGGCAAAGCTGGCAAATTTTTTTTTGCTGCTAGTGACATTTGGCATGGGTCCGCTCTGGGTTGTTAGTAGCCATGTCTCTGGGTACACCCATGAATGTGGCATACGTTTATTCAGGAGGGGTTAGGCTTTCATATTTGAGATGCGGTTGAACTTTCCAACAACTAGCTCAAATGGAAGGCATGCCCAAGTGCAATTACAAGAAAAAATCAAAGTGCTCTGTAATTTGAACAGCCTACGCTTTTTCAAAGGAAACAGCACAAAACTTGGAAATACCCCCACAAACTATATATTTTTGGAATCTACACACCTTCACCTACGTAACGTTGTCATGCTTTCAATATACATGAAGAATTCCAGACACAGTACTCCATAGAATTCTGTGCTTTTTAGGAGATTTTGTAAAAAATATATTAGGTGATTCAAAGGTTGAAATCCTACCTAAACTCACTTGACAAGTAAAAAAAAAAACCACTAAATAGCAATTCCCCACATGTCCTGAATCAAACGGTATGCATATGGGTGGGTGCACACAGACATGTGGCCACCAACTAGCTCAAATGGGACTTATGCCCAGTGCAATTACAAGAAAAAATCAGTGTTCTGTAATTTGAACAGCCTATCAACTTAGAAATACCCCACAAAACTATATATTTTTGGAAGCTACACATCTTCAGCTACGTAACGGTGTCATGCTTTCGTATATACATGAAGAATTCAAGAATATATAGTTTGTGGGGGGTAATTCTGAGTTCGGGGGGTGTTTTGTAGGAACAACTGCAGACTGTTAAAAGGCAAAGCTGGCAAATTTTTTTTTTGCTGCTAGTGACATTTGGCATGGGTCCCGCTCTGGGTTAGTTAGTAGCCATGTCTCTGGGTACACCCATGAATGTGGCATACCGTTTTATTCAGGAGGGGTTAGGCTTTCATATTTGAGATGCGGTTGAACTTTCCAACAACTAGCTCAAATGGAAGGCATGCCCAAGTGCAATTACAAGAAAAAATCAAAGTGCTCTGTAATTTGAACAGCCTACGCTTTTTCAAAGGAAACAGCACTAAAACTTGGAAATACCCCCCACAAACTATATATTTTTGGAATCTACACACCTTCACCTACGTAACGTTGTCATGCTTTCATATATACATGAAGAATTCCAGACACAGTACTCCATAGAATTCTGTGCTTTTTAGGAGATTTTGTAAAAAATATATTAAGGTGATTCAAAGGTTGAAATCCTACCTAAACTCACTTGACAAGTAAAAAAAACCCACTAAATAGCAATTCCCCACATGTCCTGAATCAAACGGTATGCCATATGGGTGGGTGCACACAGACATGTGGCCACCAACTAGCTCAAATGGGACTTATGCCCAAGTGCAATTACAAGAAAAAATCAGTGTTCTGTAATTTGAACAGCCTATTCAACTTAGAAATACCCCCACAAACTATATATTTTTGGAAGCTACACATCTTCAGCTACGTAACGGTGTCATGCTTTCGTATATACATGAAGAATTCAAGAATATATAGTTTGTGGGGGGTAATTCTGAGTTCGGGGGGGTGTTTTGTTGTAGAGAAAAATACGAAATAAACGCCAGGGGACTGTTAAAAGGCAAAGCTGGCTAATTTTGTTTTTTGCTGCTAGGACATTTGGCATGGGGTCCCGCTCTGGGTTAGTAGTAGCCATGTCTCTGGGTACACCCATGAATGTGGCATACCGTTTTATTCAGGAGGGGTTAGGCTTTCATATTTGAGATGCGGTTGAACTTTCCACTGCGGTTTTTAGCTGAAATTCGCATTTGATTTTGTCTCCGGTTTTACAGTTGAGGAAAAAAAGGAAAATGTGAAAAAATAACTTACAATTGGACGAAGCGCTGCACCCAGGTATCTGCATTTTGATAGAAACTTACCTCACTCATAATATACTGGGGGTGTGTAGTTTCTAAAAATATCACTTGTGGGGATATTTTAGTTAATATGGAAGATATTCTATGTTAACCGTCAGAAGTGGTTATATATTTTAATTTGGCGTAATATTCTTGAAGGTGCAGTTTTAGTTTGGGGGGGTCTCCTGTACAAGAAAAGTGGGGTACCTACATATACCTGGTATCGTTGTACTCGGGCGTATCAGAGCTTTTAGAAATAGTAAGATTTTTCTTTGTAACCTTAAAATAACTATAAATTAAAATGGGAAAAATCCATGAAAATTTGCACATTTTAAATTTTCTCCCCATATTTTACCCATAATTCCAGTAAAATTTCCAGAAAAGTTACAAAATTCTTAAAAAATTTTTTTAGATTGGAGTCGGATAATAAAATTTTCCAATTCTTTTTAAGACATTTTTGTACTGCCTGTCCCGTTAATTTCAATTACTTGAAAGTAATCCGGGGCAAGTATTAACCTGAGGAGTGAGTGCCCACACCATTCAAACTGTGTGTTGGGTGTAATACACACATAATATATATATAATATATATAATAGTGGGGTATGGTTGCCTGGTGTACTGATGAGAGTTTCAGATATATTTGATTGAGTCAGTGCACACAAAAGGGCATCAATATATCCAAAATAAGAATTTTATTTACACATATTACCGAAACGTCGCTAACTGCACAAAATATGTGTGAATAAAATTCTTATTTTGGATATATTGATGCCCTTTTGTGTGCACTGACTTCAATCAAATATACATATATATATATTGTGAGAGGGGGAACACGTAGCGGGTGCTTAGCTCCCTGGGGTGAGCAAATGAAACCAGTCCAATGGCTTTTCTTCAAACAGTGGTTGTGTTTATTGGTGCTATTTGCGCGTATATACACAGGTGCATAAAAGGGTGCTTGAACACATAACAAAATTCAAAACAAAACCCTAGCCGTTGTCTGGCTCTAAACTATACAATATATTCAGTCCTGACTATAGACTTAACAAGCCTGGTGTTGTAGTCTCTCTGTAAGAAAGACAGTTTTTTTTAAACCAACCTTAGACTCCAGTCAGACTCAACCTGTCTGCTCCCAGGTTACAGAGCAATCAATGAGCACGGGCTTAGCTATTTAACATATTTCACCTCCTGAATGCTAATGAATGAATCCACTGGATTCCTGGAGTGGATTACAATCCCTGTAGGCAAAAGGAGAGAAACTGGGTGATATATAAACCGGCCGGACTTTTCCAGCCTCTCTGTTAGACATCCTGCTACATACCCTCCCCCCTTGTTTCAACCCCAAGGTTGGAACACACATAGAAAAAAACATGAGTGTACTCGGGACAGTGCCATCTGCATTTCCCATCTGTGCTTCCTGGTCATTGTTTTACAGTAAAGCTATAGTCTTGCAAAGTAAAAACCAGCGGTTTACCCTTCATTTGTCTCTTTCTTCTGTGCCATTCATTTAAGAGGAGCATGATCAGTTACTAAATCAAAGTGACGAACCAACAAGTAATACCAACGCTTCCAGAGCCCACTTTATTGCCAGACATTCCTTTCTTCATCACTGATATTTCTCTCATGCTCATTTAATTTTCTACTTAAGTACACAATAGGGTGTTCTTCCCCATTCTGTACTGTGACAACACTGCTCCAAGGCCACACGGTGCATCTGTCTGAACACAAAAGCCTGGAAAAGTCGGGAGTTACAGATGTTGCTGTTCACAAAGGGCCTTTTTCAAGACCATAAATGACCTTTTGCCTCTGGAGACCACTGAGTCTTTTCCTTTGTAAGGTCAGTTAAGGGCGCAGCAAGGGTTGCAAAAATGGGATAAATTGTTTATAATAACCAGTAATGCCAGAAACAGCTGCGCATGTTTTTTGTTTATAGGGCGTGGACCTTGGATGGCTGCTGTTTTCACTAATTGTGGTTTTATTACCCCACGACCAATAGTGTACCCAAGATATTTGGCTTCCTCTACACCAATGGCACATTTTTTTGATTGGCAGTGAGTGCCTTTCGGATAGTGTGTAAGAACGGCTTGAACAGTGGAAGGGGACTCCCAGTCAGTGCTATGTAAAACTACATCATCTAGGTAGGCTGTGAAATTGTTGGTGGGGTCTTAAAATTCTGTCCATGGCCTCTTGGAAGGTAGCAGGCGCATTTTGTAACCCGAATGGCTCACCTTGTATGAAATGATCCCTCAGGAGTTACAAAAGCTGTTTTTTTCCTCGGCATTTTCGGTCAGGGGTATCTGCCAATAACCTTTAGTCAAATCTGTGGTCAAATACCGAGCCGTTCCAGTCTGTCAATGAGCTATCCACCCGGGGCAGGGGATATGTGTCAAACTTTGTCACTGAATTTAATTTCCTGAAACCGTTACAAAACCTCCAGCTACCGTCTGGTTTTGGGACTAACACATGGGACTGGACCAGTCACTATTGGATTCCTCAATTACCCCTAAATCCAGCTATTTTTTTAAATTCGTCCGTGACCGCTTGTCTCCTCGTTTTGGTATTCTATAGGGCTTAAGTTTGACCCGCATTCCAGTTCAGTAACTATGTCATGTTGGATTACTGTAGTCCGGCCAGGTAAGTCTGCAAACAGTACGTCTCATTCTCTGCAGGAATCTCTTACCTCCTGTTGTTAGAGAACTGACAACGGTGTTGGCAATTGTCACTTCAGGAATTTTAGAGGCTTCAGTACACACACTGGAGGCTAGCAGGGTGGTCTCTGCTACTAAAGACACTCTGTCTTTCCATGGTTTCAACAAATTTACGTGATAGATCTGTTCCGTTTTCCTTTATTAGGTTGATAAATTTTGTAGTTTACTTCCCCAACTTTTTCTATGACTTCATAGGGCCCCTGCCACTTAGCCAAGAATTGCTCTCAGCAGTAGGCACTAAAACCAGTACTCTGTCCCCAGGTGAAAAAGTCGGACCTGAGCACTCCGATTGTAAATTCTACTTGGGGTTCGGGCTTGGGTCAAATGTCTTTTCACAATGGGCATTACGGTTGCAACTATCTGCATCTGCGAAATGTGATCAATAACACTTCTGTGAGGTGTTTTCCTTCCCAGGTTCTCTCTGGCTATGTCCAGTAGGCCTCTAGGATGTCTCCCATATAATAATTCAAAAGGGGAATAACCTGTGGAGGACTGAGGAACTTCCCTAATAGCAAACATCAGGAGGGAAGAAGACAGTCCCAATTTTCCCATCCTTATCAATGACCTTTTAACATGCTTTTCAAGGGTTTATTTAAACCGTTCCACCAAGCCGTCAGTTTGGGATGGTACACAGAAGTTCACAACTGAGTCACCTTAAACAATTTACATAGCTCTTTAGTTACCGAGACATAAAAGGGGTGTCCTTGATCTGTAAGAATTTCCTTAGGGACACCAACTCTGCTAAACACATGGAGCAATTCCCGAGCAATATTCTTGGAGATGTATTGCGTAGAGGAATGGCCTCAGGATAACGTGTAGCGTAGTCTAGAAATATAAGAATATGCGATGGCCCCTTGGACTTGGGAATGGGTCCAACAAGGTCCATAGCTATCTTTAAAGGGTACTTCAATAATGGCAGTGGAACTAATGGACTTCGAAAGTGGGCATAGGTGCAGACTTCTGGCAAACAGGACAGGACTTACAAAAATTTTCAATTTCTTTCGTACCCCAGGCCAGTAAAACCTTTGCAACACTTTCAGTGGTTTTTTCACATGCCCAAATGACGACCCAACAAGTGCGCAGAGCAAGCTCCAGTACCAATTTTCTGTGTGATTTAGGTACCAGCAACTGTTCAACAATTTCCTCATCATTTTTTACACTTGTAGATTAAGTCATCATTACTAGCAAAATAAGGAAAACACAACCTGTCCTCTGGTTTGAACAGGTTTACCGTTAATATCATCACAACATTTTCCCACATCTAATGAGGGGAGGATTTTTCTCTGTTCTGTACCAAAGGTTTCTCTATGAACATTCAGATCAACCAGCTCCAAACCAACCTCTTGGTCAGAGGAGGTCTGCTATCTTCGCTGGCAGTAGGGACTTCCCCAGACTCCTCCAGTTCTCCTGCCATAACAGAGAAAGGAAAAAACTGGAAGTTTCTGGGAGGAGTCTTCCTTGCGTAATTGTTCCGGAGACCTCAGGGGTTCTGATTCGGACATGGGTATTAGATCTGGACAGTCCCACAGTCCCCAAAAATTTGGGAATGTCCCTGTCCAATAATTAGCATCGTGTAATAAGTGGGGGAACTACACACCAACCATGATTCACAGTACCCAAGCAGTTCCAAATGCAACCGTTGCTTTGGGATTAGGGGTATCCCCATGAATGCACACTACAGCCACTTTCCAGGCTGGAAGTTCCAGGGCCAATCACATCAGCCTTGATCAAGGTTATCAAGCTCCCAGAGTCCAGTAAAGCAGTGACAGCTTCTATTGATAGATACAGTACACATGTGTTCCGATGGCAGGCATGGGGTACATGAAAGAGAAGCAAACAAAGACTGCCTCCTATCTCTGAAAGGGAAATCACACTGCATTGGTTCATCACGTTAAAGGACAGTTTGCAGCCATGCGCGGTGAAGCCATGCCCAATTCACCGGGAGGCGGAAACACGAAATAGTGGAGATCCGGCTTTTTTCTTTTTTTCTTCATTCACCCAGTGATTTCCAAGCTTAGGACTGCAAGAGATGGCTACAAGGATGTGTCCAACGGTTATGAGGCGCCACAGTCTCTCGTGCTATCCATTCAATATCTAAATATTCATAACCATGAGTCTTAAAATGATTAAAACCAATTCAACCAGAACATATTACTAAGGTTTTTGAACCACCGCGCCCCGCTCGTAGCTCTCTTTCTTCTCCCCACTTTTTTCTCCTCTTTTGACTAACGTCGTTTCGCTCATTCTTTTGGTGGTGGCTCAAAGAATAGTCCGGGATGCGGACTTTTGTCTGGAGGAGGTCTCATGCACTAGTTTTGAAGCCGCTAGTGCACTGTAGTCTTTCCTGCAGCAGTTGTGTACCCCAACAGTACACTGCATCCTCAATAACATCTAGCCTTCCTCACCACCGATTCATCCCGATCGTGCCGTGTGTCGTTGCGTCGTCATTGGCTCACCAATCTCCTCTGCTAGAGACAAGTAAAACGATAAGAAGGAAACAGGTTTTTAGAGACCTTAGTGATGTTCCATGACACACTCTTCTACTATTGGGGCCCGTCAGCATTTCTGCGCCATTCCGCGCTGTAGCCACTTTCGAACCAGAGTATGGATAAGATCGAAGAACACGTGCGGTAGGCTGACCGTGTGAGCATGCAGGACGTGGCCGAGGGGTGTGAGCTCAGACCAGAACCCGCTGGTTTTCTGTTTTTTTTTTGGGTGGCAGTTCCCTCCTCCGGGTTTTAGCGACCAGCTTGGCGTGACCTTTAGGCCCTGGTTACTGTTGGCAGGGCCGTCCTACTGGTATTTATCGTCAAGGTGCGATAATACCCCCCTCCATGTTTTCCTCCCTTTTGTGGCCCCCCCATAAGTATATAGTTGTACCCCTCGTCCTGGTCACTTGGTATTCACGCCTAGGTTTTTTTACTCTTTATGTCGACCCGTGTCAGAGTCTCCACCTAGTCCGCCACCCCGCACCCTTATCGCTCCCCTTTTGCGGCTTACTCTGTTAAGTCGAAGGCAGGGCCTTTACAGTCTCAGTACACTGAGCGCTAGAGGGCCAGCTTCCCTGTTGGCTGTCCTCTCAAAGGTCACCAGAAAAGCCTCTGGATCATCCTCTGCAGTTCACTTGGACAGGAAGCGACCACATGGATGGCTGAGTGTTATCACAACCTGTAGTCTGAAACTGACACGCGATGTGTAAGTTCCTGCACCACCTCTGTAAGAGTTTTCGATCCTTTTCAGCATCACTTGCCAATTTCAAAAAGTTCCTGTGTTCTGCTCCCTGCACAGCCTTGATCTGCTGTACAGTTGTGTCTGCACCACTGTATGTTGTCACGGATAACTGGGTAATTCGCTTGCGTGCCGTGGCGCATTGGCTTGCTGCAAGGCTGCTGCATTAGACAAACACCAAAGTTTACCAGTTCCTCCATTATCTTTGCAATTCAGGTAATGGGCTCCTCGTATAGCACTTGGTTATAAAGCTGCCGCGATCTCCACCATATGTGAGAGGGGAACACATAGCGGGGTGCTTAGCTTCCCTGGGGTGAGCAAAATGAAACCAGTCCAATGGCTTTTCCTTCAAACAGTGATGTGTTTATTGGTGCTATTTGCAAGCTATATATCACAGGTGCATAAAAGGGTGCGTGAACCCAATAACAAATTCAAAACAAAACCCTAGCGTGTCTCGGTCTAACTATTACAATATATTCAGTCCTGACTATAGATAAACAAAGCCTGGTGCTTTGGTTAGTCTCTGTAAGAAATGACAGTTTTTCTTTAAACCAAACTTTTAGCTCCAGTCAGACTCAACCTGTTCTGCTCCCCAGGTTACAGAGCAATCAATGAGCACACAGGGCTTAGCTATTAACATATTTCACCTCCTGAATGCAATTAAGATAGAATCCACTGGATTCCTGGAGTGGAGTTACAACTCCTGAGGCAAAGGAGAGAAACCTGGGATGATATAAAACTCCGGCCAGGGACTTTTCCAGCCTCGTTGTAGGACATCCTGCTAAAATATATATATATATATATATTGACTTCAATCAAATAGTATAATTATATAATTAATATATAATAATTATTGACTTCAAATATAATATATATATATATATAATATTAATATATATATATATGATTACCAAAGCGCAAGCGGAGCACTCCAGGGTTAGAAAAATATCTTTTTATCATAAACTAAAACTTGCTGCCGAAGGCAGAAAATGTGTCTCTTGCCCGACATTTTAGTTGCATGAAAAATGAAGCAGTTCATGGCTCACTATCACCGTATTCCTGAGTTAGGTGACTGTACCGATTGTGCTGCGGTCTACTGGTTTTAGGGTTTACTAGTAACTTTTGATTCTTGGCAGCACCCCGGGCATTGTCTTGTACCCAGGACGGAGGCGGACGAGCACCGACACCATATATATATATATATATATAATTATATATATTATATACATATCTAGCATTAAAAAAAAAAGTGGCTCCGGGGTAGAGACAAGAAATAAGAAGGACAGTCACCCCTTCCCCACCCCCCGGTCCTAAGCGGCCTACCCAGCTCATTTACCGCGCGGGCGGGGCCGAGTTGGTTTCCCACGTCAGTCTGTATGGCCACCACCGTATCAACAGCCCGTGGGCTTAATCTCCACATCCCACTCCAGGACAGGAAAGTGAATTGCAGTTACGGCTTGAAGCCCCGCACGAGCTCCCCATGATACCTTCCCCGGTGAGTCACGCTCCAGTTCGACAATAGAGCTGGAACACAAATACCGTAACTCGCGGGTGGTGGCAGCCTTTAGAGTGAACTGCACAAATAGGACTGAAATGGTCGAATCCACCAGAAAATCCACGTTTGTGAAAATTTGAGAGCCTTTGAGCTATCTAAGAGCCACTTAATTCCCCAGTAGTATACGGGGGGCAGCCCCCCCCGAGCAAACGACCGAAGAGGTTCTGTGTCGATCCCGTGTAATAGGTCTGTTGGTCTGCGTCACGCATGTCCAGGGCTAGCATATCAATACCCAAGAGGGTGGGGAGCTGGCGGGGGACAGCACGCGCCGAACCCGCCCAATGGGACTACCGCCTAAGAAAGCCGCCCTCCACCGTACGAGTAAAGTATTTGTCCTGACCAGCGTGCCATATTCCGTACAGCGAGGCCTCGAGGCAAACCAAACTCTTGCTTACCCAACCGTATCACGGGTGAGAGTTTCTGTTGCCCCTGACCGAGGAATCGGCACTAGGCCGACAAACATCTAAACTATAATGCTTTATAAAAGTTCTGGGTGAGGACCATCTGGCTGTTCTGCAAACTTCATTGATCCCAGCTTCGGCCTGCATAGCCCACGAGGAAGCCAGGGCCCTGGTTGAATGGGCCTTTAGACCCAGGGGAACCTCCTTACCTTTCAGTGTATAAGCCTTTTTAATACAAGCAACAATCCACAAGCTCAATGTTCTCTTAGTAGGAGCTTGACCTTTTCTTGACCCATTAGGGATTAGAAACAGACGGTCTGACTTTCTGCATTCTTTTGTGTGGGAGAGATAAATTGTAATTGCCCTGACCAGATCTAATGCATGCAGGATTGATTCCTTCTCTGACTTTGGTTCAGGAAAAAAAACTGGAAGAGATATCTCCATGTCCATGTGAAAGTCTGATATGACCTTGGGCAGGATGTTAAATGAAGTAAACTTAATACTGACTTCCAACACTCCCGAGCAAAAGAAGCCCGGTGGATGCCCAGAAGACAAAACATAGGCCCTGTAATATAGGCACTATCACCATTACTATAATAAACGTCTGACAAGGTTCAAAGATCAATGCAATGTCCCTTTATTGGCTCCGAAACGTGTCATGCACATATATTAAAACCACATCCCTAAACAAGGGAACCACCCTGTATAGTACAATATATCACATCAATAAACAAACAAAAGGCTGGGCGGAAGGGCAACAAAGCATGATGGTAATATGTTAATGGAGGTGGGACGGGTGAAGATTCGATGTTTGTGTCAAGTTTGGAGCGTTATGAGAGTTCACATGGGAGCAGATTAAGACCTGATACCAGCACTGAGCTAAAGTGTTTGGGACAGGCGAAGTTCTTGCTATATACCTAGTGCTAAAGGTGGCGTATTTATCGTATCTGTTGAAACGACAGCAGTGACTCTCGTGTTGAAGCATAAGTCCCGATACCCCTCCAGATTTGACACCTGCTCGATGTGAAACAAGTCTAATGATGTTCATAGAATCTGTAGGAGACATTTGAACTATGTGTGACTTCTAGCTCTCCGCACTGAACGCTTAGATATACTCGGTAGCGAGTGAGGAGCCTACTGATACCATCATGCTTTGTTGCCCTTCCGCCCAGTCTTTTGTTTGTTTATTGATGTGATATATTGTACTATACAGGGTGGTTCCCTTGTTTAGGGATGTGGTTTTAATATATGTGCATGACACGTTTCGGAGCCAATAAAGGGACATTGCATTGATCTTTGAACCTTGTCAGACGTTTATTATAGTAATGGTGATAGTGCCTATATTATAGGGCCTATGTTTTGTCTTCCGGGCATCCACCGGGCTTCTTTTGCTCGGGGGTGTTGGAAGTCAGTATTAAGTTTATGCTATACCTGCCCTGGAGGCACCCTTATATTAAAAGGATTCACTAATAACAGTATTAATTAGGGAGGAGCACTATACCGCAATTTTTTCAGGAAGTTAAATGAAGGCCTAAGCCTAACTCTGTTCTCTAGAATGACCTTGTCTGGGGGTTTGGATGAGAGGGCCCCCAACTCCCCCACACGACAGGCCCTTGCTTTCCTCCCTCCCCCTCTCTCTCTCTCTCTCTCTTTTTTTTTTTTTATCTCTCCTGTTGGCTTGGGAGAATGAAAGTAAATGTCATGGTTTAACTAGTTAAGTGGAAATTATATAATTGCATAGTGATCTTAATTGTTTTGCATCTGCACGTGTACAGTTTGAGAGTAAAAGTGTTAGATTGTGTAAGAAGGTTCAAGAAGGTGTAGATGGAAGAGGAAAGTTATCAGGAGGAAGGTGGATAGGCAAATGGAGGTAGGAATGTCTACGGAAGTTTTTTTTATATATTACAGAGGTTTTTGAGAAAGTGAAGGTTTAGAAAGTGGTAGAGGGCAAGGATCTGGTAGAGTTTCCGTTGGTTTTAAAGAGGAGTAGAATGATCAGCTTAATAATAGTAGATTTGTTATTTGTAATGAATTAGATAATTGGTGAGACTAGTGCCAGTTATATCTATATAGCTAAGTAGGATGTGAAATACAGTCACAGATAGATATCCCCTATGATGGCAGTTGTGATGGATTTTCCCACAAGTGATTCCCTTGCTGTGGTACAGCTCATGGACAGAATGTGTAATCCAATGTGTAACCCTATTTGTGTTCTTCATATACGAGGTAAGCTGTTTAATTTTTTTTTGGTGATACAGGGACTATGTGCTTCTCTATTAAAGCTTCCTTATATTAATGGTCCCTCAGCTGATTGCAAGTCTTTTGTAGAGATTTATTGGGGTACTTGCAGTACTTGCAGAGATATAAAATATTTGTCACTAATAGGCATGATGGCCTATTGTTATTGGCTTATTTTTCCTTTGAATTATTACCAGATTACCCCATTACCTTGATAATACAGGATTTAGTAAGTAAATTGTGTATCTTAATTTTCTTTAGTGGCATAACTTGTTGGAAGTAAAAGTTGATGTACGGATTTTTTTTTTTTTTATGCCCCTAACCCCCTTTTACAGGATATAATTAATAGTATTCTGCTAATGGTTTGTACCTTTGTAAAGCAATGAGTAATTATAAAGACTATCTTCCTATTTTATACCCCTATTATAGCTCATAATACAGATAGTTCCTATAGTTTTGGATATTTAGGCCCTTATTAGCATTTCTGCCGGTACCCAATGTAATACAGTTGTTGATTTTGAGATATGTCTTTTTGTATTCATTTTTTTTGAAAAGTCCCAATTTATGTGTCATTGTTTGACATAGAGATTTGGTGGACTTGCCAGTGACAGACTCTATGGCTCTCTGTGAAGTGTTAAAATAATAATGGGTTTAGCCACATGGTTCTAGGATTATGTGAAATATGTTAATTGTCAAATATGTTAATGTGGTTATTGTGTATCCAGAGCATGGAGGTATATAAAAAGGTTTCTCTCTCCTCAATTGTGCTGCATCAAAAGTTTCCAGAAAATACAATATTGCAAAGACTCAGTTCAATATTTTGATTGTATAATATCTAAGGGTGAATATCTGGTCAGCCCCGCCAGAGATAAAGACATTTTTGCTTTTCAAACACCCTGTAATAAAGCTGAATTGGTCGGCTTCATGAACTTTTACCAACAATGAATCCCAGCCAGCTCCCACTGGGACCAAATGCTCCAAAAAGCACAATTAAAGACTGTCCAAACATAATTCTATGGACACCAAAAATGACAAAGAATGTTTAAATAATTGTAATAACATTTATCTCTGCCCCTGCTCTGAGCTTTGTGAATTATGATAAATCTTTTCATTTGTATTGTAAGAGAACATTGTAAAACCATGGTGGCAGTTTTATCACAATATCACAGAGACACCTTGAAACTAGTCACTTAATTTTTCTAAATCATTGGCAGTCACTGTTCAGAGGATGCCTTAGTGCACCCTTGCAGTCTGTACAATGGCCGTTGAGGCCCCAACTTTATTATATTGGACACGGAGAATGTTTAATTAACATCCAATCATGTTTATAAATGCTAAAGAATAGAATATGAACTATCCGATACCTCGCAGAGTATAAGGTTATTTTAAATCTATCATGGTCTTAGAAGTTAGATATATTCCGGTCTTACCCCATAGCATATTCCTTTTATTTACTGTATTAAGATTACAGGTTAAATTAATACCCAAGTAATTAATATTTAAATATAAGTGTAAATCTCTCCCCAGTCCGATTTGATTCTCTACCAATTAGAGCTGTTATGGTTGTGTTTGTGTATAGTGTATATAGAGCTTCAATTCCCAGATTCTGTTTGGAATTTAGTTCGTTACTGTGTTTTGTTTATTTAGCTTAATCTTTTCTTTAACCCGTACTTGTGTTTTGTTTGAGGTTTAAGCTGTTAGTACATTGTTTCCAGGTATGATTTTAATGTACCGTATATACTCGAGTATAAGTCGATCCGAGTATAAGTCGAGGTACCTATTTTTACCTGAAAAATTTGTAAAAATTTTTGACTCGAGTATAAGTCGAGGGTAGAAATTATCACCACTACTGCCTTCTGATTCTGTGTTGTTTTTAGGCTTAAGTTGCCCTTTAAATGGACAGCAGAATTCCCATACATGAATCCCATACAGTAATAGCCAAATCCAGTACCAGTAACCTCCAATTCCTTGGCACTCCAGATGTTTGGAAACTACAATTCCCAGCATGCTTTGTTGCTGGGAGTTTCAGTTTCTAAACATGTGGAGTGGCAAGGTTCAGTAAACTTTTAATTAAACTTACCATCATTACAATTCTCCTGACCCCCATATTGTAAAGAGCCCTCTGACCCCCATATAGTAAAGGACTCTCTGACCCCAATAGTTAAAAATGTCACCTGAGGGTTGTAGTTTCAAGCTGTCATTTGCACTGTACTAGCATCTGTTTTTTGCCCCAAACTGAGGAGACCCATCAGATTTACAGCATCCAGATGAGCAGTGACAGTGCTGAGTGAGTCCAGCAGCCAGACTACAGGAAGCAGGAAGTGTAAAGGCAGATCAGCTCCTGTAACTTTCTATGCAGGTTAACACAGCGCCACCTACTGGTTACTATCTGCAATTGCAGAATTTGGATCTAAATTAGGACTTGACCCGAGTATAAGTCGAGGTTAGGTTTTCAGGCTAATTTTAAAGCCTGAAAAATTCGACTTATACTCGAGTATATACGGTAGTTGGTTTTGGTAGAATTTGGCAGTAGATAGTTTATAAATGAGAATGGTGAGCTGACTACATTAATTTAATTTGTGGATTATTATCTTCCTTATGTTTTGGTTGTTTGGGTGAGATAATTGTGAGTTCTTATCATGTTGTTTAAGGGAATGTTATCTCATATATGTGTATAAGTTGCTACTCTTTTCTCCGTTTCTTTTGTTTCTTTCCTGTATTCATACTTTTCCCTGAAAATGTTATTATTTCAGTTTAAGTTTTTGTTTCCTCCCGATTCATTTTGTTTTTTTTTAGACCCTTTGGTGATGTTTCTGCCATTCTTAATCAATCTCGACTGACAATCTCACGCTTCAACGTTGTTCCATACTTAATCCCTCTACACTTCTGCCAATTCCTGAGGGAGGTACCACCGATGATGGAACTTATCACCATGGAGAACAGGATAATGAGGACCATGGTGCACAGGATACACACAACTGCTTTGAACTCATGCAGCAAGAAACAGCACACCTTCCCACAGTCAGTTTGTCTCCACTGGGCAACCCAGACATCACTCTATTTGTGGATGGATCACGCTTCGCAGAGAGGCATACAGGAATTGCCAGAAGATGTGAGAGGAAAATTTAACCTTCATTAACCTTCAAGACAACACCACTGAACTGACTCCCCTTCTCCAGATGGGATTCTTGGACAGCATGGATAAACTGCCACTGTCACCAAAGAGATATGGACTGCTTTAGGAGTGACCTCCTCCGCCCTATCATCCTCAAAGTAGTGGGAAGGTTGAAAGAATGAATGGTACTCTAAAGACACGTATATTAAAAATGATTCTGGGATGGGATGGCCTGATAGCCTGCCTATAGCTCTGTTCAGTGTCAGGTACACACCCAGGGGGGAGCACAAATTATCCCCCTTTGAGATCCTATTTGGATCAGCCCCTAGGTTAGGGTGTTATTTCCCCCAGCAGTTACAATTACAGTCTGATGTATTAACTGATTTTGTTTGCCAACTAACACGTGAATTCACTAAAGTGCATGGTCAAGTGTTCTCTTCTCTTCCAGATCCTGAGTCTGTAACAGGTGCTCATTCACTCCTCCCAGGCGATTGGGTGCTGGTAAAGAAATTTGTAAGAAAGCACTCCCTTGAACCTAGGTTTGACGGCCCATTCCAGGTTCTTCTTACCACTCCCACTTCAGTGAAGCTGGAAGGAAGACCATCTGGGATCCACGCTTCACATTGCAAGAAAACAACCCCTCCTGTCGATTGGTCTATATATCCTTTTCATTATCTCCTCAGGGAGAGCTTTACAGGTTGCCATAACTCACTGCTTCTGTATATAATGGTAAATTCTTCCTAAAAGATATGTATAATTCAGTAGAATTTAAGGATCTGAACAAAAAGGAGACAAAACCTACAAATCTTATTGTACCAAACAATATGAGGGCTATAGCAAATCCTACTTTCGAAGAGACAATATCTATCGAAACTGGATTTAGTGATGCCAATGTTTGGCTGGAATGGATGAAATATAGTGCCGTCCAACATAATAAATCCAACTGTTTCGTTTGTGGGGGGCCGCCCCCACTTAGGCACTGTTCCAATTAATCTCCCACCCCAAATTGAGCAATGTTTCCTTAGTCTGTTCAGTAATGTTTCCACCAACCAGACAATTTGTGAGACATGGAAAACTACATACCCAATTCTTAAACAAACTCCCCGCCAAACTGAAGGTATAACCATATATCCCGGAAATTATACCTGTTATTATAACTACCATCATTCTGGCAAAACCATGGGCAATTTCCCTACAGGATATTGTGAAACGTATAAAGATGGCTCTA
This sequence comes from Hymenochirus boettgeri, assembly GCA_019447015.1. NCBI lineage: Eukaryota > Metazoa > Chordata > Amphibia > Anura > Pipidae > Hymenochirus > Hymenochirus boettgeri. The sequence continues at coordinate 165,877,822 of CM033471.1, read as the reverse complement.
AGAGCCCTCTGCAGAATCAAGTACAATCACTTGGTGACATTTACTGGATTTGTGGAGACATAAAAATCAGGTCCCATCTCCCCACTTCCTGGAATGGTGAATGTGCTTTAAGTAAGGTGATTATGCCCCTTCATATCATCCCTCACTATCCATCAAGTGTACCCTTTGAACCCCCTCATCGCGCTAAAAGAGACTTGACTCCAGGTGGAAGTCTTGATCCACACGTATATATTGATGCCATTGGAGTTCTTAGGGGGGTACCCGATGAATTCAAAGCCTGTGATCAGGTTAAAGCAGGGTTTGAGTCTTTAATTCCAATAATCACCGTGAATAAAAATGTTGATTGGATTAATTACATTTACTATAATCAGCAGCGATTTGTTAACTATATTAAAGATGCACTCCAGGGGTTGGCTGATCAATTAGGCCCAACTGCACAAATGAGTTTCCAAAACAGGATCGCCTTAGATATGATGCTTGCTGAATAAGGAGGAGTTTGTAAAATGTTACCAGACTCCAGCACATGTTGTACCTATATCCCTGATAACACCGGCCCAAATGGTAAAGTCACTCTTGCTATCAAGAAACTTGAAGATTTGTCAATCGAATTAAAGAAGAACTCTGGGATAACTAGCCCATGGGACCAATATTTTGGATGGATGACTGGGTGGCAGAAAACCTTGGCCCAGATAGGAGTGACTGTGTTGATAGTTTTAATATTGGTCTCTTTCTTAGTTTGTTGTTTTATTCCATATATTAAGAAGCTAGCAAAACAAGCTGCAAATGTATCCGTCCCAATGTTTGTAATGCATGAATACGAACCATTACCTAAACTATCGTCTGATTTTATTCCTGAGTCTCCTTACACTCCCATGCAACCTACAGAGCTTTCCGCTTACAATTCCCTACAGGGATAGTTAGGGTATTGGAGTTGGAAGGGTTGGTCCCTGGCTTTGCGCAAGGTCCCCCCAGGCCAAGCTGAAGAGCCACACCCACCTCTAGGGTGGACTCCCTCTGGGGCAACTCTGATAACCCTTGTTAGGTAGGGACAGCAAAATAAACATTTTAGGGGGGACTGTTAAGGAGACATATATCCCATACATCTATCGCTTTAAGCTTTAGTTTTAATTACATGAAAAGAAAATGTTATTTTACTGTCTCATTACTATATTTTAGTTGTTTTATTCTTCTAACCTTGATGATTCAATATTATATGATATGCTCAGCTCTTGTTTTCCTACTCAACTGATAAACATAGATATCATACGCTTAGCTCTGCTAGATGAATGTACAAGAGGAATCTCTCCACAAGGACGCTCTGCATATGACTCCTGGAGAATAAGCTACAATCGCCTAAATAAGCAAATATAATGACCTTTGCCACACTTACTGTTCTAATCAACACCCCCCTCGCTCACCCATATAACCCATTGCAACTAACAATAAAGCAGAAGAAGCATTTTTGCAATACTGAACAACTCGTGTCAGTGTAATTCTTCCCAGTCTAGACTGTTATATCAATTGATAACTAATTTGGAAGGGAACAGATAATTCCTGGACTTAGTTTAGTCCATAACAACTGCCCGACGCCGAGTAGTGACGTCAGCTGGCGCTTCAGTATAGGGAGCATGGGAGCGAGCGGCTGCCTGGATTGCACTGCGGAAGCTGGAACAGGAAAGCTGGAACAGGAAAGCTGGAAAAGGGAAGCTGGAACAGGGAAGCTGCCACAAAAGGTACACACTGAACTGGGGGGAAGGGTGAGGGGTCATAAGTTCTACCTTCGACTTATACTCGAGTCAATAACTTTTAAAGTGTGCCATTTCTGTGGCTGGGGGAAGCAGGGAGAGTGTGTGTAGATAGACCCAAGATCTAAATATCCAATCCAGACGTAAGAGCCATTTCTGTGGCTGGGGGAAGCAGGGAGAGTGTGTGTAGATAGACCCAAGATCTAAATATCCAATCCAGACGTAAGAGGTGTGTGTGTGTGTGTGTGTACGCAGCATGGGTGGATCTGCGCATGTGCGGGATGGCGCGCACGTCGGACTGCCTGCTATTGGGAAGGCAGCAACATGAATATTCAATGTGCCAAGCGGATCTTACAGCACATACATCGGACAAACTAGGGCACACAGACAAAATCCATAAAAGGTATCATGCATATTTAAATGGGCTCTTTTACTTTAGGCAATGTTAATTTTTCAGGTGGACATACCCTTTAAGTATATGCGGCCTTAGTCCCACCTTCCTCTGTGGCACCGTGTTTGCACACACACGTGATTTACTGCAGAACTCCCCACTTCTCCTGCCCTTTCATATAGTTCGGCTGTGAACCAAGCCGCTCATGCGCACTCTAACCTTTGAAAACAAAAAACCTTGATATGTAAGCCAGTAGAGAGGAAGTGTCTCTGTTGTTTTGGAGACACTTGCTACATAAGGAGTGGGAGAGGGGTGAGTTAGGAGAGACCAAGTTCTACCTTATCACTGCAGCCCAATCTCCCTTTGACATGCAATAAATTGGTGAAAGCTTCTTTCTCCTTCCCTTTACATCTGTTTTTAACTCAGTATTTGCAAAGCATTTAAGTGAGCAGGAAGGAGTTGGGAGACCTGCTGTAAAACTTGTGTTAGCCTACACGCTACACCGGCATGCTGTTAGGGGATTTGATTTACAGCTCAAGCAGGAGTGGTGTCTTGAAGTCTTGACTTCTTTTAACTTGTGTATCTCGGGACAGAGGCAGTAACTGAAGAAAATAAAGGTACTCTGGGGATTGGGGGGAATTATAGAACACATCGAAAGAAAAAACATTTACATTTTCCCACTGTAGATACCCTTTAACCCTTTCACTGCCACAGATCGTATATTCACGATCTGTGCAGTGAATGACCAAACTGCCACAGATCGTGAATACATGATCTGTGGCTTCCCCACTGCAGAAAAAAATTTGGCCCCCGCTAGGGGCGATCGGGGGGCAGCATTTAACTGCCCCCCTAGCCCCCTCGATGCAGACTGTCCAAGTTCGGAGTTGGCTAAATATTTTCGCTGTTTCTGGGCCATCATGCATTCTCACTTTGTGGCTTTTCGCTTCCACGTCCACGTGTGTAACCACACATATGGCATACCGTTTGATTCAGGACATTTGGGAGATTGAAATTTAGTAACTTTTTTTTACATTCCATGGGGTTTTGGCATGATTTCTACCTTTTTGAATGTTGTTTGATGTTCATTTTTTTTGAAAATCTGGTAAAAGTGCAAACTTCTACGAAGAACTGCGCCCACACCATTGATGGTATGAATGAACGAACTACAGCGTTACATAGCTAAAGGTGTGCAGATTTCAGGAATATATAGTTTGTGGGGGGTCTTTTTGAGTTGGGGGGTGTTTTGTGGAAAAACAGCAGACTGTTCAAATTAAAAACTGCTGCTACTGACATTTAGCACTGGTCATGCTCTGGGTTAGTTGGTAGCCATGTCTCTGGGTACACCCATGAATGTGGCATACCGTTTTATTCTGGAGGGGTTAGGCTTTCATATTTGAGATGCGTTTGAACTTTCTTCCACAGTTTTTAGCTGAAATTCACATTTGATTTTGTCTCTGATTTTACAGTTGAGGGAAAAAAGGAAAATGTGAGAAAATAACTTACAATTGGATGAAGAGCTGCATCCGGGTATCTGCATTTTGATCGAAACTAACCTCACTCGTAAAATCTTGCGGGTGTGTAGTTTCTAAAAATATCTCACTTGTGGGGATATTTTAGTTAATTTGGTAGATATTTTATGTTAGCTGTCAGTAGTGGTTATACATTTTAATTTGGTGTAATATTCTTGAAGGTGCAGTTTTAGTTTGGGGGGGTCTCCTGTACAGGAAAAGTCAGGTTCCTACTCGGGAGTATCAGAGCTTTTAGAAACAGTAAGATTTTTGTGTGTAACCTTAAGATAACTATAAGTAATGGGAAAAATCCATGAAAATGTGCACATTTTTCATTTTTTTTTACATATTTTACCCATAATTCCAGTAAAATTTACAAAATTCTGTTACCATGTTAAAGTACACTTTGTGCTGAAAAAAACAATGTATAATATTCCTGATTCAGTGCAAGGTTTCCTACTGTAAAATTAGTCTAAAGCGATTAAGGGCAAAATCCTGAAAATTCTTCTGGCAGTTAACGCAAAAAAAAAAATGAAATTCTCCTGGCAGTGAAAGGGTTACTGCAGGTTTACATGTTTATGCCCGTCAAGCAGAAACATGTAAACCTGCATTAAAGCATTGAAAAATCCACAAGACGGTGGCTACCAATGTGGTGTGGGGGTATATGATATTACATATAGGAAAGTTGTATATGTATGTGTGTACTATGTCACTATTACCATTTAAATAACCATCCGTAAATGTATATAAAGAATAGCACTGACTTATATTATGTACAACACAAAATATAATAAAATACATAAATTTACTTACAGAGCTGAGATCCCTATTTCAACATGGAATGGTCAAATGGCAGCTTAAACCACACCCCTGTGTCTGCTCCATGTGAAAGGAAGGGTAATCCAAAAAAAGTTTCTGTCTGCTACACAGGATGTGACGTGTATTGTAATGGACATATACACCAAGGCTCCTTTTATACCACCTCCAGCATGCAGGTGGTGTCAGTGAGTGATAAAAGACAATACTTCCCTGCTCTCTATGGCTAGGAGGAGAGAAAGTGAAAGTAGATTGTGGTATGTTCTTTGGAGTGATATTGACTGCAACACAAGATCCTGTGTATAAGACCCTGTGTATAAGATCATGTTACCACCGGTTGGGAGGACATATTATTGGACAGACAAGATACCTTATTGGATACAAACACTGAGGTAACATAAGTTTACACCAACTTACAAGGACACACAATGTACAGGCCTGGTGGTGCACTATAGACAAGGAGACCCCTGATTACTGCATATGTTATGTGGTGAACCTGTTTATGTGCACTGTCTGCTTTGTGCCAGAGCACCAGAGTAACCCACTGTGTGCCATGCTACCCATAATCCTTCTACAAAGGAGTGATCTGGTACAAATTGGTGTTGCAGCGGTGCTGGTAATACCATTTATTCTCCCTGTTTTCTTTGTATATTTGTTCTCTGTATTAAGCTATGGAGGCTGCTACTGAAAGTATTGATTTAAATCCTCCTGTCCTTGTACCTGCAGATGAAATTCCCCAATTAGACTCCATAGCTCTACCAAGCCCAAACCTATTTTAAATGTGATCCATTTGATAGGGTAACTGGGGAGTGGACTGATTGGCTAGAACAATTTCAATTGGCAGCCACTATTAATGGTTGGGATGCCCCGATAATTCTACTGTGTGTGTGTGTGTGTATGTATATATGTGTATATATGTGTACATATGTGTATATATGTGTATATATATATATATATATATATATCAAACCTTTATTTTAAATTACTTTCAGATGCGGTGCAAGCAACGAAGGGTGATTACGTATCCATTTTAACTTTAGTGCAGGTAATCACCCTTCGTTGCTTGCATACTTGTTCGTGATATCTAATTAATTTATGCTTATATGTATAGTTGAGTGCTGGAGACTTCTGTGTAATGTATTAATTGCCGGTACTCCTTTGCACCGCATCTGAAAGTAATTTAAAATAAAGGTTTGAGCTGCATATTCTTGTATTTGTAGATAATAAAGGGCAATACGGCTAAGCTCGATTTTATATGCTTTGCTCCCTGGGTAAATTTATTCCCCCGCCCCTTTAAGGCAGTCCAGATAAAAAGAAGGTTTAGAAGCTCTGTAAGCTCCCATGATTCCTTGGTATAGGTCATACTAAATAAAGAGAGAAGCAGGTATGGTCTTGTTCCCCCAGGGATTGAACTTTACTCATTAGGTTAGGACTGATGCTGGGATACTGCCTTGAAGTGGCGCATCAGCTGACGCAAGTTTGTACAAACTATGTAACTAAACGTATCCATTTTAACTTTAGTGCAGGTAATCACCCTTCGTTGCTTGCATACTTGTTCGTGATATCTAATTAATTTATGCTTATATGTATAGTTGAGTGCTGGAGACTTCTGTGTAATGTATATATATATATACACACACACACATTCTACACACACAGGCTTAATCAGATCTATAGAAACTAGCTAGAGAAGGAATTTACAAAAAACATCACCAAAAAAAAAAGGTAAAAGAACCTTTATTAATTACAGCAAACAAATGTAGATACCCAGGCAGAAGGTCCTTAAGTGAATTCAAGTGGCTCAAAATTGTGTGTAGGGGGATCACCACACTCCCAAAAACTTATAAGGCAAATAGGAACTGTATTCACACAAGGGCCAATGAGCGGTGCTCACAATTATTTATTGGAGAAAACAGCACTAAATGTTTCAGACCAGTGTGGTCTTTCCTCAGGTGCAATTACAGACATATCACCCCAACACCCTTATATACATACGCATCATCAGCTCCCTCTAGGGACCAGATGTGCAAATAACATTGTTCTTTATACATACATGATACAAAATAGACACTACTATACATTGTACAGTCTGTCCCAAAAATTGAATTTTACCGCACCCTTACATGCCCTAAATCTATCCCAGCAGCACTCCCTATGGATGAAATTACACGCTTCCATTTCTTCCATATTAAGGAAAAGCTCTTACAAGAAACAAGGAGAATTAAATCCTTTCCAAAACCATATACAGTTTACAAATTCTTAGCTGATCTTTCAGCAGCAGCTACCAATGCCAGGAAACTATTCACCCCAGTTACTTTAGTTCTAAGACACAATCAGATTCCTTACAAATTGGGATTCCCAGTTAATTGTTAACAGAAATGGAGTTTATTAATAATTTCCCTACATCTCAAGAAGCAGAAAAAATAATCACACAATGGAACTTACAAAGCCCAGCTCCATCTCCTAACCGCTCCTACACAAGATTCACCCCAAATAAAACAGACAAAGAATGATCTATACCAAATTCTTCAAAATGATAATTATCCAAACCAATGTGCTCAAAATCAATATTTGTATAAAAAGATATACAAACTTTGTTAAACATATAAAAGGAACAATTATTTTTTCGGATGCCTACCATAAAGACTCAAGTATAAGCAAATCCGAGTATAAGCTGAGGTACTTATTTTTACCTAAAAAAATGAGCAAAAGAAATTGACTTGAATATAAGCCGAGGGTTGACTTTCTCCCATAGGCAGCCCCATAGATAGTTCCACAGAAAGTACTATAGAAAGTCCCATACACAGCCCCATAGAAAGCCTTAAACACAGACCCATAGAAAGTCCAATAGACAGCCTCATAGAAAGTCCAATAGACAGCCCCATAGAAAGCAGTAAACACAGCCCCATAGAAAGTCTAATAAACAGCCTCATACACAGATGTGCCCTGCATACCTTTCATTTAGAGAACATAGTTGAATCCTGTTACTCGTTTTTCCATTTCCTTGCAGTCTGGACTGATCTCAGTGAGCAGGACAACTACCCAACTCACCGAAATCAAGAGGACTCCTTGTGTTACAGGGTACAGCTTTTGTTCTCCCGGGGTTAAGTGTTTTTGTCCAGCTGCTCCTACAAGCATCCAGAACAGCCCAGACCTGAGTATAAGCTGAGGGGAGACTTTCAGGATGATTTTAAAGGTAGCATTTCTCGGCTTATACATTCAAAAATGTAATATTAACACATTTTCATCATCCTGGTTTTTCATTTCTTTTTTTTGGGGGGGGGGGGGTTAGATGTTTAAATCCGATTGCGCAAATGTTTTTACACCGAAAAAGTATGTGAAGTAATATACTAAACTTTATTGCTATAAATGTTATATGCCAGTCAAATATATAAAATACTATACCAAAGATATATTATATAAGATGAACACTCTATAAAACGCTGTTTTATTACAATAGTTCTAAATGCATGGAATATGCACACCAGACTTTTCTACTACCCAGAGTGGTTAATACTGAGTATATGAAGCAATATACTTACTTGTCTCCCTCCCTCTCTCTTGTTCCCTATTTTTGCCCCTACTCTAACATTCCTTTACCTTCCTACTGAGTACAAAAGCAATATATCAAGAGGCTCTATTATATAAGTGTTTTTATTATATATAGACTGTACATTTATTCTACATTGTGGTATATGGAGTAATATACTAAGCCTTAATACTATTTTACAAAAGTTTAATATATGCGTGTATTCCTATAAATATAGCATATAAGATTATTTTTCCTCCTCATCTTTTTCTTACAACTGAGTATAAAAAAACAATATACTAGGTGGTTCTATTATATTTGCTCTACATTTATTGTATAGTGTGGTATATAAAATAATATACTTAGCCTTAATCCTAACAAATTTATAATATAGGTTCGATGTGGGTATTTATTCCCATAAATATTGCATAGTACCATGCAATATATCTTTCTTATTTAAATCTGGATTCATCTGATCATGGCAGAAGTGGTACTAGCCTTCTACTTTTTAGTGGGAATTACCAGAAAATCCCTCTAGACTTAAATGTTTAGCCTATTTGGCTTTCTTTTCTAAATTTGTATTGTTAATTTTGTTCTCCAAGGTTTTTTTATCCTTTCCAAGAAAAGTCAAATATTTTGAGTACAATTTAAAATACGCTTTATTACAAATCAAAACAAACATATGACACTCAAATACATACACATAACATCAGAGGTCTCAATTCCCCTTAGCGTAGACACATCCTATGGTAAGAAACACTGCATGAAAAAAAATACATTATACTTAATTTATATGCTTTAAACCAACATCAAACTAAATTAAAAAAAAAAACTATACAAAAAGCCAAAACTTTAAATAACACATATATTTATAATCTGAGATTTCAACATCATTATTGACCCACATATGAGCACTACAAGCTTACATAAAACATGAAATACTAACATATCCCAATGCTTTTCCTCTGAAAATCTTTATGATTCTTAGAGAACTTACCACCTATCAGAAAAAGATTGTACATATTATTCCAACTCCCATAACAAAAACTCTGTCACACAAATAAATGGACACTAAGGTCTATTAAAAAAAAAAAATTCTACCTTGGTTCAATCATGCTCCTCTGTTACTCATATTATCTGATTATTATTATGGAGAATGAATCCAATCCTATTATCATCACCAAATAGACAATCCTGAGACAACACAAGAAGATTCATTAATTTCCTAAATTGGGCAGAATATAAAAATATCACTTTGCTTTTTATTACTTTAGATACTAAAAGGGAATTTTATAGGGTAAATTGTCTCTATAAAGTTTTAGATACATTTAAAATTCCTTCCTCTTTTAAAACTGCAATATTAGTTCTATGTTGAAACCCATCAGCTTCAGTTTTTGCCTCAAATATAATGTCAAAACCATTTGACAAATCTAATGGTTCTAGGCAATAATATTTGCACAGATTGTGGAACCCCTAGCTCAACTAATATGATCAAACAACATAATATTTTAAAGTAGCCCTTTTCGTTGATGACATTATTTGACAATCACCAACCCTATCACTTCAATGATCCATATAAACACGGTCTGTATATACAACTACAAAATAAACTCCTCAAACTTCACAAATACGCTCCATTAAAATGTGCATTTTCGGGTGTGTTTTGTGATTGCGTTTTGCGTTCTGCATTTTTTATCACAATCGCATGCGTTTTCAAATACTTATTGAAAAAACGCATGCGCAAATGCAACGAAATTGCACATGAAATTGCATGCAATTGCAGTGTGGCCGTACCCTTACAGAGAGCTCTATTCATTACCCCGTCGGGAGGGTTTGATTAGGGGAGTATATTTTATGGTATAGATATATAGGCATATTATGTGGGTAAGACTGTGTTTGTATATAAACACAGTCTTGGAAATAAACACAAGAGACATCTTGGAAATGGAAGCAGCAACTATTATAATAAAAGGAATGGAGGGACATGACTATGTTTTTATTAGAGAAGCAACATTTGCGTGGGGATATGATCACTTTGTACAAATATATTCAAATATACTAATGGGTCACACAATAAACTCCCTGGTGCATTGTTTACTAATAGGTCATATCAGCAGACTTGTGGACATCCTTTAAGATTGGAAGAAAATAAGTTCTTTCTTCGTGTTAGGAAAGGTTTCTTTACAGTGAGAACGGTAAAAATTCCAGCAGATGTGGTAATGGCAAGTTCATTGAATAGCTTTTAAAGTGGGCTAGATATGTTTCTAAAACTAAAAATTATTGAGAATTACTGGTATTAATATACATACTGCAGTTCTGGTTGATCCAGGGATACTTTCCAATTGCCATTTTGAGTCAGGAAGGAACCCCCCTTTTTTTTTGCCTTAGCTTTTTTTTTTTTTTGCCTTCCTCTGGATCAAGTGTTAGGTTGGGTAAAAAAGGAGGGTGAAAATGTTGGACTTGATGGACGCATGTCTTTATTCAACATCAATTACTATGTTACTATGTAGCCAATTAAAAACTAATATATTTATACACACATTTACCACAATATAAAAGGAAATAATAAAATGTATCTCCTCAGTATTGTCAAAAAAGAAAGCTAAATGGGCTAATATAAGCTACTAATATATCAGGACTACATAAATAAATGTATAAAAGAAGATTAGCTCTGCCATGTGTTCAGTAGAGGACTTATCTCGGGATCCATATTTTGTTAATACTTAAACAAGATTTAGACTTGGACAGAAAGCTAACTTGACACTTTACTAGAAGGCAATACCTGATAATAAACGAAATACATTAAATCTTCTGTTTGCTATGACATGATTATCATCCCCTGTATACTGATCCAGGTGTATCTGAGGTATTCTTTGGGGGATTTGTTTCCTCCTCTGAGGAGCCCCACAAATTATCATGACCGATTGAATAATGTTTGCTGGCTGCCTCTCTGCCACGAAGACCTTAATTGTCCGGAAAGCCATCCTTTTTGTAGATAATCTTGATTAACTTTTTTACATTTATTGTTCTTAAAGGCAATGATTTTGTTTTTATATTTATCAACTTATTCCTGTAATATTATAAGGCAGTCACTGGATTTATCATTTTGAAGGGCAACCAAGACTACTCAAACATTTTTATATCATTTTTTTTATTTTAGTTAATTCTTTTCCAGATTGATCAATGCACTTGATCGAAGCACTCATTTTAGAAACACACACCCCAGGTCAGAGTTTCAAATCCCAGACTTACTTGTTTTTTCCCCCATTATGGTACTAGCAAAAGATAAAGTTTCTACATACACTAGTGTTCCACATAGTAGCTCTATTGGGATATAAAGCTTTGCTTTTAGCAAGAAAGAGTATATGATTTTACAGGTTCAATTCCCCAGACTTTTTATTTTTTTCTGAAATGTTTCTAAAATCCATGATAGAAATATTACATTTCTGTAAACATATCTAAAGCAAAGAAACAAAACATTGTTAGGGACAAGAGCATTAAAATGTTTCCACAAAAACTGCACTCAGGGAGAGGGATGATCTCTGTGCTGTTATATGCTGGGCTGTCAGCTTCTAGGAAGCAAGGCTGCAGCTTCCTTGTTATGATCTTTTGAGCACTACAGAGCATGGAAACTGTACTGCATACACTTGGTTTCACTCAGATAAGGTGGATTATAGGAGGTGACCCCTAGTACCCACAGGTTAATTTTATAAATCACCCACCAGCCACAGCAAAGGCAGAGATTAGACACAGCTTGTTGTATGTTTGTGAATGTACTCTTTCTATTGGGACAATATTGTCTAAATACTTTAGTTCCTCTTTAAGCTGGCCATGCACTACTAGTGTACCTTTTAATATTTCTGTGATGTTCTGACAGCAACCTGGCCTAAATATTGTGATTGTAATTTTGATCATAATAATTATAAACAAGCATCATGCGATCATAAACATGAATGTTGGCAGGTAAGCAAGTGCTGGACATGTCTGGATGGTGAAGTGGAAATAGCATAGATTGGTGCAGGAGGAGTGAAAATGGCAGCTGTACCTTGGTGAAGCACGGACCGTTGTAAAATCAATTGCCAAGTAGGATGAGCAGCCTCTGTTGAAGTAGGTCAAGGAGTTTCTGTCTAAGTCCCAGGTAAGCCAGAGATTATTGCATTTCCAGCGTCCATGTTGCGGTTTTGTTTCCACTTTATATTTGCTACCAAGTTGAAACTTTTGTTACCAGCATCCGTTTGGATATAAGTTACTGTATTGTGTTGCTGTTAAAAGGATGGAACTGCACTACTTTATTTCTGCCTAGACCTCAATGGCTTTCAGCACTTAGCCACTTTATTAATCCAGCACTTTGTTTCGTGCCATTTGGAAGAGACCTTGCACATTATTTATCTACAGTATTTACTCTATTCAGTTGAGGAAGCCCGGATTTATAATATTATTATTTATTATTATATATATTATTCTGTGCCAATAAATCATTATTTAGAATTTGGATTATATATATATATATATATATATATATATATATATATATATATATATTGGGTCTCAATGTTCAGCTATAGGAATAAAGGGTCGTTTGAACTGGATGAATTGGTTTGCAGCCAGTAAGTCCTGTGGGGAGCCTATTGGAACATGGATGTCAACAGCAGAATAGGAAGGAGGTAAATGTGTTGTGACATTTACCAAATTGTACCTCATTAAAGTAAAAGGTCCTTTTTTATGGAAAATGATTCCAGAATGCCATCGGCAGCAAGAGAGGTTACCAGGTCAACACTTTCAGGGGGATTTACGGGAAATGTTTTTAGGGTGAAAGTCACGCTAACTGACTTTGCATCCCCTAGTTTGCAAACCTATTTACCAGAGGCTTTGTGGCTCAGTAAGCATAAATACTGTATTTAACTCCAGCTGATAGCAGGAGAAATAACTGGGACAAATTAAACAGACAGATAAAAAGATAAATCACACAAACAGTAATATGGCCTAGCCTATAACTAGCCCCTGCTAAACATTTCCCCACTGTCCAGAAGGCCACCTGTCCTCCTCTAAATGTTCCTCCCCTGTCTTTGTCTTTGGGGTGCACCCTTAAGTATTGCACAATACTGTTTGTAATCCACAGGTAATTTGTTTGTCTTTTTACACAAGGCCTTCCTATTCGTAGTTCCAAGCCAAGGGAAGTTTGTATCTGGCAATGTCCCGTAATATACAAAATGTCACCGGTATGCACTATGATGCAGCAAAGCTGCGCTTACAGTACCTCGGTTGCTTTAAGCAGCCTTTCCACGCTTCCTTCTGGATCAACAGAACTTTCCATGGCCAAACCGCTCAGACAGGAAATAGTTCGCTGCAAAGCTGTCCTGAGGTACAGTCGTAAGGAGCCCCAATTCTCTCACAGACTCCACAGAGATCTCCTCTCCCACCCCCAACGGTTCCCCTGGCCTACAGCTCCTACCATGCTCTGCCGACCCCACCCTCTACTACTAATTTTTTTTTGTTTGTCCCCCTCCCTGGCACTGTAACTTGTTCTTTTCCCTTTGCTGCCATTTACTGACTGAAGTGAATAGTACAGGTAACTAAATACAAATATATTGTAGAACATGGCTCAATATTCCTTACACTAGGACAGAATGTGGAGTATTCTGCTAATAAAATAGAAATTAGTTTTTGCACTGCAGTTCTGTAGTTCCTGCTGACTCAAGGAAAACAGATTGCATCATCCAAGCTTTCTTAAACATATTAAAGGACAACTCCACCCTCATAAGAACATCTTTTAGAAAGAATGGCCTCTTTAAAATATGTTGATATTTCATAGTTTGTCCTTTGAATTCATTACTGTATGCCTGCTATGCTTCTGGATGCCTCATGGAAACTGAGCACTTTAGAAACCTGTACTGAGCCTGTACTGAGCTTGGGCATGCTCAGAAGGGGCAGATAGGAGATAAACATTCAGTCATTGGCTGTGATGTCAACTGTCAAATCCATAACTGACAGTTGTTAACTAGAACAACCAAGAAGCAGAAACAGGGGGAACAGGACATTGTGCAGGATTTCAGGTTAGACATATATATTTCAAATTTCAAACTTTTTGGGGGGTCATTTACCTGTATATAAGTTTTCATTTTGGGGCTGGACTTGCCCATTAAATATTCTGCAGTACCATTAGAAGCAGGGTGATATGGTGAAGTCAATGTTTGCTTAATGCCATTTTGTTTAAAACTAACATGTAAAGTGTGAGGTCCATTGTCAGAAACATGTTGTTTAATAGTTTTATCACTGGTACTTACTTGCATGGGTAATACTTCTTACCACTTGGAATAGCTATCTATAAACACCAAAAATTCCTGCTTGTTTATTTCTGCATAATCCACATGAATTCTCTAGCATGGTCATGTGGACCAAGCTCAAGGGCAAAGATGTGCTGTAGTGGGCTGATTCTGTATACATGCACATATCCTAATTGAGGCTGTAAGGAGACATACTTACCTTCTCCGTCGCTCCGGTCCCTCCAAGATGGCGGCGCCCAGTCTCCCGTCGCACCGACGTCAGCGCGCCATGCGCGTGACGTCACAAGGGTGCGACGGCACGTTGCGTGACGTAAGTGACGTCACGGAAGTGCGCCCGGCGGCGCGAAGATTCAAAAAGAGCCGGAAACTGCAGGCAGATGCCCGAAAATAGCATCGCTTGCCTGTTCAGCCGTGCTGGGTTCCCTGATTCGATTTGTACCTATTGGATTCCTGTCGTGCCTCTCCTGTTTCCCCATTACCCTTGCCTGTGAACTTTGTGCCTGGATAATTCTATTTTCCCTGGACTTTATTCTGCTATCTATATCTGTGAGCTGATTCCTGTGGCTTGCCGTGCTGGTGGTGCCGATTTCCTCGTTGGTCCTGACTTCGCCTGTCCTACAGGTAATCATTACAGAGGCCAGGCAACAACAAGAATCCAAAAGCTTGTGAAGTTCATGCAATAGCCTCTGCTAGTATTTTGGGGGTATGGTCACTATCATTACAACAGTTAACATCCTTGTTCAATGGAAAGCTCATGGTGTAAACATCTTGTCAGAAATTAAGTAAGGCCAACCATTGGCAGTATTGTAAAAAAAAGAGCATTGTGACTAGTTGCAGCATGTTCACCCTTAAAAACTGTTTTTTACATATTTTACCCATAATTCCAGTAAAATTTCCAGAAAAGTTACAAAATTCTGTTACCATGTTAAAGTACACTTTGTGCTGAAAAAACAATGTATAATATTCCTGATTTAGTGCAAGGTTTCCTACTGTTAAATTAGTCTAAAGCGATTAAGGGCAAAATCCTGAAAATTCTTATGGCAGTTAACGCAAAAAAAAAAATGAAATTCTCCTGGCAGTGAAAGGGTTAAAGGAATTGTACACGGGGAAAAAATGACTTTGCCTAATTTAAATCTATTATTGAATATATGTAAGTAGCATTTACTGTGATGTATTTGTGTTGTTGCAAAACCAATCCAGAACTTGAATTGCCCAGACTCAGTCCCCCAGCCCCCTTTCTGAATATCTGACTCTGTGAGGACAAGCATGCTTAGTAATCCCTATGAGGCAGCATTGGAAGAGCGAATGCAGTTCACCTATCAACTGTCACTATTCCAGATACAGAAAAACTATCCTACATACTAACTGAGAGGTGTTGATATGCATGGGTCACTGACGCAGAAGCTTGAGCGCCACTGCCATTGGAGAAGCCAATCCCTACTTGCCAACCTCACTGCCATTTCCAGGAGGGGATAAGAGAGATAGTGAGAGAAGAGAAGGGGTGTTAGAGAAAGAGAAAGGAAAGAGGGGGGAGGGATCTTTAAATGCAGGGTTACATAGTAGTTACATAGTTGAATAAACACACATGTCCATTAAGTCCACCTTTTTTTTTTTAAACCCTTCCTAAGAGTTGATCCAGAGGAAGACAAAAAACCCAGCTAAAAAGGGGGAGGGGGGGGGATTCCTTCCTGACTCCAAAAGGAAATCGGAAAGTATCCCTGGATTAACCAGATCTACATTATATGTATTAATACCAGTAATTCTCAATATTTTTTAGTTTTAGAAACTTATCCAGGCCATTTTTAAAGCTATTCAATGAACTTGCCATTACCACATCTGCTGGAAGACAGTTCCACAGTTTCACCGCTCTCACTATTAAGAAACCTTTCCTAACCTGAATATGAAACTTCTTTTCTTCCAACCTTAAAGGATGACCTATTCGTGAACGAAGAACCAGAGTTTATTGAATGGCCTATTAATATATTTGTATAAGGTTATGATATCCCCACGCAAACGTCGCTTCTCCAATGTAAACAGCCCTAACTTGTCTAATCTGCCAGCATATTTAAGCCCCTCCATTCCCCTTATTAATTTAGTTGCCCTTCTCTGAACTGCTTCCATTTCCAAGATGTCCCTTTTGTATATGGGATTCCAAAACTGCACTGCATATTCCAAATGAGGCCTTACAAAGAGGGAGAATAATATTTTTCTCTCTTGAATCTATTCCTCTCCTTATACAAGACAATATCTTGCTAGCTCTAGCTGTGGCTGTCTTGCATTGTTTGCAACAGCTAAGTCTGTTATCTACCAGAACCCCCAAATCTTTTTCCATTACAGATGCACTTGCACATCATTTGAAGTTTCCAAAGCTCTGCATAGTTTAGTGTCATCAGCAAACACTGAGACCTTGCTCTCAATGCCCCCTTCTAAGTCATTTATAAACAGATTAAACAGAAGCGGCCCCAGAACAGAACCCTGAGGTACTCCGCTAATAACTTTAGCCCACATAGATGTAACTCCATTTACCACCACTCTCTGTTTACGATCCAATAACCAATTCTCTATCCATGAACAAATGTTTTCTTCTAGGCCATCAGTCCTCAGTTTATACATTAGTCGCCTATGTGGCACAGTATCAAAAGCTTTCGCAAAATCCAAGTATACCACATCCACTGCTGTGCCTGAATCTAAATTCTTACACACTTCCTCATAAAAAACAATTAAACTTGTCTGGCATGATCTATTTCTCATAAATCCATGCTGACTACTACTAATAAGATGAGCTCTTGAGACAAAGTCAAGGATATGATCACGTAACAACGTTTCCAGCACCTTCCCTACCACTGATGTTAGGCTAACAGGTCTATAATTACCAGGCTGTGAACGACTACCTTTTTTGAATATTGGAATTACATTTGCTTTTTTCCAATCCAGCGGCACATCCCCAGACCAAAGTGAATCTGAAAAGATGAGAAACCGTGGTCTAGATAGAACTGAACTAAGCTCTTTTAAAATCCGGTGATGCAATTCATCTGCCTGGGGCTTTATTGATATTTACTTTGTCTAATTGTTTCTGTTCTGAGGATATGCTCCGTCAGCCAATGTGAATACTCCTCATTTCTCCCCTGCATATTATTACAATCCCTGCTGAAAGGACTAGGATTCTCTATAGTAAAAACCGATGTAAAAAAACGGTTTAGCAGATTAGCCTTTTTGGCATCCTCTTCAACCATCTCAGCCCCATTGTATAATTGTACCACATTCTCAGTCCTCATCTTTTAACAATTTATATACTGTACTTTAAAAACATTTTGGGGTTGGAGTCGCTTTGTTAGGCTCTCCGTATTTCATTTTCATTTTAGCTAGTATGCTTTCTTGCACTCTTTATTACAGCTTTTATACTATGTGTAAGACTGTTCCGTTCCCTCTAATTTCAAAATTTTCAAAGCCTTTTTCTTTTTTTTCCATTTCCCCTTTTACCTGAGCATTAAGCCATGCAGGAGTGGACCTAATTTTTTACACTTGTACTAAAGGTACAAATTTAGAAATGTTATAGTTTAATATCCCTTTAAAAGTGGTCTACATCTGCTCAGTATCTTTACCTAGAAACAATTTCCCCCAGTCTATTAGCAGGATTGATTCCTTTAACAGCATTCTTAAAGTTAAAAGTTTTTGTTAACCCAGTGCAATTTTTTTTGCAACCTATATTAAAGGGCATGTCCACCCCCAAAACTATAATCCCCCCCACTACTGGCCCCATCATGTAGTGTAGCTTAATCCTTACCTCACATCCCAGCTCCATCTGGTTCTCCTGTAGTCCCCCACCAAAGTCCCCAAAACTGCCCACCAGGAGGATAGCAGAGTTCCAATATGACTCCTGCCTCCTACCTGGCCTCCGGGAGAAGTTTGGCATGCGTACTGCAGCCCTTCTCCCCCTCCCTTTCCCTCCCTCTTAGGATTCCCTCCCCCTAGTGTAAATCCCTTTTGCTATATCAATCCCCCTGTCCCCCCAGCCCCAACCGCTATGTTTATTTTATTAGAAAGCTCCCCAAACTTTACTTACCTACCCCCTCTTTCCTCCGCCGCACTGAATGACTGGCAGCCGCGTCCGTGATTGGCTGCCGCTCAGCCAATCACAGACGCGACTGCCTGTCCCGCCCCTCTGCTTGCATTTTCTCGCAAGCAGAGGCCTGCAGCGCGGCGGAGGAAAGAGGGGAGGTAAGTAAAGTTTGGGGAACTTTCTAATAAAATAAATATAGAGGTTGGGGCTGGGGGGACAGGGGGATTGATATAACAAAAATTCTTTTTAAGGGTGGACATACCCTTTAAATGACACTATATCATGATCACTATTCCCTAAGCTTCCATTACCTTCATTTCCAAAATGAGCTCAGGGTTATTAGATATCACCAGATCCAACAACGAATTCTGTCTAGTAGGAACATCTGTGAAACTACCATCTGTGAAAGAAAATGCTCATATAGGAAATTTAAGAACTTTATACCTTTTGAGGTGCTGGCAGTTCCCCTACTCCAATTTATGTCAGGGTAGTTAAAATCCCACAACCAAAAATATACCCCGTACCAGCAGCCTTCGCCAACTGCACTGGAGATTAATTTCCACCTCCTCCCCAGCATTTGGTGGCCTTCTAACATACCCCAACAATTAATTTACCCACCTTCTTGCATCCTGTACACAGCTCTACCCATATTGCTTCTGCCATATCGTTTATACCCCCCATCTATTCAATCTTTTAGATTTGGCTTCAATTCCTGTTTAGCATACATACTCCTCCTCCTTTCTTATTAACTCTGTCATGTCTAAATTAGGAGTATCCTTTAATATTTACTGTCCAGTCGTGTGAATCATTTAGCCATGTTTCTGCTATGCCGATCACATCATATCTTTCCTTTAAAGCTATTAGTTCTAGTTCCCCAGTTTTTCCAGCTAGACTTCTTGCATTTGTAAACATACATTTTAGATTATCAATTGATTTACTTCCATACTTGTACGTATGTGCTATGCTGTCCCCTCCCCCGTCTCCACCCTCTGTTGTGTCATTAGCCCCCTGATCCCTAACTTCTCTATTTACCCCTGTGTAGTTCAACGTACCTTCCCCCCATACCTAGTTTAAAAACTTCTCCAACCCCCTAGCCATTCAGAATGGATATCTAAAGATATAAGGGAAAGATCAACAAAAAAACGATACAGTGATAGTTGGTAAGAATTACAGTTTCCAGTAATGGGCAATTAAAAAAAAACTAATTTCCAAGTTTATATATTTTTTAATGTACCATAATGCCTTAAAGAGCATGTCCACCCTAAAATGTTATTTTTAATATAAGATTCCCCATGGGCTCACAGCCCCAACCGCTATATTTTTTTTTTTTAAAAGCCCCCCAAACTCTACTTACCTCCCCTCTTTCCTCCGCCGCGCTCCCGGCCCTCTGCTTGCGAGAAAATGCAAGCAGAGGGGCGGGACCGGCAGCCGCGTCTGTGATTGGCTGAGCGGCAGCCAATCACGGACACGGCTGCCGGTCATTCAGTGCAGCGGAGGAAAGAGGAGAGGTAAGTAAGAGTTTGGGGAGCTTTATAAAGATAAAAATATAGCGGTTGGGGCTGAGAGCCCAGGGGGAATCTTACATATTAAACATTTCACGCTAGGGGGAGGGAATCGGGAGAGGGAGGGGGGAGAAGGGCTGCAGTAGGCATGGCAAAAATCCACCTGAGGCAAGGTAGGAGGCAGAGCCCTGCTAGCCTCCTGGTGGGCATTTTTTGGCACTTTAGGGGGGGACTACAGGAGAACCCTATGGAGCTGGGATGTGAGGTAAGGATTAAACTACACTACATGGTGGGGCCAGTAGTTGGGGGGATTATAGTTATGGGGGTGGACATGCCCTTTAAAGAGACGACGGACCACAGTCTCAGCTGTGGCAATGTGTATTTTACATTGTCGCAAAATGTTCAAGCATATGATGTGGTTAATGGGTATGTCCAACCCCCAAACAAAAATTTCATATATAATACAACACCCCCCTATACCTAGAAATCCCTAAACCATTCAAATTTGGTCTGGCCCCTTATGCTGATTCCATGCTTGGAAAAGGCACGGAACAGCAGTAAAAGGCAGTTGAGGGAATGAGGGATGGTAAGTATATTTAGGAGACGATTTGGGTGTTTTTAATCTAGCAAGGTCTAGGTTTTATATTATATCTGAAATTATTGTTTGGGGGGTGGACTAATAAACTGCCTGACTTAACTCTGGCTAATGAACTGGTGTACTGGTTTAAACATAGGACAGTTGATGGGATGATAGGTATATAACTATTAAAGTTTAAAGCCGAGCAAAACATTAATTGCTCTTCTTTCAGCTTCCTTTAAAATACACATCTCTAATGAGGCAGAGTTAGACATTTGTCTCAGGTGGGGCCTCTGGGGTAAAGGGAAAGAAAATTCTCATATAGGAAATTTAAGAACTTTATACCTTTTGAGGTGCTGGCAGCTCCCTTACTCCAATCTATGTCAGGGTAGTTAAAATCCCCCATAACCAGAACATGCCCCATACCAGCAGCCTTCGCCAACGGCATATGGAGATTCATTTCCACTTCCTCCCCTCCTCCACTGTAGTATTGTGAATGGATCAAAGGGATCCATTTACAAATAGAGATTTTTTTTTACACTAGTGAAAGGCTTTAAAGCTCAGTTCTGATCACCTACATATTTATTTTTGCCAATGGAAAAAATAAATCACTTCCTGGAAAACGCTTTCCAGAAAGTGATTTTTCCGATCGGATTTTGACTTCAAAAATTGGCATTGATGCCTGTATACCAACTTTATTATCATTCCATAGATGATCATCAGATGATAAAAAAATGAAAGTGAAACAGTTACAAATCACTTTAAAATCTTAAAGTGATACACACAGTTTGTGGGGCACTTTCTATTACAATTGTCTTCTTTACTTTTCCCAATAACCACCAGTGTCTCTTTCACACTAATTCAACTGTTCCTTTGACTGTTATACACCAGCTTCCCAGTTATCCGCTTTCTATCAGCATATCTATCAACGGGATTATCTATCTATAATACACAAGGCTCTGGCATTTCAATGGGGAAGTGCAGTGGCGAGAATCTATATAATCAGTCGCTCAGTGATGTCACTGAGTGACTTCCTGTATTCCAC
This sequence comes from Hymenochirus boettgeri, assembly GCA_019447015.1. NCBI lineage: Eukaryota > Metazoa > Chordata > Amphibia > Anura > Pipidae > Hymenochirus > Hymenochirus boettgeri. The sequence continues at coordinate 165,856,365 of CM033471.1, read as the reverse complement.
TGCCCCTCCCCATTTTTCTCTCCCTGCCTGTATTAGTAATCGAGATAACAAGCCGTTTTTGTACACAGACTGTCTGACTGAATTACTGTGCTGATAAGGAGGAGCGAGTGGCCGAGTCAATAATTCAGTCAGTCAGGGTTAGAGACAATGTTTATTGGCTTGTTATCTACATTACTAATACAGGGAGGGAGAGACAGAGTGCCTGTGCTGGATTTTTCTTTTTTTGACCTTATGTATCATATGGAATAATACGCTACCTACAGAATAATATATGGATATTACTTCCCCTCGGAGTTCCCTGCCCTCTATAAAAATTTGGCCTAACGGCCTCATGTTTTATATGGTCAGGGAACTCCTTGGTAGCATAATATCCTTATATTACACTGTAGGTAGCGTATTATCCCATATATCTCTATCTACTAGCCTACCTGTGCCCCCAACCCCTTGTACATTTTGAATTTACTAAGTGTTTAGCCATAGCCACAACCAGAAGCCAAGCCAACCTCGCTGCAGCAGCTAGCTACGTGCGCCACCTAATACAGATGGGAAATGCCTTTTTACTAAGTTTGCCAAAAACCCTACAAGCACCCCTGCTGCCCAGGCTGAAAATCAGAAAAAAAAACTTCAAACCCTGCTGTACTGCTTCTATTACTGTGACAGTGTGGGCAGGACTTTATAGGAAGCCCAGAGCACAGCAATGAATGTGGGTCTCAGAGAACAGAAACAGACTAGTAGCCCCCTCTCCCCTCCCCTCCCCTCCCCTCCAACACATTCCCAGCCAAGGCAGCAGATAAACCTCACACAGTATCTCCCAAAACTATAGTAATGGCTTCACTGACCGCCTGTCCCTCCTCCTTCAGCCTCTGGTGCTGAATCTCCCAGTCTGAAACTAAATCCAGCAGCAGAGGAGGAGGAGTTTCTATCCTGTGATCCGATCAGGCGCAGCCCTGGCCCTCACCAGTGCCGGCAGTGTCAGTTCTCATTAATTTTTTTTTTTTTTTTTTTAAACTAACTTTATTCATACATGAAACAGCTGGCTGGGGACAACACCAGGACTGTAAATCCGGAACAGTTGGGAGCCGCTCCGCCCACGGAAAGAAGGTGAGGGGATGTAAATGTTTGCCGAGGTGGTTGGCTGAGAGAAATACTGTAGCTGCAGTCAGTGAGTGTGATGTAAGCTGCTGCTTTCTTTACTACTTAAAGTGATAGTAGCACTGGAAAATACACGTTTTTTGAACAGACTGCCATTAAACATAAAGGTCATTACGGACATTACATACTCTCAGCAGTTTTTCACGGAACTGTCTAAATTCACGGACTAACCCTGCAGTGGAACAGGAAGTGGCCAGTGGTAAATGCAGAAGATGAGCCTGTGAATATGTGGGTGGCAGGTGCGAAGATAAGGAAGTAAGTTATTGTTACTGGTAGAATTGCTGTTATTAGGGGAAAATGTGTATTTAACCTCCCGGTCTTCAATCAATGCATTAAAGGAACAGTTCACTTTTCCAGTGATCAATTCCTTTAAAGGGTATGTCCACCTAAAATAAAATAAATTTATATAAGATTCCCCAAGGGCTCCCAGCCCCAACCGCTATATTTGTATCTTTAGAAAGCCCCCCAAACTCTACTTACCTCCCCTCTTTCCTCCGCCGCGCTCCCGGCCCTCTGCTTGCGAGAAAATGCAAGCGGAGGGGCGGGACCGGCAGCCGCGTCTGTGATTGGCTGAGCGGCAGCCAATCACGGACGCGGCTGCCGGCAGCTCACTTCGCCGGAGGAAAGAGGAGAGGTAAGTAAAGTTTGGGGAGCTTTCTAAAGATACAAAGCTAGCGGTTGGGGCTGGGAGCCCTTGGGGAATCTTATATGTTAAACATTTTACGCTAGGGGGAGGGAATCGGGAGAGGGAGGGGGAGAAGGGCTGCAGTACGCATGCCAAAATTCTCCCGGAGGCCAGGTAGGAAGCAGAGTCCTATATGGACTCTGCTAGCCTCCTGGAATTCTCCCGGAGGCCAGGTAGGAAGCAGAGTCCTATATGGACTCTGCTAGCCTCCTGGTGGGCAGTTTTTTGGACTTTGGGGGGGGGACTACAGGAGAACCCTATGGAGCTGGGATGTGAGGTAAGGATTAGACTACACTACATGGTGGGGCCAGTAGTTGGAGGGATTATAGTTTTGGGGGTGGACATGCCCTTTAAGGTCTAAAGCCTCGTACACACGTTGGATAATTGTCGTACAATGCAGCCGCCAAATGAGTAATCGCATGATATTCGTACGAAAATATAGCATCAACGATCGTCAAAGACCAACGATCGTTGACTATTGTCAGCTTTTTTCCGACGATCAGCCTGGCGGATTTGTTCTGCCGATTATCAGATATTTGTACTTGGTCGGCAGATTATCATTAACTTTCTACGAAAAAATATATAAAAGGCATATGCGCTGCATTTCATAATTGCATTAAGATACAAACGTTACATTACGTACGAACGTCTATATCTAACGACTATCGTGGTGACTATTGTTGCTGTGTGAAAAGATGTCGTTTCAATTATGAGGATTAACGATAATGTTGTTACATGTTCGTCGGCTGCATCGTACGAAAATTATCCAACGTGTGTAAGAGACTTAAGGCACTAGTTTTGTGTGTTCAGGTTACATATCCGCCAACAATTCCCTTTAAAATGTCTGTAGCCCTGTAAATATTTATAGAGCTGCAGGGGCAGGTAATGAATTGAACCTGATCTTAGCGCATCTCTATGCAAAGCATTTCTCCTCAGTGTACCTTATTAAAGGAGAAGTTGGAGGGTATTCAGAAATCTGCTTCTGCGATTTTTTTTCTTTTTGTAACCAGTTTATTGCTTGCCTTAGTTAACCATCAGCCAAGATCATTTTAACCACGTGTTGTGAAATATTCATTGCTGCCCCAAATTGTGCCATTTTTAAATGACTTTGTTCAGAAGGAGATGGTGGGAGGTGTAGTTCAACTATCAACCAGGGTAATTTTAACCCTGTTGTGACATTTATTGCTGCCCTAAATTATCCCGTTTTTATATCACTTTTTCTGATACTGGCACTTACAGTTTACCAACAACCAGCATTCCTTACAAGAAAAAGTAACTTAAGAATCTGAATGTGTCAGTAATGAATATATACAAAAAGGTAAGATTTCTTGCCAACTGGCTGAACTTCAGACCCCATCATCCCTTACCACCTGGTTAAAGGCATAATTACATTAATTAAATAACATTCCCCCTTTAACCCTTTAACTTCCACAGATAGTGAATATACGATCTGTGGCTGTACCTTTAAAAAAAAAAAAAAAGTTTGCGGCGCTAGGGGCGATCGGGGGGAAGCATTCAACTGCCTCCCTAGCCCCCTCGATCCCCCCTCGGTTTCGTCCAAATCTGAGGGGTGAATCGGGAGGTATCCCTACCTTTATCTGCAGCAGCCGGTCCCACGAGGAGGAGGTCTTCTAAGCGGAAAGGGAGACCCCGGTGACGTCACAGAGCTTCCTCCTTCACCGGGGTCTTCCCTAAGAGTGGTAGGAGGCTGCCCCTGGTGGTCTAATGGAGGTACTGCAATGTTATCTCCATTCAGATCACAGTGCAGTACCTGGTATAGTAAAGCTGTCAGTGTGACAGCTTTACTATACTTTTTATGAATGGAACTCAAAGTTCCATTCACAAATAGGATTTTTTTTTAAGTCTTTGCTACTTAGCGAAGACTTAAAAAAAAAATGGGGACAGAGATCAAAATTTGGTGATCACTTCTGATCACCAAATTATGATCTTTGCCAATGAATGAATGAAAAATCACTTCCTGGAAAATGATTTCCGGGAAGTGATTTTTCCGATCGGATTTCGAACTGGAAAACATATATTCCAAGTTCGTTATCGTTCCCAAAGATGATTTGATGATCATCTTTGGGAATGATCCAAAAAAAAAAGGGGAAATGCACACAAAAAAAATCTTATAGTGATACACACACCTTTTTTTTTTTTTTTACCCTAAAACTATAAATTAGCAAAAAACTTTGTCTTCTCCAAGCTTCCTAATGTCGGTAAAGTAAACGCGGATCATTATTTGTTCGATTTCAGGGGAAACTAAGCCTATTTTAGTAGCACCCTTTGACATCTCTTATTTTTAATTTTTTCACAAAACCTCCTAAAAACACAAGATTCTTTGGATCACTGGGCTGGAATTCTTCATGTATGTATGAAGCTTGGCATCGTAACGTAGCGAAGGTGTGTAGATTCCAAAAATATATAGTTTTGTGTGGGGAATTTTCATGTTTCGGGACTGTTTCCTTAGAAAAAGTGTACGCTGTTCAAATTACAGAGCACTTTGATTTTTTCTTGTAATTGCATTTGTGCATGCGTCCCATTTGAGCAGTTGGTGGCCACGTCTCTGTGTGCATCCACGCATATGGCATAACTTTTGATTCAGAACAGTGGGAGATTGATATTTAGTGGGGGTTTATTGTGGGGGCATTTCCAAGTTTTGGCTGTTTGAAATTAAAGACAACTATACTCACCTCACCCTCGCTCCTCTTCCTCCATAGCTGCATAGTACCCAGGGTGAGGACCTAAAATCGCTAAGTCCTCACCGGTCTTTCCCTAACTCCTGCCTACTTACCGCCAAATTGCTTCGCCGACGCTCCATTCCTCGCTCTTCCTGCTTCAGTGACAGATCGCGAGGCAGCCAATAGGAAGATACGCTCTGCAAGGAGGCGTGTCTTCCAATTGGCTGCCTCGCACTGTCACTGACAGTAGAAGAGAGGTGGAACAGTGTGGATCGGCGAAGCAGTTTGCGGTAAGTAGTGCAGGAGTTAGGGAAAGTACCCAGGGTTAGGACTTAGCGATTTTAGGTCCTCACCCTGGGTACTATGCTGCAGTGGATCGGGGAAAGGTGAGTATAATTGTCCTTTAAGGCACTTTGATTTTTTCTTGTATTACACTTGTGCATGCGTCCCATTTAAGCTAGTTGGTGGCCACGTCTCTGTGTGCACCCCATATATGGCATACCGTTTGGATCAGGATATGTGGGAGATTGACATTTAGTGGGTTTTTGCTGTCAGCAGACTGTCCAAGTTCGGAGTTGGCTAAATATTTTCGCTGTTTCTGGGCCATCATGCATTCTCACTTTGTGGCTTTTCGCTTCCACGTCCACGTGTGTAACCACACATATGGCATACCGTTTGATTCAGGACATTTGGGAGATTGAAATTTAGTAACTTTTTTTTACATTCCATGGGGTTTTGGCATGATTTCTACCTTTTTGAATGTTGTTTGATGTTCATTTTTTTTGAAAATCTGGTAAAAGTGCAAACTTCTACGAAGAACTGCGCCCACACCATTGATGGTATGAATGAACGAACTACAGCGTTACATAGCTAAAGGTGTGCAGATTTCAGGAATATATAGTTTGTGGGGGGTCTTTTTGAGTTGGGGGGTGTTTTGTGGAAAAACAGCAGACTGTTCAAATTAAAAACTGCTGCTACTGACATTTAGCACTGGTCATGCTCTGGGTTAGTTGGTAGCCATGTCTCTGGGTACACCCATGAATGTGGCATACCGTTTTATTCTGGAGGGGTTAGGCTTTCATATTTGAGATGCGTTTGAACTTTCTTCCACAGTTTTTAGCTGAAATTCACATTTGATTTTGTCTCTGATTTTACAGTTGAGGGAAAAAAGGAAAATGTGAGAAAATAACTTACAATTGGATGAAGAGCTGCATCCGGGTATCTGCATTTTGATCGAAACTAACCTCACTCGTAAAATCTTGCGGGTGTGTAGTTTCTAAAAATATCTCACTTGTGGGGATATTTTAGTTAATTTGGTAGATATTTTATGTTAGCTGTCAGTAGTGGTTATACATTTTAATTTGGTGTAATATTCTTGAAGGTGCAGTTTTAGTTTGGGGGGGTCTCCTGTACAGGAAAAGTCAGGTTCCTACTCGGGAGTATCAGAGCTTTTAGAAACAGTAAGATTTTTGTGTGTAACCTTAAGATAACTATAAGTAATGGGAAAAATCCATGAAAATGTGCACATTTTTCATTTTTTTTTACATATTTTACCCATAATTCCAGTAAAATTTACAAAATTCTGTTACCATGTTAAAGTACACTTTGTGCTGAAAAAAACAATGTATAATATTCCTGATTCAGTGCAAGGTTTCCTACTGTAAAATTAGTCTAAAGCGATTAAGGGCAAAATCCTGAAAATTCTTCTGGCAGTTAACGCAAAAAAAAAAATGAAATTCTCCTGGCAGTGAAAGGGTTACTGCAGGTTTACATGTTTATGCCCGTCAAGCAGAAACATGTAAACCTGCATTAAAGCATTGAAAAATCCACAAGACGGTGGCTACCAATGTGGTGTGGGGGTATATGATATTACATATAGGAAAGTTGTATATGTATGTGTGTACTATGTCACTATTACCATTTAAATAACCATCCGTAAATGTATATAAAGAATAGCACTGACTTATATTATGTACAACACAAAATATAATAAAATACATAAATTTACTTACAGAGCTGAGATCCCTATTTCAACATGGAATGGTCAAATGGCAGCTTAAACCACACCCCTGTGTCTGCTCCATGTGAAAGGAAGGGTAATCCAAAAAAAGTTTCTGTCTGCTACACAGGATGTGACGTGTATTGTAATGGACATATACACCAAGGCTCCTTTTATACCACCTCCAGCATGCAGGTGGTGTCAGTGAGTGATAAAAGACAATACTTCCCTGCTCTCTATGGCTAGGAGGAGAGAAAGTGAAAGTAGATTGTGGTATGTTCTTTGGAGTGATATTGACTGCAACACAAGATCCTGTGTATAAGACCCTGTGTATAAGATCATGTTACCACCGGTTGGGAGGACATATTATTGGACAGACAAGATACCTTATTGGATACAAACACTGAGGTAACATAAGTTTACACCAACTTACAAGGACACACAATGTACAGGCCTGGTGGTGCACTATAGACAAGGAGACCCCTGATTACTGCATATGTTATGTGGTGAACCTGTTTATGTGCACTGTCTGCTTTGTGCCAGAGCACCAGAGTAACCCACTGTGTGCCATGCTACCCATAATCCTTCTACAAAGGAGTGATCTGGTACAAATTGGTGTTGCAGCGGTGCTGGTAATACCATTTATTCTCCCTGTTTTCTTTGTATATTTGTTCTCTGTATTAAGCTATGGAGGCTGCTACTGAAAGTATTGATTTAAATCCTCCTGTCCTTGTACCTGCAGATGAAATTCCCCAATTAGACTCCATAGCTCTACCAAGCCCAAACCTATTTTAAATGTGATCCATTTGATAGGGTAACTGGGGAGTGGACTGATTGGCTAGAACAATTTCAATTGGCAGCCACTATTAATGGTTGGGATGCCCCGATAATTCTACTGTGTGTGTGTGTGTGTATGTATATATGTGTATATATGTGTACATATGTGTATATATGTGTATATATATATATATATATATATATCAAACCTTTATTTTAAATTACTTTCAGATGCGGTGCAAGCAACGAAGGGTGATTACGTATCCATTTTAACTTTAGTGCAGGTAATCACCCTTCGTTGCTTGCATACTTGTTCGTGATATCTAATTAATTTATGCTTATATGTATAGTTGAGTGCTGGAGACTTCTGTGTAATGTATTAATTGCCGGTACTCCTTTGCACCGCATCTGAAAGTAATTTAAAATAAAGGTTTGAGCTGCATATTCTTGTATTTGTAGATAATAAAGGGCAATACGGCTAAGCTCGATTTTATATGCTTTGCTCCCTGGGTAAATTTATTCCCCCGCCCCTTTAAGGCAGTCCAGATAAAAAGAAGGTTTAGAAGCTCTGTAAGCTCCCATGATTCCTTGGTATAGGTCATACTAAATAAAGAGAGAAGCAGGTATGGTCTTGTTCCCCCAGGGATTGAACTTTACTCATTAGGTTAGGACTGATGCTGGGATACTGCCTTGAAGTGGCGCATCAGCTGACGCAAGTTTGTACAAACTATGTAACTAAACGTATCCATTTTAACTTTAGTGCAGGTAATCACCCTTCGTTGCTTGCATACTTGTTCGTGATATCTAATTAATTTATGCTTATATGTATAGTTGAGTGCTGGAGACTTCTGTGTAATGTATATATATATATACACACACACACATTCTACACACACAGGCTTAATCAGATCTATAGAAACTAGCTAGAGAAGGAATTTACAAAAAACATCACCAAAAAAAAAAGGTAAAAGAACCTTTATTAATTACAGCAAACAAATGTAGATACCCAGGCAGAAGGTCCTTAAGTGAATTCAAGTGGCTCAAAATTGTGTGTAGGGGGATCACCACACTCCCAAAAACTTATAAGGCAAATAGGAACTGTATTCACACAAGGGCCAATGAGCGGTGCTCACAATTATTTATTGGAGAAAACAGCACTAAATGTTTCAGACCAGTGTGGTCTTTCCTCAGGTGCAATTACAGACATATCACCCCAACACCCTTATATACATACGCATCATCAGCTCCCTCTAGGGACCAGATGTGCAAATAACATTGTTCTTTATACATACATGATACAAAATAGACACTACTATACATTGTACAGTCTGTCCCAAAAATTGAATTTTACCGCACCCTTACATGCCCTAAATCTATCCCAGCAGCACTCCCTATGGATGAAATTACACGCTTCCATTTCTTCCATATTAAGGAAAAGCTCTTACAAGAAACAAGGAGAATTAAATCCTTTCCAAAACCATATACAGTTTACAAATTCTTAGCTGATCTTTCAGCAGCAGCTACCAATGCCAGGAAACTATTCACCCCAGTTACTTTAGTTCTAAGACACAATCAGATTCCTTACAAATTGGGATTCCCAGTTAATTGTTAACAGAAATGGAGTTTATTAATAATTTCCCTACATCTCAAGAAGCAGAAAAAATAATCACACAATGGAACTTACAAAGCCCAGCTCCATCTCCTAACCGCTCCTACACAAGATTCACCCCAAATAAAACAGACAAAGAATGATCTATACCAAATTCTTCAAAATGATAATTATCCAAACCAATGTGCTCAAAATCAATATTTGTATAAAAAGATATACAAACTTTGTTAAACATATAAAAGGAACAATTATTTTTTCGGATGCCTACCATAAAGACTCAAGTATAAGCAAATCCGAGTATAAGCTGAGGTACTTATTTTTACCTAAAAAAATGAGCAAAAGAAATTGACTTGAATATAAGCCGAGGGTTGACTTTCTCCCATAGGCAGCCCCATAGATAGTTCCACAGAAAGTACTATAGAAAGTCCCATACACAGCCCCATAGAAAGCCTTAAACACAGACCCATAGAAAGTCCAATAGACAGCCTCATAGAAAGTCCAATAGACAGCCCCATAGAAAGCAGTAAACACAGCCCCATAGAAAGTCTAATAAACAGCCTCATACACAGATGTGCCCTGCATACCTTTCATTTAGAGAACATAGTTGAATCCTGTTACTCGTTTTTCCATTTCCTTGCAGTCTGGACTGATCTCAGTGAGCAGGACAACTACCCAACTCACCGAAATCAAGAGGACTCCTTGTGTTACAGGGTACAGCTTTTGTTCTCCCGGGGTTAAGTGTTTTTGTCCAGCTGCTCCTACAAGCATCCAGAACAGCCCAGACCTGAGTATAAGCTGAGGGGAGACTTTCAGGATGATTTTAAAGGTAGCATTTCTCGGCTTATACATTCAAAAATGTAATATTAACACATTTTCATCATCCTGGTTTTTCATTTCTTTTTTTTGGGGGGGGGGGGGTTAGATGTTTAAATCCGATTGCGCAAATGTTTTTACACCGAAAAAGTATGTGAAGTAATATACTAAACTTTATTGCTATAAATGTTATATGCCAGTCAAATATATAAAATACTATACCAAAGATATATTATATAAGATGAACACTCTATAAAACGCTGTTTTATTACAATAGTTCTAAATGCATGGAATATGCACACCAGACTTTTCTACTACCCAGAGTGGTTAATACTGAGTATATGAAGCAATATACTTACTTGTCTCCCTCCCTCTCTCTTGTTCCCTATTTTTGCCCCTACTCTAACATTCCTTTACCTTCCTACTGAGTACAAAAGCAATATATCAAGAGGCTCTATTATATAAGTGTTTTTATTATATATAGACTGTACATTTATTCTACATTGTGGTATATGGAGTAATATACTAAGCCTTAATACTATTTTACAAAAGTTTAATATATGCGTGTATTCCTATAAATATAGCATATAAGATTATTTTTCCTCCTCATCTTTTTCTTACAACTGAGTATAAAAAAACAATATACTAGGTGGTTCTATTATATTTGCTCTACATTTATTGTATAGTGTGGTATATAAAATAATATACTTAGCCTTAATCCTAACAAATTTATAATATAGGTTCGATGTGGGTATTTATTCCCATAAATATTGCATAGTACCATGCAATATATCTTTCTTATTTAAATCTGGATTCATCTGATCATGGCAGAAGTGGTACTAGCCTTCTACTTTTTAGTGGGAATTACCAGAAAATCCCTCTAGACTTAAATGTTTAGCCTATTTGGCTTTCTTTTCTAAATTTGTATTGTTAATTTTGTTCTCCAAGGTTTTTTTATCCTTTCCAAGAAAAGTCAAATATTTTGAGTACAATTTAAAATACGCTTTATTACAAATCAAAACAAACATATGACACTCAAATACATACACATAACATCAGAGGTCTCAATTCCCCTTAGCGTAGACACATCCTATGGTAAGAAACACTGCATGAAAAAAAATACATTATACTTAATTTATATGCTTTAAACCAACATCAAACTAAATTAAAAAAAAAAACTATACAAAAAGCCAAAACTTTAAATAACACATATATTTATAATCTGAGATTTCAACATCATTATTGACCCACATATGAGCACTACAAGCTTACATAAAACATGAAATACTAACATATCCCAATGCTTTTCCTCTGAAAATCTTTATGATTCTTAGAGAACTTACCACCTATCAGAAAAAGATTGTACATATTATTCCAACTCCCATAACAAAAACTCTGTCACACAAATAAATGGACACTAAGGTCTATTAAAAAAAAAAAATTCTACCTTGGTTCAATCATGCTCCTCTGTTACTCATATTATCTGATTATTATTATGGAGAATGAATCCAATCCTATTATCATCACCAAATAGACAATCCTGAGACAACACAAGAAGATTCATTAATTTCCTAAATTGGGCAGAATATAAAAATATCACTTTGCTTTTTATTACTTTAGATACTAAAAGGGAATTTTATAGGGTAAATTGTCTCTATAAAGTTTTAGATACATTTAAAATTCCTTCCTCTTTTAAAACTGCAATATTAGTTCTATGTTGAAACCCATCAGCTTCAGTTTTTGCCTCAAATATAATGTCAAAACCATTTGACAAATCTAATGGTTCTAGGCAATAATATTTGCACAGATTGTGGAACCCCTAGCTCAACTAATATGATCAAACAACATAATATTTTAAAGTAGCCCTTTTCGTTGATGACATTATTTGACAATCACCAACCCTATCACTTCAATGATCCATATAAACACGGTCTGTATATACAACTACAAAATAAACTCCTCAAACTTCACAAATACGCTCCATTAAAATGTGCATTTTCGGGTGTGTTTTGTGATTGCGTTTTGCGTTCTGCATTTTTTATCACAATCGCATGCGTTTTCAAATACTTATTGAAAAAACGCATGCGCAAATGCAACGAAATTGCACATGAAATTGCATGCAATTGCAGTGTGGCCGTACCCTTACAGAGAGCTCTATTCATTACCCCGTCGGGAGGGTTTGATTAGGGGAGTATATTTTATGGTATAGATATATAGGCATATTATGTGGGTAAGACTGTGTTTGTATATAAACACAGTCTTGGAAATAAACACAAGAGACATCTTGGAAATGGAAGCAGCAACTATTATAATAAAAGGAATGGAGGGACATGACTATGTTTTTATTAGAGAAGCAACATTTGCGTGGGGATATGATCACTTTGTACAAATATATTCAAATATACTAATGGGTCACACAATAAACTCCCTGGTGCATTGTTTACTAATAGGTCATATCAGCAGACTTGTGGACATCCTTTAAGATTGGAAGAAAATAAGTTCTTTCTTCGTGTTAGGAAAGGTTTCTTTACAGTGAGAACGGTAAAAATTCCAGCAGATGTGGTAATGGCAAGTTCATTGAATAGCTTTTAAAGTGGGCTAGATATGTTTCTAAAACTAAAAATTATTGAGAATTACTGGTATTAATATACATACTGCAGTTCTGGTTGATCCAGGGATACTTTCCAATTGCCATTTTGAGTCAGGAAGGAACCCCCCTTTTTTTTTGCCTTAGCTTTTTTTTTTTTTTGCCTTCCTCTGGATCAAGTGTTAGGTTGGGTAAAAAAGGAGGGTGAAAATGTTGGACTTGATGGACGCATGTCTTTATTCAACATCAATTACTATGTTACTATGTAGCCAATTAAAAACTAATATATTTATACACACATTTACCACAATATAAAAGGAAATAATAAAATGTATCTCCTCAGTATTGTCAAAAAAGAAAGCTAAATGGGCTAATATAAGCTACTAATATATCAGGACTACATAAATAAATGTATAAAAGAAGATTAGCTCTGCCATGTGTTCAGTAGAGGACTTATCTCGGGATCCATATTTTGTTAATACTTAAACAAGATTTAGACTTGGACAGAAAGCTAACTTGACACTTTACTAGAAGGCAATACCTGATAATAAACGAAATACATTAAATCTTCTGTTTGCTATGACATGATTATCATCCCCTGTATACTGATCCAGGTGTATCTGAGGTATTCTTTGGGGGATTTGTTTCCTCCTCTGAGGAGCCCCACAAATTATCATGACCGATTGAATAATGTTTGCTGGCTGCCTCTCTGCCACGAAGACCTTAATTGTCCGGAAAGCCATCCTTTTTGTAGATAATCTTGATTAACTTTTTTACATTTATTGTTCTTAAAGGCAATGATTTTGTTTTTATATTTATCAACTTATTCCTGTAATATTATAAGGCAGTCACTGGATTTATCATTTTGAAGGGCAACCAAGACTACTCAAACATTTTTATATCATTTTTTTTATTTTAGTTAATTCTTTTCCAGATTGATCAATGCACTTGATCGAAGCACTCATTTTAGAAACACACACCCCAGGTCAGAGTTTCAAATCCCAGACTTACTTGTTTTTTCCCCCATTATGGTACTAGCAAAAGATAAAGTTTCTACATACACTAGTGTTCCACATAGTAGCTCTATTGGGATATAAAGCTTTGCTTTTAGCAAGAAAGAGTATATGATTTTACAGGTTCAATTCCCCAGACTTTTTATTTTTTTCTGAAATGTTTCTAAAATCCATGATAGAAATATTACATTTCTGTAAACATATCTAAAGCAAAGAAACAAAACATTGTTAGGGACAAGAGCATTAAAATGTTTCCACAAAAACTGCACTCAGGGAGAGGGATGATCTCTGTGCTGTTATATGCTGGGCTGTCAGCTTCTAGGAAGCAAGGCTGCAGCTTCCTTGTTATGATCTTTTGAGCACTACAGAGCATGGAAACTGTACTGCATACACTTGGTTTCACTCAGATAAGGTGGATTATAGGAGGTGACCCCTAGTACCCACAGGTTAATTTTATAAATCACCCACCAGCCACAGCAAAGGCAGAGATTAGACACAGCTTGTTGTATGTTTGTGAATGTACTCTTTCTATTGGGACAATATTGTCTAAATACTTTAGTTCCTCTTTAAGCTGGCCATGCACTACTAGTGTACCTTTTAATATTTCTGTGATGTTCTGACAGCAACCTGGCCTAAATATTGTGATTGTAATTTTGATCATAATAATTATAAACAAGCATCATGCGATCATAAACATGAATGTTGGCAGGTAAGCAAGTGCTGGACATGTCTGGATGGTGAAGTGGAAATAGCATAGATTGGTGCAGGAGGAGTGAAAATGGCAGCTGTACCTTGGTGAAGCACGGACCGTTGTAAAATCAATTGCCAAGTAGGATGAGCAGCCTCTGTTGAAGTAGGTCAAGGAGTTTCTGTCTAAGTCCCAGGTAAGCCAGAGATTATTGCATTTCCAGCGTCCATGTTGCGGTTTTGTTTCCACTTTATATTTGCTACCAAGTTGAAACTTTTGTTACCAGCATCCGTTTGGATATAAGTTACTGTATTGTGTTGCTGTTAAAAGGATGGAACTGCACTACTTTATTTCTGCCTAGACCTCAATGGCTTTCAGCACTTAGCCACTTTATTAATCCAGCACTTTGTTTCGTGCCATTTGGAAGAGACCTTGCACATTATTTATCTACAGTATTTACTCTATTCAGTTGAGGAAGCCCGGATTTATAATATTATTATTTATTATTATATATATTATTCTGTGCCAATAAATCATTATTTAGAATTTGGATTATATATATATATATATATATATATATATATATATATATATATATATTGGGTCTCAATGTTCAGCTATAGGAATAAAGGGTCGTTTGAACTGGATGAATTGGTTTGCAGCCAGTAAGTCCTGTGGGGAGCCTATTGGAACATGGATGTCAACAGCAGAATAGGAAGGAGGTAAATGTGTTGTGACATTTACCAAATTGTACCTCATTAAAGTAAAAGGTCCTTTTTTATGGAAAATGATTCCAGAATGCCATCGGCAGCAAGAGAGGTTACCAGGTCAACACTTTCAGGGGGATTTACGGGAAATGTTTTTAGGGTGAAAGTCACGCTAACTGACTTTGCATCCCCTAGTTTGCAAACCTATTTACCAGAGGCTTTGTGGCTCAGTAAGCATAAATACTGTATTTAACTCCAGCTGATAGCAGGAGAAATAACTGGGACAAATTAAACAGACAGATAAAAAGATAAATCACACAAACAGTAATATGGCCTAGCCTATAACTAGCCCCTGCTAAACATTTCCCCACTGTCCAGAAGGCCACCTGTCCTCCTCTAAATGTTCCTCCCCTGTCTTTGTCTTTGGGGTGCACCCTTAAGTATTGCACAATACTGTTTGTAATCCACAGGTAATTTGTTTGTCTTTTTACACAAGGCCTTCCTATTCGTAGTTCCAAGCCAAGGGAAGTTTGTATCTGGCAATGTCCCGTAATATACAAAATGTCACCGGTATGCACTATGATGCAGCAAAGCTGCGCTTACAGTACCTCGGTTGCTTTAAGCAGCCTTTCCACGCTTCCTTCTGGATCAACAGAACTTTCCATGGCCAAACCGCTCAGACAGGAAATAGTTCGCTGCAAAGCTGTCCTGAGGTACAGTCGTAAGGAGCCCCAATTCTCTCACAGACTCCACAGAGATCTCCTCTCCCACCCCCAACGGTTCCCCTGGCCTACAGCTCCTACCATGCTCTGCCGACCCCACCCTCTACTACTAATTTTTTTTTGTTTGTCCCCCTCCCTGGCACTGTAACTTGTTCTTTTCCCTTTGCTGCCATTTACTGACTGAAGTGAATAGTACAGGTAACTAAATACAAATATATTGTAGAACATGGCTCAATATTCCTTACACTAGGACAGAATGTGGAGTATTCTGCTAATAAAATAGAAATTAGTTTTTGCACTGCAGTTCTGTAGTTCCTGCTGACTCAAGGAAAACAGATTGCATCATCCAAGCTTTCTTAAACATATTAAAGGACAACTCCACCCTCATAAGAACATCTTTTAGAAAGAATGGCCTCTTTAAAATATGTTGATATTTCATAGTTTGTCCTTTGAATTCATTACTGTATGCCTGCTATGCTTCTGGATGCCTCATGGAAACTGAGCACTTTAGAAACCTGTACTGAGCCTGTACTGAGCTTGGGCATGCTCAGAAGGGGCAGATAGGAGATAAACATTCAGTCATTGGCTGTGATGTCAACTGTCAAATCCATAACTGACAGTTGTTAACTAGAACAACCAAGAAGCAGAAACAGGGGGAACAGGACATTGTGCAGGATTTCAGGTTAGACATATATATTTCAAATTTCAAACTTTTTGGGGGGTCATTTACCTGTATATAAGTTTTCATTTTGGGGCTGGACTTGCCCATTAAATATTCTGCAGTACCATTAGAAGCAGGGTGATATGGTGAAGTCAATGTTTGCTTAATGCCATTTTGTTTAAAACTAACATGTAAAGTGTGAGGTCCATTGTCAGAAACATGTTGTTTAATAGTTTTATCACTGGTACTTACTTGCATGGGTAATACTTCTTACCACTTGGAATAGCTATCTATAAACACCAAAAATTCCTGCTTGTTTATTTCTGCATAATCCACATGAATTCTCTAGCATGGTCATGTGGACCAAGCTCAAGGGCAAAGATGTGCTGTAGTGGGCTGATTCTGTATACATGCACATATCCTAATTGAGGCTGTAAGGAGACATACTTACCTTCTCCGTCGCTCCGGTCCCTCCAAGATGGCGGCGCCCAGTCTCCCGTCGCACCGACGTCAGCGCGCCATGCGCGTGACGTCACAAGGGTGCGACGGCACGTTGCGTGACGTAAGTGACGTCACGGAAGTGCGCCCGGCGGCGCGAAGATTCAAAAAGAGCCGGAAACTGCAGGCAGATGCCCGAAAATAGCATCGCTTGCCTGTTCAGCCGTGCTGGGTTCCCTGATTCGATTTGTACCTATTGGATTCCTGTCGTGCCTCTCCTGTTTCCCCATTACCCTTGCCTGTGAACTTTGTGCCTGGATAATTCTATTTTCCCTGGACTTTATTCTGCTATCTATATCTGTGAGCTGATTCCTGTGGCTTGCCGTGCTGGTGGTGCCGATTTCCTCGTTGGTCCTGACTTCGCCTGTCCTACAGGTAATCATTACAGAGGCCAGGCAACAACAAGAATCCAAAAGCTTGTGAAGTTCATGCAATAGCCTCTGCTAGTATTTTGGGGGTATGGTCACTATCATTACAACAGTTAACATCCTTGTTCAATGGAAAGCTCATGGTGTAAACATCTTGTCAGAAATTAAGTAAGGCCAACCATTGGCAGTATTGTAAAAAAAAGAGCATTGTGACTAGTTGCAGCATGTTCACCCTTAAAAACTGGAATAAAATCTAGCTTATTGAATATAGTAAGTAGAGTACTGTGATGTATTTGTGTTGTTGCAAAACCAATCCAGAACTTGAATTGCCCAAGGACATCAGTCCCCCAGCCCCCTTTATGAATATCTGACTCTGGTGAGGACAAGCATGCTTAGTAATCCCTATGAAGGCAGACATTGGAAGAGCGAATGCAGTTTCACCTATTCAACTGTCACTATCCAGATACGAAAAACTATCCTACATTACTAACTGAGAAGGTGTTGATATGCATGGTCACTGACGAAGAAAAGATGAGCGCCATGCCATTGGAGAAGCCAATCCCTACTTTGCCAACCTCACTGCCATTTCCCAGGAGGGATAAGAGATAGTGAGGAGAAGAGAGGGGTTGTTAGAGAAAGAGGAAAGGAAAGAGGGGGGAGGGATCTTTAATGCAGGGTTTACATAGTAGTTTACATAGTTGTGAATAAACACACATGTCATTAAGTCCAACTTTTTTTTTTTTAAAAAAAAACCCTTCCTAAGAGTTGATCCAGGGAAGACAAAAAACCCAGCTAAAAAAAGGGGAGGAGGGTGGGGATTCCTTCCTGACTCCAAAGGGAAATCGGAAAGTTCCCTGGATTAACCAGATTACATATATGTATTAATACCAGTAATTCTCAAATATTTTTTAGTTTAGAAAACTTATCTCCGAGGGCCACCATTTTTAAAGATATTCATGAACTTGCCATTACCACATGTGACTAGAAGACAGTTCCACAGTTTCACCGCTCTCTACATCTATGTAAGAAACCTTTCCTAACCTGAATATGAAACTTCTTTTCTTCCAACCTAACAGGATGCACTATTCGTGGAACCGAAGAACCAGAGTTATTGAATGGCCTATTAATTATATTTGTATAAGGTTATGATACCCACGCAAACGTCGTTTCCAAGTAAACAGCCCTAACTTCTAAATCTTTGCCAGCAATTTAAGGCCCCTCCATTCCCCTTATTAATTAGTTGCCTCTTCTTCTGAAATGCTTCCATTTCCAAGATGTCCTTGTATATGGGATTCCAAAACTTGCACTGCATATTCCAAATGAGGCCTTACAAAGAGGGAGAATAATATTTTTTCTCTCTTGAATCTATTCTTCCTTATACAAGACAAATCTTGCTAGCTCTAGCTGTGGCTGTCTTGCATTGTTTGCAACAGCTAAGTCTGTTATCCTACCAGAACCCCCAAATCTTTTTCCATCAGGATGCACTTGCACATCATTTGAGTTTCCAAAGCTTGCATAGTTTAGTGTCATCAGCAAACCACTGAGACCTGCTCTCAATGCCCCCCCTTCTAAGTCATTTATTAAACAGATTAAAACAGAAGCGGCCCAGAACCAGAACCCTGAGGGTACTCCGCTAATAACTTTAGCCCACATAGATGTAACTCCATTTACCACCCACTCTCTGTTACGATCCACTAACCAATTCTCTATCCATGAACAAATGTTTTTCTTAGGCATCAGTCCTCAGTTTAACATTAGTCGCCTATGTGGACAGTACAGTATCAAAAGCTTTCGCAAAATCCAAGTATACCACATCCACTGCTGTGCCTGAATCTAAATTCTACACACTTCCTCATAAAAAACAATAAAATTGTCTGGCATGATCTATTTCTCATAAATCCATGCTGACTACTACTAATAAGATGAGCTCTGAGACAAAGTCAAGGGATATGATCACGTAACAACGTTTCCAGCACCTTCCCTACCACTGATGTTAGGCTAACAGGTCTATAATACCAGGCTGTGAAACGACTACCTTTTGATATTGGAATACATTGCTTCCAATCCAGCGGACAACACCCAGACCAAAGTGAATCTGAAAAGATGAGAAACCGTGGTCTAGATAGAGAACTAACAAGCTCTTTTAAAATCCGGTGATGCAATTCATCTGCCTGGGCTTTATTGATATTACTTTGTCTAATTGTTTCTGTTCTGAGGATATGCTCCGTCAGCCAATGTGAATACTCCTCATTTCTCCCCTGCATATTATTACAAACCCTGCTGAAAGGACTAGGATTCTCTATAGTAAAAACCGATGTAAAAAAACGGTTTAGCAGATTAGCCCTTTTGGGCATCCTCTTAAACCATCTCAGCCCCATTGTATAATTGTACCACATTCTCCGTCCCCATCTTTTAACAAATTAATACTGTACTTTAAAAACATTTTGGGGTTGAGTCGCTTGTTAGGCTCTCCGTATTTCATTTTCATTTTAGCTAGTTGCTTTTCTTGCACTCTTATTACAGCTTTTATACTATGTGTAAAGACTGTTCCGTTCCCTCTAATTTCAAAATTTTCAAAGCCTTTTTCTTTTTTTTCCATTTCCCTTTTACTGAGAATTAAGCCATGAGGAGTGGACCTAATTTTTTACACTTACTAAAGGTACAATTTAGAAATGTTTATGTTTAATATTCCCTTTAAAAGTGGTCCTACATCTGCTCAGTATCTTTACCTAGAAACAATTTCCCCCAGTCTATTAGCAGGATTGATTCCTTTAACAGCATTCTTAAAGTTAAGTTTTTGTTAAACCCAGTGCAATTTTTTTGCAACCTATATTAAAGGGCATGTCCACCCCCAAAACATAACTCCCACCCCACTACTGGCCCCATCATGTAGTGTAGCTTAATCCTTACCTCACATCCCAGCTCCATCTGGTTCTCCTGTGAGTCCCCACAACAAAGTCCCAAAAATGCCCCACCAGGAGGATAGCAGATCCATATAGGACTCTGCCTCCTACTGGCCTCCGGGAGAAGTTTGGCATGGGTTACTGCAGCCCTTCTCCCCCTCCCTTTCCTCCCTCTTAGGATTCCCTCCCCCTAGTGTAAATCCCTTTTGTATATCAATCCCTGTCCCCCCAGCCCCAACCGCTATGTTTATTTTATTAGAAAGTCCCCAAACTTTACTTACCTCCCCTCTTTCCTCGCCGCAAACTGAATGACTGGCAGCGCGTCCGTGATTGGCTGCCGCTCAGCCAATCACAGACGCGACTGCCTGTCCCGCCCCTCTGCTTGCATTTTCTGCAACAGAGGGCCTGCAGCGCGGCGGAAGGAAAGAGGGAGGTAAGTAAAGTTTGGGAACTTTCTAAAAAATAAATATAGAGGTTGGGGTGGGGGGACAGGGGGATTGATATAACAAAATTCTTTTAAGGGTGGACATACTTTAAAATGACACTATATCATGTGACACTATTCCCAAGTTCATTACCTTCATTTCCAAATGAGCTCAGGGTTATTAGATATCACCAGATCCAACCAACGAATTCTGTCTAGTAGGAACATCTGTGAAAACTACCATCTGTGAAAGAAAATGCTTCTATAGGAATTTAAGAACTTTTACCTTTTGAGGTGCTGGCAGTTCCTACTCCAATTTATGTCAGGGTAGTTAAAATCCCCCACAACCAAAATATACCCCGTACCAGCAGCCTTCGCAACTGCACATGGAGATTAATTTCCACCTCCTCCCCAGCATTTGGTGGCTTATAACATACCCCAACAATAATTTACCACCTCTTGCACCTGTACACAGCTCTACCATATTGCTTCTGCCATATCGTTTATACCCCCCCATCTATTCAATCTTTTAGATTTGGCTTCAATTCCTGTTTAGCTACATTACTCCTCCTCCTTCTTATTAACTCTGTCATGTCATTAGGAGTATCCTTTAATATTTACTGTCCAGTCGGTGTGAATCATTTAGCCATGTTTCTGCTATGCCGATCACATCATATCTTTCCTTTTAAAGCTATTAGTTCTGTTCCCCAGTTTTTCCAGCAGACTTCTTGCATTTGTAAACATTCATTTTAGATTATCAATTGATTTACTTCCATACTTGTACGTATGTGCTATGCTGGCCCTCCCCCGTCTCCACCCTCTGTTGTGTCATTTAGCCCCTGATCCCTAACTTCTCTATTTACCCCTGTTGTAGTTCAACGTAACTTCCCCCCATACCTAGTTTAAAAAAACTTCTCCAACCCCCTAGCCATTCAGAATGGATATCTAAAGATATAAGGGAACGATCAACACAAAAAACGATACAGTGATAGTTGGTAAGAATTACAGTTTCCAGTAATGGGCAATTAAAAAAAAAACTAATTTCCAAGTTTAATATTTTTAATGTACCATAATGCCTAAAGAGCATGTCCACCCTAAAATGGTATTTTTAATTAGATTCCCCATGGGCTCACAGCCCCACCGCTATATTTTTTTTTTTAAAAGCCCCCCAAACTCTACTTACCTACCCTCTTTCCTCCGCCGCGCTCCCGGCCCTCTGCTTGCGAGAAAATGCAAGCAGAGGGGCGGGGACCGCAGCGCGGCTGTGATTGGCTGAGCGGCAGCCAATTACGGACACGGCTGCCGGTCTCAGTGCAGCGGAGGAAAGAGGAGAGGTAAGTAAGAGTTGGGGAGAGCTTTATAAAGATAAAAATATAGCGGTTGGGGCTGAGAGCCCAGGGGGAATCTTACATATTAAACATTTCACGCTAGGGGGAGGGAATCGGGAGAGAGGGGGGGGGAGAAGGGCTGCAGTAGGCATGGCACAAAAATCCACCTGAGGCAAGGTAGGAGGCAGAGCCTGCTAGCCTCTGGTGGCATTTTTGGCACTTTAGGGGGGGACTAAAGGAGAACCCTATGGAGCTGGGATGTGAGGGTAAGGATTTAAACTACACTACATGGTGGGGGCCAGTAGTTGGGGGGATTATAGTTATGGGGGTGGACATGCCCTTTAAAGAGACGACGGACCACGTCTCAGCTGTGGCCATGTGATTTACATTGTCGCAAAATGTTCAAGCATATGATTGTGGTTAATGGGTATGTCCAACCCCCAAACAAAAATTTCATATATAATACAACACCCCCCTATACCTAGAAATCCTAAACCATTCAATTTGGTCTGGCCCATTTGCTGATTCCATGCTTGGAAAAGGCACGGAAAACAGCAGTAAAAGGCAGTTGAGGGAATGAGGGATGGTAAGTATATTAGGAGACGATTTGGGTGTTTTTAATCTAGCCAGGTCTAGGTTTTATATTATATCTGAAATTATTGTTTGGGGGGTGGACTAATAAACTGCCTGACTTAACTCTGGCTAATGAACTGGTGTACTGGTTTAAACATAGGACAGTTGATGGGATGATAGGTATATAACTATTAAAGTTTAAAGCCGAGCAAAACATTAATTGCTCTTCTTTAGCTTCCTTTAAAATACACATCTCTAATGAGGCAGAGTGTAGACATTTGTTCTCAGGTGGGGCCTCTGGTGGGTAAGGGAAAGAAAATTCTCATATAGGAAATTTAAGAACTTTATACCTTTTGAGGTGCTGCAGCTCCTACTCCAATCTATGTCAGGGTAGTTAAAATCCCCATAACCAGAACATGCCCCATACCAGCAGCCTTCGCCAACGGCATATGGAGATTCATTTCCACTTCCTCCCCTCTCCACTGTAGTATTGTGAATGGATCAAAGGGATCCATTTACAAATAGAGATTTTTTTTTACACTAGTGAAAGGCTTTAAAGCGCAGTTCTGATCACCTACATATTATTTTTGCCAATGGAAAAAATAAATCACTTCCTGGAAAAACGCTTTCCAGAAGTGATTTTTCCGATCGGAGTTGGACTTCAAAAATGGCATGATGCCTGTATACCACTTTTATTATCATCATAGTGATCCATCAGATGATAAAAAAATGAAAGTGAAACAGTTACAAATCACTTAAAATCTTAAAGTGATACACACAGTTTGTGGGGCACTTTCATTACAATGTTCTTTACTTTCCCAATAACCACCAGTGTCTCTTTCACATAATTCAACTGTTCCTTTGACTGTTATACACCAGTTCCAGTTATCCGCTTTCTATCAGCATATCTATCACGGGATTATCTATATAATAAACAAGGCTCTGGCATTTCAATGGGGAAGTGCAGTGGCGAGAATCTATATAATCAGTCGCTCAGTGATGTCACTGAGTGGACTTCCTGTATTCCACGGCCCTCCCCATTTTCTCTCCCTGCCTGTTTAGTAATCGAGATAACAAGCCGTTTTTGTACACAGACTGTCTGACTGAATTACTGTGCTGATAAGGAGGAGCGCGTGGCCGAGTCAATAATTCAGTCAGTCAGGGTTAGAGACATGTTATTGGCTTTTATCTACATTACTAATACAGGGAGGGAGAGAGAGACAGAGTGCCTGTGCTGGATTTCTTTTTTGACCTTATGTTATCATATGGAATAATACGCTACCTACAGAAAAATATGGATATTACTTCCCTCGGAGTTCCTGCCCTCTATAAAAATTTGGCCTAACGGCTCATGTTTTATATGGTAGGGAACTCCTTGGTAGCATAATATCCTTATATTACACTGTAGGTAGCGATTATCCCATATTCTCTATTACTAGGCCTACCTGTGCCCCCAACCCCTGTACATTTTGAATTTACTAAGTGTTTAGCCATAGCCACAACCGAAAGCCAAGCCAACCTCGCTGCAGCAGCTAGCTACGTGCGCCACCTAATACAGATGGGAAATGCCTTTTTACTAAGTTTGCCAAAAACCCTACAAGCACCCCTGCTGCCCAGGCTGAAAATCAGAAAAAAAAACTTCAAACCGCTGTTGATGTAATGCTTCTATTACTGTGACAGTGTGGGGCAGGACTTATAGGAGCCCAGAGCACAGCAATGAATGTGGGTCTCAGAGAACAGAAACCAGACTAGTAGCCCCCTCTCCCCTCCCTCCCCTCCCCTCCAACACATTCCCAGCCAAGGCAGCAGATAACCTCACACAGTATCTCCCAAAACTATAGTAATGGCTTCATGACCCGGCCTGTCCCCTCTCCTTCAGCCTCTGGTGCTGAATCTCCCAGTCTGAACTAAATCCAGCAGCAGAGGGGAGGAGGTTCTATCCTGTGATCCGATCAGGCGCAGCCCTGGCCCTACCAGTGCCGGCAGTGTCAGTTCTCATTAATTTTTTTTTTTTTTTTTAAACTAACTTTATTCATACATGAAACAGCTGGCTGGGGACAACACCAGGACTGTAAATCCGGAACAGTTGGGAGCCGCTCCGCCCACGGGGAAAGAAGGTGAGGGGGGATGTAAATGTTTGCCGAGGTGGTTGGCTGAGAGAAATACTGTAGCTGCAGTCAGTGAGTGTGATGTAAGCTGCTGTTTCTTACTACTTAAAGTGATAGTAGCACTGGAAAATACACGTTTTTTGAACAGACTGCCATTAAACATAAAGGTCATACGGACATTACATACTATCAGCAGTTTCACGGAACTGTCTAAATTCACGGACTAACCCTGCAGTGGACAGGAAGTGGCCAGTGGTAAAGCAGAAGATGAGCCTGTGAATATGTGGGTGGCAGGTGCGAGATAAGGAAGTAAGTTATTGTTACTGGTAGAATTGCTGTTATTAGGGGAAAATTGTATTTAACTCCCGCGTCTCAATCAATGCCTTAAAGGAACAGTTCACTTTTCCAGTGATCAATTCCTTTAAAGGGTATGTCCACCTAAAATAAAATAATTATATAAGATTCCCCAAGGGTCCCAGCCCCAACCGCTATATTGTATCTTAGAAAGCCCCCCAAACTCTACTTACCTCCCCTCTTTCCTCCGCCGCGCTCCGGCCCTCTGCTTGCGAGAAAAATGCAAAGCGGAGGGGCGGGACCGGCACGCCGCGTCTGTGATTGGCTGAGCGGCAGCCAATCACGGACGCGGCTGCCGGCAGCTCACTTGCGCGGAGGAAAGAGGAGAGGTAAGTAAAGTTTGGGGAGCTTTCTAAAGATACAAAGTAGCGGTTGGGGCTGGGAGCCCTTGGGGAATCTTATATGTTAAACATTTTAGCTAGGGGGAGGGAATCGGGAGGGAGGGGGAGAAGGGCTGCAGTACGCATGCCAAAAATTCTCCCGGAGGCCAGGTAGGAAGCAGAGTCCTATATGGACTCTGCTAGCCTCCTGGAATTCTCCCGGAGGCCAGGTAGGAAGCAGAGTCCTATATGGACTTGCTAGCCTCCTGGTGGGCAGTTTTTTTTGGACTTTGGGGGGGGGACTACAGGAGAACCCTTGGAGCTGGGATGTGAGGGGAAGGATTAGACTACACTACATGGTGGGGCACAGTAGTTGGAGGGATTATAGTTTTGGGGGGTGGACATGCCCTTTAAGGTCTAAAGCCTCGTACACACGTTGGATAATTGTCGTACAATGCAGCCGCCAAATGAGTAATCGCATGATATTCGTACGAAAATATAGCATCAACGATCGTCAAAGACCAACGACGTTGACTATTGTCAGCTTTTTTCGACGTCAGCCTGGCGGATTTGTTCTGCCGATTATCAGATATTTGTACTTGGTCGGCAGATATCATTAACTTTCTACGAAAAAAATATATAAAAGGCATATGCGCTGCATTTCATAATTGCATTAAGATACAAACGTTACATTACGTACGAACGTTATATCTAACGACTATCGTGGTGACTATTGTTGCTGTGTGAAAAAGATGTCGTTTCAATTATGAGGATTAACGATAATGTTGTTACATGTTCGTCGGCTGCATCGTACGAAAAATCCAACGTGTGTAAGAGACTAAGGCACTAGTTTGTGTGTTCAGGTTACATATCCGCCACAATTCCCTTTAAAATGTCTGTAGCCCTGTAAATATTTATAGAGCTGCAGGGGCAGGTAATGAATTGAACCTGATCTTAGGCATCTCTATGCAAAGCATTTCTCCTCAGTGTACCTTATTAAAGGAGAAGTTGGAGGGTATTCAGAAATCTGCTTTCTGCGATTTTTTTTTCTTTTGTAACCAGTTATTGCTTGCCTTAGTTAACCATCAGCCAAGATCATTTTAACCACGTGTTGTGAAATATTCATTGCTGCCCCAAATTGTGCCATTTTAAATGACTTTGTCAGAAGGAGATGGTGGGAGGTGTAGTTCAACTATCAACCAGGGTAAATTTAACCCGTTGTGACATTTATTGCTGCCCTAAATTATCCCGTTTTTATATCACTTTTTCTGATACTGGCACTTACAGTTTACCAACAACCAGCATTCCTTACAAGAAAAAGTAACTTAAGAATCTGAATGGGCAGTAATGAATATATACAAAAAGTAAGATTTCTTGCCACTGGCTGAACTTCAGACCCCATCATCCCTTACCACCTGGTTTAAAGGCATAATTACATTAATTAAAATAAACTTCCCTTAACCCTTTAACTTCCACAGATAGTGAATATACGATCTGTGCTGTCCTTTAAAAAAAAAAAAAAGTTTGCGGCTAGGGGCGATCGGGGGGAAGCATTCAACTGCCTCCCTAGCCCCCTCGATCCCCCCTCGGTTTGTCCAAATCTGAGGGGTGAATCGGGAGGTATCCCTACCTTTATCTGCAGCAGCCGGTCCACGAGGAGGAGGTCTTTAAGCGGAAAGGGAGACCCGGTGACGTCACAGAGCTTCCTCCTTCACCGGGGTCTTCCTAGAGTGGTAGGAGGCTGCCCCTGGTGGTCTAATGGAGGTACTGCAATGTTATCTCCATTCAGATCACAGTGCAGTACCGGTATAGTAAGCTGTCAGTGTGACAGCTCTTACTATACTTTTTATGAATGGAACTCAAAGTTCCATTCACAAATAGGATTTTTTTTTAAGTCTTTGTACTTAGCGAAGACTTAAAAAAAAAAAGGGGACAGAGATCAAAATTTGGTGATCACTCTGATCACCAAATTATGATCTTTGCCAATGAATGAATGAAAAATCACTTTGGAAAATGATTTCCGGGAAGTGATTTTCCGATCGGATTTCGAACTGGAAAACATATATTCCAAGTTCGTTATCGTTCCCAAAGATGATTTGATGATCATCTTTGGGAATGATCCAAAAAAAAAAAGGGAAATGCACACAAAAAAAATCTTATAGTGATACACACACCTTTTTTTTTTTTTTCCTACTAAAACTATAAATTAGCAAAAAACTTTGTCTTCTCCAAGCTTCCTAATGTCGGTAAAGTAAACGCGGATCATTATTGTTCGATTTCGGGGAAAACTAAGCCTATTTAGTAGGAAATTTGCAGAGGTACCAAAAAAAGACCGTATTGAATTTTTGGATACGTAAAGTGTCAAAAACTTGTGTGACTCTCCAACTAACTGGTTTTTCACTAAAATACCACTAAAAGGGGGAGTGGGGATAGGGGGGTGGGGGGTGGGTTATGGCGTTTTTTTATTTTCTGTAATTGCAATTGCGCATGGATCCCATTTGAGCTAGTTGGTGGCCTCGTCTCTGTTTGCACCCACCCATATGGCCTACCGGTTGATTCAGGACATGTGGAGATTGCCCTTAAGTGGGTTTTTTTACTTGCCAAGTGGGTTTAGGTAGGATTTCAACCATTGAGTCCTCTTATTTTATTTTTTCACAAAATCTCCTAAAAGCACGGAGTTCTATGAATAACAGCGTCTGGAATTCTTCATGTATATACGAAAGCAATGATACCATCACGACGGAAGGGTGTAGCTTCCAAAAATATATAGTTTGTGGGGTTATTTCTAAGTTTCAGAGCCATTTCCTTTGAAAAAGTGTAGACTGTTGAAATACAGAGCACTTCGATTTTTTTTTGGAATTAACTGGCATGCGTCCCATTTAAGTAGTTGGTGGCCACGTCTCTGTGTGCACCCACACAATTGCATTACCGTTTTATGCAGGATATGTGGGAGATTGACATTTAGTGGGTTTTTTTTTGCTTGTTCAAAAGGGTTAGGTAGGATTTCAACCCTGAGATCATCTTATTTTATTTTTCACAAAACCTCCTAAAAACACAAGAGTTCTTTGGATCACTGGGCCTGGAATTCTTCATGTATGTTGAAAGTGGCATCGTAACGTAGCTGAAGGTGTGTAGATTCCAAAAAATATATAGTTTTGTGTGGGGAATTTTCATTGTTCGGGACTGTTTCCTTAGAAAAAGTGTACGCTGTTCAAATTACAGAGCACTTTGATTTTTTTTGTAATTGCATTTGTTGCATGCGTCCCTTTGAGCTAGTTGGTGGCCGTCTCTGTGTGCATCCACGCATATGGCATAACATGATTCAGAACATGTGGGAGATTGATATTTAGTGGGGGTTTATTTGTGGGGGGCATTTCCAAGTTTTGGGGCTGTTTGAAATTAAAGGACAACTATACTCACCTCACCCTCGCTCCTTCCTCCATAGCTGCATAGTACCCAGGGTGAGGACCTAAAATCGCTAAGTCTCACCCTGGGTACTTTCCCTAACTCTGCACTACTTACCGCAAATCTGCTTCGCCGATCGCTCCATTCTCGCTCTTCCTGCTTCAGTGACAGATCGCGAGGCAGCCAATAGGAAGATACGCTCTGCAAGGAGGCGTGGTCTTCCAATTGGCTGCTCGCGACTGTCACATGACAGTAGAAGAGAGGTGGAACAGTGTGGATCGGCGAAGCAGATTTGCGGTAAGTAGTGCAGGAGTTAGGGAAAGTACCCAGGTTAGGACTTAGCGATTTTAGGTCCTCACCCTGGGTACTATGCTGCAGTGGATCGGGGAAAAGGTGAGTATAATTGTCCTTTAAGAGCACTTTGATTTTTTTCTTGTAATTACACTTGTGCATGCGTCCCATTTAAGCTAGTTGGTGGCACGTCTCTGTGTGCACCCACATATATGGCATACGTTTGATGCAGGATATGTGGGAGATTGACATTTAGTGGGTTTTTTGCTTGTCAAGTGGGTTTAGGTAGGATTTCAACCCTTGAATCATCTTATTTTATTTTCACAAACCTCCTAAAAAAACAGAGTTCTTTGGAAACTGGGTCTGGAATTCTCATGTTTGTATGAAAGCATGGCATGGTAACGTAGCTGATGGTGTGTAGATTCCAAAAAATATAGTTTGTGGGGGGAA
The DNA here is from genome assembly GCA_019447015.1 of Hymenochirus boettgeri. Lineage (NCBI taxonomy): Eukaryota > Metazoa > Chordata > Amphibia > Anura > Pipidae > Hymenochirus > Hymenochirus boettgeri. Next base: position 165,827,249 of record CM033471.1, on the reverse strand, counting down.
TTTCCATGTTTCGGGACTGTTTCCTTAGAAAAAGGGTAGGCTGTTCAAATTACAGAGCACTTTGATTTTTTCTTGTAATTGCATTGTGCATGCGTCCCATTTGAGCTAGTTGGTGGCCACGTCCTGTGTGCATCACGCATATGGCATACCGTTGATTCAGGGCATTTGGAAGATTGATAATTGACAAGTTTTTTTTACATGACATGGAAATTTGCCATGATTTTTAACTTTGAATTGTATTTTATAAATTTTGCCTGAAAATCTGGTAAGAAAGCAAAACTGTTCACGAAACTGCCCCCACACCATTGGTGGTATGCATAAAAGAATCACACCATTGTGTATTGAAGGTATGTAGAGTCCAAGAATATATAGGACTTTTGGGGGGTATTTCTAATATAGAGGGTGGTGTTTATTCTGACAAATCTGAAAAGTTGCTGTAATTGGGCCACTGTTCATTGGCTCATTTGTGGCTAGTGATTCCACGTCTGCATACTGTTTGATTCAGGACATTGGGAGATTGATATTTAGTACTTTTTTTTACACTTCCATCAGGGTTTGGCATGATTTCTACCTTTTGAAGTTGTTTTTGTTCATTTTTTCAGACAAATGCGAACTTCTACGAAGAACTGTGCCCACACCATTGATGGTATGAATAAACAAACTACAGTGTTACATAGCTGAAGGTGTTTAGATTTCAGGAATATATAGTTTGTGGGGGTTATTTCTAAGTTATGGGGGTGTTTGTGGAAAAAACCTGCAGACTGTTCAAATTCAGAGTTGGCAAATATTTTCGCTGTTTCTAAGCCATCGTGCGTTGTCTCACTTTGTGGCTTTACGCTTCCACGTCCGCATGTGTAACCACACATATGGCATACTGTTTGATTCAGGACATTTGGGTGTAGATTGCAGGAATATAGTTGTGTGGGGTATTTCTGAGTTACAGGGGTGTTCTGTGGAAAAAACTGCAGACTGTTCAAATTCAGAGTTGCTAAATATTTTCACTTATTGTGAGCCATCGTGCATTGTCTCACTTTGTGGCTATCGCTTCCACGTCTGCGTGTGTAACCACACAATGGCATACCGTTTGATTCAGGATATTAGGAGATTGAATTTGGTAACTTTTTTTACATTCCATGGAGTTTTGGCATGATTTCACTTTTTGAATGTTGTTTGATGTTCATTTTTTTGTAAAACTGGTAAAAGTGCAAAAACTTCTACGAAGAACTGCGCTCACACCATTGATGGTATGAATGAATGAACTACAGCGTTAATAGCTGAAGGTGTGTAGATTTCAGGAATAGTTTGTGGGGGGTATTCTGAGTTGGGGGGTGTGTTGTTGTAAAAAACTGCAGACTGTTCAAATACAAAACTGGCTAATTTTTTTTTTGCTGCTACTGAATTTGGCACTGGTCACACTCTGGGTGTTGGTAGCCATGTCTCTGGGTACACCCATGAATGTGGCATACCGTTTTATTCGTGAGGATTAGGCTTTCATATTTGAGATGCGTTTGAACTTTCCTCCACAGTTTTTAGCTGAAATTCACATTGATTTTGTCTCTGATTTTACAGAGGAAAAAAAGGAAAATGTGAGAAAATAACTTACAATTGGACAAGAGCTGCGTCGGGTATCTGCATTTTGATCGAAACTAACCTCACTCATAAAATCTTGTGGGTGTGTAGTTTCTAAAATATCTCACTTGTGGGGATATTAGTTAATTTGGAAGATATTCTATGTTAACCGTCAGAAGTGGTTATACAGTTTTTTATTTGGTGTAATATTCTTGAAGGTGCAGTTTTAGTTTGGGGGGGTCTGTACAAGAAAAGTCGGGTAATACATATATTGGTACGTTGTACTGGGAGTGATCAGAGCTTTTAGAAACAGTAAGATTTTGTGTGTAACCTTAAGATAACTATAGTAAAAATGGGAAAAATCCATGAAAATTTGCAAATTTCTTATTTTTTTTACATATTTTACCCATAATTCCAGTAAAATTCCAGAAAAGTTACAAAATTCTGTTACCATGTTAAAGTACACTTTGTGCTGAAAAAACAATGTATAATATTCCTGATTTGCAAGGTTTCCTACTGTAAATTAGTCTAAAGCGATTAAGGGCAAAATCCTGAAAATTCTTCTGGCACTTAACGCAAAAAAAAAATGAAATTCTCCTGGCACTCTGGCATTCAAAGGGTTAATAGTTAAATTTATAGAAACAACACACTGTTGTAAGTACCAATTAAAAGGTGAATGTTGGAGAGTAGGGATAAATTTAGACACCTTTGGAATGACCTAATGAACAAACACTCTACTATATATTATATATATATATATATATATATATTATATATATATATATATATATATATAATATTTATTATATATATATAATATAGTCAAAGTGTGAGGATGGAGGTGGCACTCACCGCCACCATAGAAGCACTCTGGGTCTTAAATATAACAGGTCAAATTTATTGGATTAGAACGCCAACATCAACGCGTTTCGGCCGCCATCTTGGCCGTCATCAGGATGTGATGTCACAGTGACAAACGAGATTAAAAAATTTTTTTTCTCGTTTGTCACTGTGACATCACATCCTGATGGCGGAGGATACGCGATGATGTTGGCCTTCTAATCCAATAAATTTGACCTGTTATATTTAAGACCCAGGAGTGTTCTTGCCTACCTCTCTCTCTCTCTCTCTCTCAACTCACATACACATACAATTATAAATGAATAGGGTAAAAGAATTAGACTGTATGCAAGCAACGAGGGGTAATCACCTGCACTGAAGTTCAAATGGATACCTTTAGTTACATTGTTTGTACAAACATGCTTCAGCTGATGCGCCACTTCAAGGCAGTATCCTAGCATCAGTCCTAACCTTGTGAAAAAAAAAAAAAATATAATATATATATATATAAAAATAATAATCAATCAAATCTAAACACTTGCATTGAAACCAATGTAGCCTGGAACAATGCATTAGAAAAGTAAGGGGTCGAGGACACACTAAACACACACGCATTGGTGACCGCTTGGGAGTGATCCCTGTTATTTTCGGGGGAATGGATCGCATGCGAAACACTTAAAATAGTGATAGCATGAGCTCTGATCAACTGATGCAGCGCCAACAGCCCCAGCGCACCTAGTGTGACCACTCCAATTGGGCCACACTAGCTTCGCTTTTTAATCGCAATTGTGATTGATTCATGTGTTAAACGCTCTGATGTGACCTAGCCTTAAAGGAATGGAAATGTTTCAAGGTCCCTAAGGAACTAAGCTTTAAGGGAAATTCAAAGGTCCCAAATGTTTAAAGCGATATGTGTGTACCTAGCTTTCCCCGAACAAGCACATGGCCGCCGAATGTTCGGGTCGGCATAGAGGTCGTGGCCTGAGTAGACTCCCTATAGGGGAGTCAGCCGCAGCCGAGAAAACACACAGTCTCAAACGTTCTCCTATGCTATGCATAGGGAGAACGCTCGGGACTGTGTGTAGCCTGATCTTTGAAAATTGCCAGACAGGATCTGCATTTTTCAGAAATCTATCCTGTGTTACCCATCTTTACTTCAAAAACTTCAGGTGGGTTTATTGTCACTATGAAACTAACTATGAATCTATATGTACAGTGTAGTGCAGCATTTTTAGCCTTCAAGCCTAAAGGTGATTGACACTGAAGTTCACTTAAAATGGGCCCGGTGCCTATTGAATGGGGAATCACTCAAATTCACATGCCAATGCATCGTGAGGTGCTATCGAAACTGGCCTTCAAGCCACACAAACCAATGTCAAGTGTGGTTTTACAGTGGCTGCAAGACATGATTGCAGTGCATAAGAAGCTGCAATACCTGTATTGCATGGGAGGAGCCATTGCACCTTTGTGCATTGCCTCCTCAATGAAATTAGTCCTCCTTAAATTCCTTATTGCAAAAGTATAATTAATAGTGGTTAATTTAAACAAATCTATGAAAAAGGTAATATATTTTGTATCTTTGTTTTACAGGATGTTTGGGGGAGTTAATGGTACATGTTCTAGATTCTTACTTACCAGTATCTATTAACCTGTAGGAGAAATACAAGTAAAATTTTCACAAAAGTTCTATTTCCATTTAAACTATGCTATGGATAAGAGTTTTTCTACAACTCATTTATTATAACAGAAACAGCAAACAAGCCATTTTTCTGTCTCTTTTGGTAAAAGGTTGGCTGTCACCTGCATAATTGGTGGTGCAGCCAATAAGTGTCTGGATGTACCTACAACAGGAAAGAAAGAAAATCAGAAGCTGCACACGTTTTCAACAACTTAAAAATCTTGCTGTGGGACAAGGAGATTTTAGATTAGTGGATCACACTGGCCATCCACGCAGTAAGAAAGATCTGAGGGGGAAATGGGTGCTACTATACTTTGGCTTTACTCACTGCCCTGACATTTGTCCAGATGAGCTACAAAAAATGATTTTGCTGTATCTCTTTTAGAAAAGGATTCATTACTGCCACCTGTATTGCCTGTGTTCATAAATGTTGATCCAGAGCGTGACAATGTAGAAGCTCTTGCAAAGTATGTAAGCGAGTTCCATCCAAGACTTTTAGGTCTTACAGGAAGCACAGAACAAGTGAAGCAAGCAGCACAAGCATATCGTGTTATTATAGCGCAGGACCAAAAGATGAAGACAATGATTACATTGTGGATCACACTATTATCATCTACCTGCTTAACCCAGATGGATTATTTAAGATTACTTTAATCGTGGAAAAACTGATCAGGAATAGCAGATAGTGTGAGGAGGCACATGAACACATATACTTCACTTTTTGATAAAAGTGGAGTATACGTCCTAATAAAGATGTTTTTACCTTTATTGTAACTTTGGGACTCCTTGTCTTATTTCAGATGAGTGACTGTTCATTGTTCTGATCGCATTTTACTAGTGGTTCCAGATGTTTGCCACTAGGAAATTGTTGCATCCAGTAACCACAGAAACATCAGTAATAACATCCAGAATCACTAACACTCATTCGTTCTAAAAGTAAAAAAAATTAGCAAAAATCAATACTGATTGACATATACCAGACTATAAACCTATGTAATTAATTCAAATTATCACACCTAAGGTGAACTCACTTCTAGACCCAGACCGCTCACTTCAACAGTTTTTATGAACTGGTACTTTTTGATACATCTGGTGCAATCAAGCACTACGGCATTGGCAGGCATGTAAAGACTCACAAAAAATACAGTCTCTGCACTCGTACTAAGCATGGGTGCTTACTCCTCACAACATCCAACCCCTTGGTGGATAGGTATATCGGAAGAAGACAATGTGAGGGTCGCACTCCAAACAATAATTTATTGATTAGTGACCACACATCAAAATCACAATGTTTTGGGGGGTATAAATGTGCCCCCTTCCTCAGGTGATCCTCATCCCTGAAGAAGGGGGCACGTTTATACCCCTGAAACGTGTGTGATATGATGTGTGGTCACTAATCAATAAATTGTTTGGAGTGGGACCCTCAACATTGTCTTCTTCATGTAAAGACTTACCCCTCCTCTCGTGTGGTCTGGGTACAGGAAGCCCCGGACCCTTCGCTAGGTCCGCACCAATGCAACTCACGAACTGAAGACTGTTGATCCGCACTCCCGCCAAACAATCCAGGTGCTTGGCTATATGTTAAAATTACACTTTATTAAGATAGCTTTAAAAACATGAGAGCCTAAGGCGTTTCGAGCAACCACGCTCTTAATCATAGCCTATGATTAAGAGCGTGGTATGCTCGAAACACGTCAGGTCTCATGTTTTTAAACCTATCATAATAAAGTTTAATTTAACATAAGCCAAGTACCTGGATTGTTTGGCGGGAGTGCAGATCAACAGGCTTCAGTTCGTGAGTTGATATAGTCTAAAGTAGCCTTGGTGTTGTTGTTTTGATCTTTTAGCCGGGCGGCCCACCCGGCTACTTTTCATGCCACCCGGCTGGAAAATTCTTGAGAGAACATTTAAAAGAATTTAGTGTAGGTTTAATAGGTGCCAATAGGTCAGTAAAAACTCCGCCAAAAAATGCCCAGTCCAGACCGTTTTTTACACTTGTAAGATTATTTTAGCACATGTAAATAGCTTTCAAGATCCCCAAGGCCCCAAAAGGGTGGCACATGTGCTTGTGCTGCATGTTACATGGGTTACCTTCAGATGTTGTGGAACTGCAACTCCTGCAGACATTGACAAACTACAAATCCCTGCATTCTACAACTATGGAATGGCAGCTACTTTTTCATGCTACCGTCTGGAAAAAATTTCTGGGGAGAACACTGAGCTATGACCATTAATGACTAATGTTAGATCGATTTGATGTTCGATTTAATATGAACTAGTGAGATGGTTTTATCTGACAATGTTCCTACAAAGTTTCCAGATTAAGATTAGAGATCCATATTATTATGTTTGCAATATTGATGCAAAATGATAAGACCAGGGGGTTCTCAGAACCTTAGGTCTCTGTTTACATCAACAAACCACTTTAGCTATAATAAGGATCCTGTGTCCAATATAACAAAGAAATATACATACTTATACATACAGTTGCAAGTAAAAGTATTTGAACCCTTTGGAGTTATATGGATTTATGCACAAGTCGGTCATAAAATGTGATCTGATCTTCATCTAAGTCACAACAATAGACAATTAGTCTGCTCAAACTGATACCACACAAATAATTAAATGTTTCCATGTTTTTATTGAACACACCATGTAAGCATTCACAGTGCAGATGGAAAAAAGTGTGAGCCCTTGGATTTAATAACTGGTTGAACCTCCTTTGGCATCAATAAACTTCAACCAAACCTTTCCTGAAGTTGCAGATGAGACATAGAACAACGGTCAGGAGTAATTCTGACTGTCCTCTTTACAGAACTGTTTCAGTTCAGCAATATTCTTGGGATGCTGGATAAATCGCTTTCTTGAGGTCATGCCACAGCATCTCAATCGGGTGTGAGGTCAGGTCTTCTGAGAGCTCTTTTGTGCGTGGCATCATTCATATCAGGCAATGCTTCTTGGGAAAAGTAAAGCTAGGTACACACAGTCCAGATTCTGAAAGAGACAGACAGAATCTGCAAGATCCTGTCTGCCATCTTTCAAAGATCTGCATACACACAGTCCGAGCGTTCTCCCTAGAACTTCATAGGAGAACGCTCGGGACTGTGTGTTTCCATCGGCCGCGGCAGACTCCTCTATAGGGAGTCTAGTGCGGCCGATGGAAATTTCGGCCTTTCCCAAACGAGCGTTCGGCCAACCGATCGTTCAGCGGTCGCGTACTCGTTCGGAGAACGAACGTACACACAAAACGATAAAGCCCCGATACCGTTGGATCCGACGGTATCGGAGCTTTATTGTTACTGTGTGTACCCAGCTTAAGTCCAAAACTGGTGTGTGTTTTTATAGTGCAGGGCAGCTGTAACCAACCCCTCCAATCTCATCTCATTGAATGGACTACAGTTGGCTACATTATTTTTGAGGTTCACATTCTTTTACCACCTGCACTGTAAATGTTTCCATGTTTTATTGAACACACCATAGTAAACATTTAATTATTTGTGGTGATTCGTTTAAGAAGAGTGATTGTCTATTGTTGTGACTTAAGCTAGGTACACACAGTGCAGATTTTCTGAAAAACTTCATAAGGAGAACGCTCGGGACTGTGTGTTTCCATCGGCCCGCTAGACTCCTTATAGGGAGTCTAGCGCGGCCGATGGAAATTTTCGGCCTTTCCTGAACGAGCTACGGCCGACCCGATCGTTCGGCGGCCGCACGCTCGTTCGGGAAATGAGCGTTCACACACTAACGATAAAGCCCCGATACCGTTGAATCCGACAGTATCGGGGCTTTATCGTTACTGTGTGTACCCAGCTTTAGATGAAGATCAGATCACATTTTGATCAACATTTGCAGAAATCCATTTCATTCCAAAGGGTTCATATACTTTTACTTTCAACTGTATAAATGACTAGAATAAATTCTTAAACGGTGATGGAAACTTTTTTTTTTTTTTTTTTATTAAAGAAAAAGCTTTGTAAATGCAAAGAGAAGACCATCATGTTAAAAGGGCACCCCACCCCCACTGTATAGTGTTAAAGGGCAAGTCCAGGCTTCAAATGAAACTTATACACAGGTTAATTACCCCCAAAACTGTAATAGTTTGAAATCTGAAATATACAAGTCTAACCTGAAATTCTGCACAAAATCATTTTACCCATTTTCGCTTCTTGGTTCTTCAGTTACAACTGTCAGTTATGGATTTGACAGTTGACATCCAGCAAATATCCTCTAGCTGCCTCTTCTGAGCTGCTCAGTTTCCATGAAGCATCCAGAAGTAAAGCAGGCATACAGTAATGAATTAGAGGACGAAGTATGATATATCAACATGTTTTAAAGATGCCATTCTTTCTAAAAACATATTATGAGGGTGGAGTTGTCCTTTAAAAGATGCGGGCCTGATGAAAGAGTAGGAGCCGGTCTGTGTGTAATCCATGCCTGCCACTTCCTGCTCCTCTTAGAGGATTCGGGCATGTGCAGTGGAGCTCTTCCTCTGGATCAAAATCGGAGAACCGTCGCAAATTGGTCTATTACAAAAAAAAAAAACTTTGATAAGCTAAGGCAGTTTCCACACGAAAGCAGTAGAATGGGCCAGACCAGCAGCCACATCAGTGACTGAGTCTCAGGGTGGAGATACCCTTTAAAAGGCATGTCCACCTTAAATAAAAACTTTCAATATGTTGTAACCCCTGCCCACCCCCAACTGCCGAGTTACATTTCTAAAAAAGAAAAGAATTTGAGACATACTTACAGCACTTCACACCCGCGCCTGTCTTCCCCAGATGCGGCTGCTGGTCCGGTATTTGCCAGTTCTGGCAAACAGGGATACCGGACCAGCAGCCGTGTTTGATTGGCTGAGAGGCAGCCAATCACAGATGGGCTGCCAGCTATAAAGACAGCTGCAGGAGCGAAGGGCTTAAAGTGTGTCTGATTTTTTTTTTTTTTAGAAATGTAACTCGGTGGTTGGGGCTGGGCAAGGGTGCCCTGCAAGATATTACAGTTTTTAGGGAAGATGGAAGGACAGCCATTGAGGGATCTAGAGGGAGATGGCAACGGGCTCCCTGCGCATGTCACCATTCCACCCGGAGGCAAGAGAGAAGGCTTTTCAGGAAGACAGCTCTACTCTTCAGTTCCAGACTTTGCAAAGACACTACTGGAGAAACATAAGGAGCAGAGATATAAGGTAAGGATTTTTTTTTAACAATACAAAGTGGGCCAGTAGTGGGTTAAAAATTTGGTTTGGGGGTGGACAAGCCCTTTAAGGGTTCTAAAATATCTGGGCATATTCTATTGGTATGTATAGTCTCAACAATGGATTTCTGTTAGTTAGCTTGGCATTCCTATACAGACTTAAAGGGGAACTGTGGTCCAAAAAGATTTAGGTAAATGATAGGATTTCTCTCCTGAGAATTTTTGCAATTTATTTCATTGTTTATTTTGCATAGTTTTGAAGATATTTACATTTTTGTGTGTGATATGACAGCAGCATCACCAGGTCCCGCTGCATTGCTCTGAAAACATGTCAGTCAATCTGCCCTGTCTCCTCCTCCCCTTTGCAGCCCCCCCCTGGTCTCTCCCACTCACGGACCCCATGGTCCCTCCAGTTGCAGGCCCCTCTTGGCCCATTCTTTTACAGCCCCTTGTGGCCCCGCCAATCCGCAGGTGCATAAGACCACCCACTGCAGGGCACAAGCCCACCACTCAGAGCCCCCCCTACAGAAAACTCTGTGGAAATGGCCTTTTCAGGCAGAGTGAGAACTCTGAAAAGGCTGTTTTCACATAGTGGAAAGAAGGCCTGTAGATTCCCTTACCTACTCTGTCAGGACTTCACACGTGGAGGAGTCTTAGGCTGTGCTCGCCGTAGAGAGGGGGTTGATGGCTGTTTTAAAGGTAGGAAACTGAACCACAGTTCCCCTTTAATACTGCACAGAATACAAGAGAATTCTTGCTACAAATTAGCAACATACTACCATGATTAAAAAAATCCTTTATGCTGTGATTTTATTGTTATTCTAACCTGTATTTAAAGTGCACAATATGCTAACAGTGTCTTTAAGAAATGTTTAAGCTTTTGTGGCTCTGTCCTTGTAAAAGACTTTTATTTTCTACCTATTTTTATTTTATTTTAGTAAATAACATGTATGCTTATAGTACCTGGGATAAATGGTTAGTAACAATATTATATTGACAAATCCCATTTAAAGGGTATCTAATCGAATTTTCAAAAATGATACCTTTAGATAGTGTAATGGTCCACACACTACTTCCCCCCCTCATTATACACTATAGAAGATCAAAGTACAGATACCATAAAGTATAGTAGCAATAATGGATAAAAGTTTTAAGTGCACTTTGGTAACCAAGGATATGGTACAGAAAGAAATAAATAAGGTTTAATTAATAAATCTCCTGGACGGATAAAATACATCCTCGGGTCATTAGGGAGCTAAGTTCAGTTTTATCTAGGCCATTGTTTCTTATTTTGCAGATTCCCTCATGTCCGGATGTGTCGCCTGATGTTATTCCAATATTCAAAAAGGGTTGTCGTTCACAGCCAGCCGGGTAATTACAAACATATAAGTTAAACTTCAGTGGTGGGGAAGAAACTGAAAAGTTTAATAAGGGAACATATTCTAGAGTATGTTTCAAGGACTGACATTATACAGGTAGTAACCAGCATGGATTTAGGAGGAATATATCTTGTCAAACTAACTTTCTTGGCTTTTATGACGCAGTAAGTAGAAATTTAGACTCTGGCATAGCAGTAGATGTAGTATACTTGGATTTTGCAAAGGCTCCCCAATAGGCGACTAATATATAAGCTAAGGTCTGTTGGTCTGGGGAGGCAAATTTGTACATGGATAGACAATTGGTTAATGAATAGGATGCAGAGAGTAGTTGTTAATGGGGCTTCATCATTATGGACTAAAGTGCTAAGTGGGGTGCTACAGGGTTCTGTGTTGGGGCCGCTTCTATTTAAAGAGCATGTCCACCCGAATTTTTTTTTTTTTATATGGTATTCCCCATGGGCTCCCAGCCCCAACCGCATAATTTATTTTTTTAAAAAGCCCCCCAAACTCTACTTACCTCCCCTCTTTCCTCCGCCGCGCTCCCGGCCCTCTGCTTGCTAGAAAATGCAAGCAGAGGGGCGGGACCGGCAGCCGCGTCTGTGATTGGCTGAGCGGCAGCCAATCACGGACTCGGCTGCCGGCAGCTCACTTCGCCGGAGGAAAGAGGAGAGGTAAGTAAAGAGGGAGGGGGGAGAAGAGCTGCAGTACGCATGGCAAAAATCTACCTGAGGCCAGGAAGCAGGCAGTGTCCTATATGGACCTGCTAGCCTCCTGGTGGGCAGTTTTTGGGACTTTGGGGGGGCACTACCGGAGAACCCTATGGAGCTGGGATGTGAGGTAAGGATTAAACTACACTACATGGTGGGGCCAGTAGTTGGGGGGATTATAGTTTTGGGGGTGGACATGCCCTTTAATCTATTTATTAATATTTTGGGTTTTGTGGGTATTGTCAACAAGGTTTCTGTGTTTGCTGATGACACAAAACTTTGTCAACCATTAAAAACTAAAGAGGATGTGCAATCGCTGCAGGGGGGATCTAGATAGATTGTCATGTTATAAGTTCCCACAGGGGTTTGTTCTTGGACCCTTATTGTTCTCCCTCTACACTATTTCCTTGGTAGATGTTATTACCTCTTTTGGCTTCAAATATCATTTATATGCAGACGATACACAAATCTACTTGTCCACCCCTACGCTAACTCCTGACATCCAATCACCTGTCTTCGACTGCCTCCTTGCCATCTCCTGGATGTCTCAATGCTACCTCAAATTAAATCTTTCTAAAACTGAACTGATCGTTTTTCCACCTAAACTTGGTCCTGTCCCATCTTTCTCCATCTCTGTTGACAACACCCCCATTTCCCCTATCCAATCTGCTCGCTGCCTAGGGGTAATTATTGACTCCTCTCTCTCCTTTTCTAACCACATTAACTATGTTGCGAAAACCTGCTGCTTCTTCCTTCACAATATAGCCAAAATCCGCAGGTTCCTTTCTCTCCCGACCACCGCTATGCTTACGCATGCTCTCGTCCTATCGCACCTGGACTATTGCAACCTACTACTTTCTGGTCTTCCTGCTTCCCACCTCTCTCCCCTTATACTTAACTCTGCCGCACGTATTGTTTTGCTCTCTAATAAACCAGATCCCAAATCTCCTCTGTACCGGACAACAACCTGGCTTCCCGTTAAACAGCACATTATATACAAAATCCTTCTCCTAACATTTAAATCCCTTCGCTCTGCTGCTCCTCCTTATATTTCCTCTCTAGTCTCCCCATATGTTCCTGCCCGTACCCTCCGCTCATCGCAGAACCAGCTCCTGTACAGACCCCCCCACTCGGTCTGCTTCCTCTCGCCTTAATCCTCGCCTAGGCAGGAAATGAGAATATTGCTAGATGGTTTGGACTGGATGGACGTATGTCTTTTTCAACCTAAATACTATACTATACTCCAACACATTTTTCAGATTTGAAATCCAAGCTGTAGATTCCCAGAAACCTACATTTTAAATAACAGCATATACAGGGAAATACTTGACACTCAAACCAGGTATGCTAATTGTCTCCCTCTTACTAGCATCTCCCAAAACATGTCAAAACATTTATTAATACAATAATGAGCTTATTAATCATATTGGTCTCCTGTCTGTCTGATCTATCTATCACTCTATTATATATCAATCTACAGTATATATCTATTATCAATCTGTCTATTATATATCAATCTATATATCTATAGATCTGTCTATTTATCGGTATATCTGTATCTATGTGTCTGCCTGTCTGTGTTGATCTATCAGTAGGAGTGTGTCACAGGAGGTCACTTACAGGAGGTCCCCCTCCCTATGTATGCTTGCTTGTTAGAAGGGAGAAGTGTCTCACACAGCAGCAGCAGCCACACTCCCCCTTTCTGTAGCTTGTACTTGCCTGTTAGAAGAGAGGGAGAAAGTGTCTTACAGAGTAGCAGCACCCCCTATCAACAGTGTCAGGAAGATATGTTAATGAGCTTTATAGTGTCAGGCTGTAAAGGCTCTTTATTATGTAAATTAATGTATCCAGTGTTGGCCGGAATTATAAGTAGGCAGTGACTAGGGAGGGGCAGTTAGGAGCAGTTACTAAACATTGAAAATTCACTAACAAAACAGATACAGACACATGTAAGTAACAACCCTAACATTGTACTTTTATATTATACAAAGTTGTTTCAGCGAGTATAGTAACCTTTTAAAAGGCATCCCCTATTGAGAAATTCAGTAGCGTAGGTTTATACTTAGTATAGTATAGTACAGTATTTGAGGTTGAATAAAGACATATGTCCATCCAGTCCAACCCATCTAGCAATATCCTCATTTCCTGCCAAAATGTTGATCCAGAGGAAGGCAAAAAAAAAACCCCAAATTTATAAAGGGGGAAAAAATTCCTTCCTTACTTCAAGTGGCAATCGGAAATTTCCCTGGATCAACTCTACTTCATATATCAATACCAGTAACTTGCAATATTTCCCGTTTGCAGAAATTCATTCAGCTTTTTTTTTAAACTGACCAATGAACCTGCCATAACAACGTCCACTGGGAGACAGTTCCATAGCTTTACCGTTCTCACAGTGAAAAACCCTTTACAAACTTGAAGCCTAAACCTTTTTTCTTCAAGTCTTAAGGGATGTCCTCGTGTCCTCTGACATTTTCTATTGGTGATAGTTTATTGTACGGCCCGTTAATGTATATATACACAGTAATCCTATCCCCACGCAAGCGCCTTTTCTCCAGCATACATTATTGTAACTTTTCCAGTCTCTCCCCCAATCCCCTTATTAATTTAGTTGCCCTTTTCTGAACCCTTTCCATTTCAAAGATGTCCTTTTTGTACACAGGATTCCAAAATTGCACTGCATATTCCAAAATGACGCCTTACCAATGCTTTGGAAAGAGGGAGAATAACGTTTTCCTCCCTTGAATCCATACCTCTCTTTATACAAGACAATACCATGCTGGCTCTGGCTGTTGCCACCTGGCACTGCTTGCTTCCTTTAAGTTTGTTATCCACCAAAACTCCAAGATCCCTTTCCAACAGGGATTCACTTAACACAGAGAAATTTATAGTATAGGCAGCACAAGGATTTTTAAGTCCAAAATGCATCACCTTATATTTCTCAACATTGAATCTCATCTGCCACTTAGCAGCCCAATGTGATAATCTATCTAGATCCCCCTGCAACAATTGCACATCCTCTGAAGTTTTTAATGGTCGACAAAGTTTTGTGTCGTCAGCAAACACAGAAACCTTGCCGACAATACCCACTTCCAAATCATTAATAGATTAAATAGAAGCCGCCCCAACACAGAACCCTGTAACACCCCACTTAGCACTTTAGTCCATAATGATGAAGCCCCATTAACAACTACTCTCTGCATCCTATTCATTAACCAATTTTCTATCCATGTACAAATGTGCCTCCCCAGACCAACAGACCTTAGCTTATACATTAGTCGCCTATGGGGGATTGTATCAAAGCCTTTGCAAACTCCAAGTATACTACATCTACTGCTATGCCAGAGTCTAAATTTCTACTTCCTCATAAAAGCCAAGCAAGTTAGTTTGACAAGTCCTTGAAACATACTGGAAAGTTTTATAAGGGAACTATATTCTAGAGTATCTTCCCCACCACTGAAGTTAAACTTACAGGCCTGTAATTACCCGGCTGTGAACGACTACCCTTTTTGAATATTGGAATAACATCAGCCTTTTTCCAATCCAGAGGCACACCTCTGGACATGAGGGAATCTGCAAAAATAAGAAACAATGGCCTAGATAAAACTGAACTTAGCTCTCTAAGTACCCAAGGATGTATTTTATCTAGTCCAGGAGATTTAATAATAATAACCTTATTTAGTTCTTTCTGTACCATATCCTCGGTTAACCAAAGTGCACTTGAATCTTTTATACCATTATTGCTACTATACTCTGATATCTGTACTTTGATCTTCTATAGTGTATACAGAGGGGGAAAAAAATATTCAAGACATTTGCTTTATCGCCATCCTCCATAACTAACTTATCCCCATCAATTAAAGGGTATGTCTATCAAAAAAGTAAGTTGGTTTCTATCTGATTTACTGAAGAACTGGAGGTAAATGCACTCTCTCTTACCTCCCGTTCTTCAGTAAATCTTACAGGAGAGGAGGAGACACTTACCCACGGACCCGCTCCAGCACTGACAGTCTCCGACGCGTTCTCCCTCCTTCGCGCTGTGTGCGCATGAGCGCACAGTGCAAAGGACTGGAGATGCGTCGGGGAATTTGACGCTGGAGCGGGTCCACGGGTAAGTGTTTCCTCCTCTCCTGTAAGATTTACTTTTTTGATGGACATACCCTTTAATGGTGTCACATTCTCAGTCCTCATCTTCTTACTATTAATATACTTTAAAAAAATGTTTAGGCTTAGTGATGCTTTGTTCAGCTATCCTAACTTCATTATTAATTTTAGCTAGTTTGATTGCTTTCTTACACTCCTTGTTACAGTTTTTATAATCCCTAAAGGCCCTTTCCGTTCCCTCTGACTTAAAGGTTTTAAATGCCTTTTTCTTCCTTTCCATTTGCCTCTTTACATCAGAATTCAGCCACATGGGCGCGGATTTTTTTTTTTACATTTATTTCCCAAGGGTATAAATTTAGATGTGAACTGGATTAAAACTGGCTTACTTGATATTATGTTCCATCCTCTGTGTCCAAGGCAGGGATTTTCAAGATTCTCAGATTTTTGAAAAATGCAATTCCCAACATTCCCTGATATCCCTCTGTAGTTGAGGAATGGTTGACGTTTTTAAACATCTGGAGGCTCACTGTTTGAGAATCCATGGTCCAAGGTATACAATTTAAAGCTTTTTTAAACAAGATTTTAATACCGATATCATGATTTATGAAAGAAGTCTGTTTTCAGGTTTTCTATGATCCTTACATCTGTATGTTAAGCCTCATACAATGATGTTAAATTGTTAACCCACAGTCACAAAGCTATCTGGTTACTAGATATTAAGCAAAGTACCTGTACAGAGGAATGGTATTGGCCTTCCTGAACATCCTATCCAATTATCCATCAAGCTTAAAAGACAACCCCACCCTCATAATAACATGTTTTAGAAAGAATGGCCTCTTTAAAATATAACAAGTGCATAGAACCAAAAAACCTAAAACACACAGGTGCCCCTGAGATCCTACCTCAGGAAACAAGTGACTAGGAGCGAAAACACGCTAACTAGGCACCAAAACAATAAAACCACACTAGCAACCTGTATATATAACGGTACCACTGTAAGATATATATGAGTATATAATGAGTATATGAGTATATAAACTCCCCACATATGAGTGTATGAATGGCTTGGATAATCCTCACATAAATGGCCCAAAAAATCTCCAAATAGACAATTTAATACATGAATAATCAAAATATAGGCTGGCCAGCCATTAATAAAAACCATATATCATAAATAATCACTTAAAAAGTTCATAAATATATATAAAAAATATATCTATTTCTATAAAAAGTCCCAATCGATACAGCTCAGTATAGTTCCCGGAATATGATCCTGGTGAAAGTGTATCCCAAATGTAATCCATGATCAAGGAAATTATCCGGACTTGGTCACACTAGTAATTAAATATAGTGAGGTGAAAGTCACTAATCAAACTCCTGTTAAACAGTTAAACATAGTTGCGTATGTATCTTCATACATACGCAACTATGTTTAACTAACTTTGTTTATACACTCAAGGAGTTTGATTAGTGACTTTCACCTCACTATATATAATTACTAGTGTGACCAAGTCCGTATAATTTCTTTGATCACGGATTACATTTGGGATACACTTTCACTGAGATCATATTCCGCTCTTTGGAACTATATTGATTTTATCTGATATCAACAACTATACTGGGCTGTACCTATTGGGCCTCTTTAAATTATGTTAATATAAACAGAAAAAAGGTAAATCAACAGCACTCCACAGGCCTACCTGCAGTCCTCAAACTCCAAATAGAGAAAAGGTCCAGATTGTGTAGCATGCTATAACATTTATTTAAATAGAACAGTTACATCAGGCCTGGTGTAACACGACTTTAAAATATGTTGATATATCTGAATTTATTAATGTATGCCTGCTATGATTCTGGATGCCTCATGGAAACTGAGCAATTTAGTGACCTGTACTGAGCCTGAGCATGCTCAGAAGAGGCAGCTAGGGTGCAGGATTTTAGGTTAGCCTTGAAGATTTGAGAATTTAAACTATTACAGTTTAGGGTTTTAGGGGATGATTTACCTATACCTGTAAGTTTTGGGGGGTTTTTGAGGGCTGGACTTGCTCTTTAACACCTTTGCATAAAAGTTACAGAATGATGTTGAAAGTAAAATATGAATTAAAAAAAAATATATAAACAATAATCGGCACTTATACAGATATACTACTAACAAAGTTATTTGCTATGAAGAATATTTCTTAAGGTAGGTGCATAACAAGATTTTTGCACATATTTAATAATAAAGTCCTTATTATATTAACTAACTGTTATATAAACATACATTTGTTAGCTATGATCAAGATTACAACAGAACAGCCAGTAGTAATTTTTTTTAAATTTAACCTTATAACAAAAATAAACTGTATACACAGCAACTGGTCACTAAGTAAACTACTTACTTCGAAGCAAGGAAAGATCAAATCTGGAGTCTGGCCATCCACCACCAGGAGCTGGAGGTCTAAAATGCCACCAGAGATGGTAGGCTAGTTAGAGCTTGTAGTTTGGGTGAGGTCTTCATGATTTAGGAGATGGCTGGAGCGGTGCCAGACCATGTGTGCCTGTTTATGAAAAGGGTTTTCAGGGGCGATAATGTGTGATCTTGGAGCAGGTATGTATGCCAAAATGCACCCCAATAGATAAGGTTTTTGGCGGACCAAAATGACAGTTGTTTAAGAGTGTAGTATGGATGATGTAAAGTGTTAAATTGTATCAGTTTATTGCAGATGGGAGGCTTGGTAGTGTGAGGTGTGACCAAGTCTGTCAACTATCATTGGTACTTTTCTGTAGACAAGGAAACCATTTATTCCTAAGAAACACTAGAACTAGCTGTAATTTCACTTGAATTAAACAGGTATAAAGCCCTGATATGACTCCCCATAGGCAATTTGTACCAACTATTCCAAAAATGGGATGGTTGATGAAAAAGTTAAGGGAGTTATAAAACCTAGCACAGAGCGCATGTTGTGGTAGGTACCGAAAACACATTGAGGCAGGGAGTTTATATATTTGTTGAAAATCCTGGAATTAAATCTTAGTCATTTAGAATAGTTTTTCTTAATAGTAGTACACTAAGGACCTGATTTACCCACATGTGCTGTGCTAAAAATAGGGGTTAAACTTGTGCTAACTAATACTGAATAGGTTAGCGCAAGTTTAACTCAATAATTGCACAGGCTTCACAAAAGACACCAGTGCAACCGGTGCAATGTCTTTAATAAAGGATTTGCACCACTTTTAACTCATGGCTGGTCTTAAAGTGGCGCTGGAGTAAAATCCCTTTTGGGATTTCACCACAGGTGCAAAGCCAGTATTGAATACCAAAAGCCATATTTGCCTGGAGCAATTTGTGGCTCTGGGTAAATGAGGCCCATAAAATATTATCAAAGCAAGGCTAAGTACTAGTTAATGAACTGCATGTGAATTTTATAGTACACAGTTAAAGAGATATTAATCTGTACAAACTCGATTGCTTGGGATCTTTGTCAGATTTGAGAAGTACCACGGAGTAGCAGTATATAAAGAACGAGGGAGAAGGCTGTATTCAAATGAGCGATTATACATATTTAAAAGCGGTGGAAGCCTTATACCTCCTTGTAAACTTCGATAGATAACCTATTAAGTTCCTAGGGTTTATTAGTAGGCATATTTTGAATGGCAGCCAGAATTTTTTCCAAGGGTTGTACGTTGTTCTGGCACCAGTGTAGGGAACTGGATCTCACTAAAATAGTGCAGGATATCTGTTTAGGAGTGTGATTGACACATGAAAGAGGTAAAAGTCTGGGAATGCTGTCACTATTTGGTGGGAAACATAGCATAGTATAGTACAGTATTTGAGGTTGAATAAAGACATATGTCCATCCAGTCCAACCCATCTAGCAATATCCTCATTTCCTGCCTAACTGTTGATCCAGAGGAAGTAAAAAAAAAAAAAACATTTATGAAGGGGGAAAAAATTCCTTCCTGACTCCAAGTGGCAGTCGGAAATTTCCCTGGATCAACTCTTCTTTATGTATCAATACCAGTAACTTGCAACATTCCTTGTTTGCAGAAACTCATCCAGCTTTTTTTTTTAAACTGACCAATGAACCTGCCATAACAACGTCCACTGGAAGTTCCATAGCTTTACTGTTCTCACAGTGAAAAACCCTTTCCGAACTTGAAGCCTAAACCTTCTTTCAAGTCTTAAGGGATGACCATGTGTCCTCCGGCATGTTCTATAAGTGAACAATGCCCCAGATTATTGTATGACCCGTTAATGTATTTATACACAGTAATCTTATCCCCACGCAAGCCTTTTCTTCAGCGTACATAATTGTAACTTTTCCAGTCTCTCCTTATATTCAAGCTCCCCCAATCCCCTTATTAATTTAGTTGCCCTTTTCTGAACCCTTTCCATTTCAAAGATGTCCTTTTTGTACACAGGATTCCAAAATTGCACTGCATATTCCAAATGAGGCCTTACCAATGCTTTGTAATTAGGATGCTGAAAGGATATTAGTTAGATTAATAAACATGCAGTTCATTAACTAGTACTTAGCCTTGCTTTGATAATATTTTATGGGCCTCATTTACCCAGAGCCACAAATTGCTCCAGGCAAATATGGCTTTTGGTATTCAATACTGGCTTTGCACCTTGTGGTAAATCCCAAAAGGGTATTTTACTCCAGCGCCACTTTAAGACCAGCCATGAGTTAAAAGTGGTGCAAATCCTTTATTAAAGACATTGCCACCGGTTGCACGGTGTCTTTTGTGAAGCCTGTGCAATTTGAGTTGAGTTAAACTTGCGCTAACCTATTCAGTATTAGTTAGCACAAGTTTAACCCCTATTTTTAGCACAGCACATGTGGGTAAATCAGGTCCTTAGTGTACTACTATTTTAGCACAGCACATGTGGGTAAATCAGGTCCTTAGTGTACTACTATTTTATATGAGTTGGCATCTCTAAATCAGTATCACAGCTTTCAGGATTAACCCATTAACACTAATCACCATAGAGCAGAGATGTCAAAATTGCAGCTCCCAGATGTTTGAAAAACTACAACTCCCGACAAGTTTGACATCCCTGCCTTGTGCCATGTAGATACAAACACGAGTATTGGCATGATGTATGTATTACACGTGAGAAAGGAAATAAAAAGCTTGCTATGATGAACTAAGGCAGTAATTAACCTTAAATTTGAAATAATCCCAACATTTTATTTGGACGTACACATACACTAGAAGATATCAGATTTAAAATGATTTATAGGCAAAGACTCAGAGTTCTTTCTACATAAAATACCTTTCATTGTCTTTATGCAAAAAAAGGAACCCCTGCACACAGACACTAATGTTTAAGGTAACTCACCTATTTCTTTCTATGTGCATACAAAGCAGTTACCAAGCTAAATGGGTCACAAAAGCAGAAACTGCAGATCTGTCTGATGATCAATGGCCATTCCAGTTTGCTTGAAACAGATGCAGCCATTTTGATTTTAACGCGTAAGTTCATGATGGAACTGCACTCTTGAAATTCATCCAATCAGCTGGTCTGGCTTCCCACCGGAGTACAAAGATGGCAGTGGAGAGGACCCCCTATGTTATTATTTTTAATAAAAGTCTGAAAGTCTGATATGTTTTTTTATGCTTGCCACCTAGTAGTACGTTACGGTCTGTGTGAGTGTTTTTATAAGTATACACGTTCACAAGCAGTTATATAATACATATACACATTAACAGGACAGCCCAACATACACCTGGCAATCCAGGTAAATTAAAGGACTGAGCTGTAGAAGCTGTATGAAGGGGGTTCATACAATGATGAACCCCCTTCATTAGGTGTTCATCACCTGATGAAGGGGGTTAAACCCTCAAAATGTTGTTACTGTTTGGCTTACAATAAACCCACTATTTCACGCTGAAGTGCAAGTTTACATTGTATCATTGCTTAGTACCTATCTCCCCTTTGAAGTAGGGAAACTAGATGTCTGCACCCACAGGGGGAGTGTGCATATGGACTTTGTTGTTCACTTAAATTAAAGTTCATTACTCAGCAAATATGTTTTATACCTCCCAACATTTTTAAATAGGAAAGAGGGAAATACCGGGAGTGTTTTCTTCCCAGGATGCACACTACCTTGGAATGTTCCTCAGGGCTAGGCCACACTGCTGCGTTTTTTATGCGTTTGCGATTTTACAAAATCATTGAAAACGCGCCAACGCAAAAAAAACGCGCGTTTTTCGGTGCGATTGCGTTTTGCATTTTTAATCGCAATCGCATGCGTTTTCCTATACTTATTGAAGAAATCGCAAGCGCAAACGCAACGAAAATTGCACATGAAATCACATGCTATTGCGTTTGCGTTGCAGTGTGGCCTTGCCCTCACAGTTATTTCTACCGATTGGCTTTTCGGATGGGTCAAACATGCTCAGTTCTCTACTAAGCAACTGAATCAACCCAGGCGCTGGGTCAAGGGCAAAACCATAATGGTCTCTTATCAGGGGTCCTGCAAACAGGAAGTCACTATTTCAGAAGAATTTATTTTTACACAGACAAAATGCTGAATGGGCAGGTAAAGGTAATTAAGATGGAAAAATACAGCTCTTTTTTCTTAAAAGTTTATAGTATTTGAGGTTGAATAAAGACATACGTCCATCCAGTCCAACCCATCTAGCAATATCCTCATTTCCTGCCAAGCTGTTGATCCAGAGGAAGGCAAAAAAAAACACCAAAATTTATGAAGTGGGAAAAAATTCCTTCCTGACTCCAATTGGCTATCGGAAATTTCCCTGGATCAACTCTACTTTATGAATCAATACGAGTAACTTGCAACATTCCTTGTTTGCAGAAACTCATCCAGCTTTTTTTTTTTTTAAACTGAACAATGAACCTGCCATAACAACATCCACTGGAAGACCGTTCCATAGCTTTACCGTTCCCACAGTGAAAAACCCTTTTCCGAGCTT
Source organism: Hymenochirus boettgeri (assembly GCA_019447015.1). Taxonomy (NCBI): domain Eukaryota; kingdom Metazoa; phylum Chordata; class Amphibia; order Anura; family Pipidae; genus Hymenochirus; species Hymenochirus boettgeri. The sequence continues at coordinate 165,804,858 of CM033471.1, read as the reverse complement.
GAAGCCTAAACCTTTTTTCTTCAAGTTTTAAGGGATGTCCTCATGTCCTCTGACATGTTCTATTGGTGAACAATGCCCCAGATAGTTTATTGTATGGCCCGTTAATGTATTTATACACAGTAATCATATCCCCACGCAAGCGTCTTTTCTCCAGCGTACATAATTGTAACTTTTCCAGTCTCTCTTCATATTCAAGCTCCCCCAATCCCCTTACTAATTTAGTCGCCCTTCTCCGAACCCTTTCCATTTCAAAGATGTCCTTTTTGTACACTGGATTCCAAAATTGCACTGCATATTCCAAATGAGGCCTTACCAATGCTTTGTAAAGAGGGAGAATATGTATTTGTTCTAACTCTGGGTAATGAACTGGAGGACTAACTTAAAGGACAATTATACTTCCCCAGCCTCATCCCTCTCCTTCCACACTCGAAAAATACCCAGGGTGGGGACCTAAACCCTGACTGACAGCACTGGGCTGGCTAATGAACAGACACTGTAAGGGCTAGGCCACACTGAAACGCAAATGCAATCGCATGCGATTTCATGTGCGATTTTGTTGCGTTTGCGATTTCTTCAATCAGGGCTAGGCCACACTGCTGCGTTTTTTTTGCGTTTGCGCTTGCGATTTTTCAAAATTATTGAAAACGCGGCAACGCAAAAAAACTGCGCGTTTTTCGATGCGATTGCGTTTTGTGTTCTGCATTTTTAATCGCAATCGCATGCGTTTTCCTATACTTATTGAAGAAATCGCAAACGCAACGAAAATCGCACATGAAATCGCATGCTATTGCGTTTGCGTTTCAGTGTGGCCTAGCCCTTAGTATAGGAAATCACATGCGATTGCGATTAAAAATGCAGAACGCAATTGCACCGAAAAACGCGCGTTTTTTTTGCGTTGCCGCGTTTTCAATTATTTTTTGCAATCGCAAAAAAAAAACGCAGCAGTGTGGCCTAGCCCTAACACTGGGTGAGTTTAGTTATATCCCATACAAAGCTCTGCTCTCAGCTTTCCTAAAAGACTCCTGTAGCCCCAGTCCAGACTGTCAAGAGTGCAGTGTATGGGGGTCTCACTGATATAAGGACTGACAGCCATTACCCTCCCATGGAACAAGTGTTCCCAATCTCCCATAACCTACCGAACCCCCATACAGAAAATCCAATTCTTTCGTTCACGTGACTAATGTCCGCGCGGGTCCCCTGACTGTCTGGTCACATTCCCTTCAGTAGAGGCTGTAAGGAGGAGGTGTGTCCGGGCAGAATCAGGCTCGGTAAAGTTTTTCGTTTTTAAAACGGAACTTCCGGTTTTTGAAAAAAACAAAACGGGACGTTTGGTCATTAGCCCAGCCTACGATTATGCGCATGAGCAGTGATATGGGGCGAAAAGCAAACGCGTTGTGCGCTTGTGCGAGTTGTCCACGTTGTGAGTCATCCAGAGAACAGCGCGGACGCTGGTGGAGGCGAACAAGATGGGAGAGCAACGTCTGTCAAGGGCCACCTTCCTGTGGGGGCTGAGTGGGATCTACTGCTTTGCCTTTGTCTCCCTCTATGTACAGATACCAGGTACCAACCCCCTATTCTTAGCAGGACGTGCCCAGCACGGTCACCCTACATCCCTGCACACAGCTGGCAAAGCTCCCACAGTTGCCTTTCTGCAGCTAACTATAAATACGTGACTGCTTGTAAATACACAGAACATTGCTTGATTTGGGACATACACCCTACAATCTGATTGCAAAATCTCTATGCATTGTAATGCCTGCCTGTGTGATCTTTTGAAACCCTATGCACACAGCTGAAATAAGATTGTGTTAACGTGAAAAATCAGATGGAAAGTTGTCTGTAACTGGTTGGAGGACGGAGCCACGTTAGCGCAGTTTTGCTGTGTTTTGCTCAACATTAACTTTATCTGCAATGACATTATTGATTATGATTATTAGTGATGTAAATGATTCAAGTGGGCCCCTATGTGCGATGCGATCAGCGGATCCGTTAAATTTTTCTAACTCGTGCAATCGCGATTTTTAGTCCAATTCTGTCAAAATCACACTTCAAAGCGCATGAAAAAAGTGGACACAAATCAATAGGCCAATTTAAAAAAAATAAATTTTTGTGCGTTAACCCACAGAACTGCTGCATGCAGTGCACTACATCTCAGCGGTGCAATCTAAACGGTTCACTTCTCTTGCACATGAGTTTTGTTTTCCACACATGAAATTGCAACAAAACGCAGCACAGTGCCACTGGCAAGCACAGCCTCAGACTCCCTGTGTCCCTCCTCCTCTCTGCTGTGTGAAGTCCTGACAGAGAAGTTAAGGGAATCTACAGCCCTTTCCACAGAGTTTTCTGTAGGGGGGGGGGGGGGGGGGGGGGTGTGGGAGTGGCCCACCCACCCTCGAGTGGGTGGGGCTATAAGAGAATGGGCCAAGGGGGGCCGGCAACTGGAGGGATCATGGGGTCCATGAGTGGGAGGGACCAGGGGGGCTGCAAAGGGGAGGAGGAGACACAGGTCAGATTGACTGACATGGTCTCAGAGCAGGAATTGCAGGGGACCTGGTGTTGCTGCTGCCATATCACACACAAAAATGTAAATATCTTCAAAACTATGCAAAATAAACGATGAAAATAAATTGCAAAAATTCTCTGGAGAGCAATTCCTATCAATTTACCTAAAGTCATTTTTGGACCACAGTTCCTCTTTAAGCTTTATTTTGAAGGAAGTTAAGATAGACTTGCACACATAACTAATCAAATTAATCACATATATTTTCATTTCTTAGGCCTCTATGGGCGTGAGGGCATCCTACCTGCTTGGAAAATGATGCGTTTCTCTGGTAAAGGCATTTGGGAGCAGCTTAAGGACTCTCCCACATTACTGTGGCTTGGCCCTTATCTGGGACTGGATACTGAAATGAGCATGGAATTGATCTGTGTATTGGGGGCACTTATCTCTCTTGGGGCCTTGCTCTTCAGCTGCCTACGTGACAGTCTTGTCTTCCTGCTGCTCTGGATTTTCTACCTTTCCTTATATCAGGTGTGTTTACACACTTTGTCCATAATTTTATGTATTGGATCTGATAACACATTTATTTTCCTTTTGATAAATACTTACTTTAGTTTTTGTGGGTTTTTTTCTATTGTATTTTGTTTTCATAATTTTATTAAGTGGGAAAATTGGTATTTGCACCAATGGGATTGGCCCTTAATCGGTTGTGTGTACCACAATTCCAAACGTTCACCGCTGACCTTGGGAAGGCTCGGGTCTGCATAAAAATTTCCTTTGGCTGCGGTGTCTCCCAATACTAAAGTATAGAGTCGGGCACTGCTGAAGGAAATGCGTAGTCCCAAAATTTCTGCCTGTGCTTTACCTAGGGATAATACTCGGGACTGTATAGGGGTATCTTTAAAAAATGACAGAATATTAAAATTAAAGATCTGTACTGCCTGTACCCAGATTTACCGCTGTTCTGTAAGCCTAAGGACTAGTTCTCACTGTCGCTGTAAACAAATTTGATCAGTGTATTTTATTTACCATTGTGTGAAGGCGAATACACACTTGATCCCCGGGGCCGACCCGTGGTGCACGATGTGTATGCATGGCCATTTCGGGTGACAATCGCGCTGTGTATGTGCGCTTTTTTGTGGGCAAAACTGGCCTTCGGACAGAGCACCTTGCCCGATCCACCGGGCGGATAATAAACACCTGTTGTGCATACACCGTCTAAAGTATAGAAGCAGATAGACTTTTTTTTCTTTGCAGTAGTTCATTGGCCACAGTATTGGCAGCTTTCTGCCACATACACTGCCATTAATAGGCACATCCCCCAACTACATCTAAATATGTTTGTAAGGTGCAACATTTTCTGTTGAAGTGGTGTGAATGGTAATTCCTACCTTCAAATATCTTTTCTGCGGGGCACACTAGCTTGAAGAAAGTTGCAGCTGCCAGGCTTCAGCACTAGTACAGGAAGTACACTAACCTGGCAGATGAAAAATGTATGTGCCATAGTTCCTCAACATATTCCCCCTATATATATAGGGAGGTATGAATTATCAATCCTCCCTGTCCCAGGTACTTTTCATTTTTAAAAAGTAATTATTACAGTGTAGTTGACCTTTAAGAAACCGCCTGCTTAGTAAACTAATTAAATAAAAAAAATTTAAAAAAAACACGGCAAACTTGAATGTTTTTCTGCTGAAATTGGATGGAGTTGCATTCAAAGGGCATAATTGTTCCTCCTTCTTAGAAAATAAAATTTAAAGTGGATAACCCAGATAAAAACCCTTTTTCATGACTTTCAGCAAATAATCCTTTAATTAAAATCAATGTATTAATTGTCACACCAAGTGATTACTATTACACATCTGAAGGCTAAACACAAGAGAAAAGGCAGTTAATTTATTGGAGAACTCTGTTTCAAATGATAACATTATCATATACATTGGTTTTGGGGTGGAGCCTAAAATGGTACCTGTGACAGCTCTCCTCAGCTTCATTTATTTTTTACTGTGCCACGTGCACTTATTCATTTTTTTCTGTTCTGTTCATAAACGTATGTGCCAGGATTGCCTGGATCATTTTTTTTTTTTTTTTTTTTAGAAATAGACCTCCAGGCCTATTTCCATCAAAGGGTTGATGATTTTGTCCCTATTAGATATGTTAATTGTTATGTGTTGAGATTACATAGGAAGCAAAGAAACATGTGGTTATTAACCTTTTGATGAAGTGCCAGTCTGGCATGAAACATGTCTGGTAAGCTGCTATCTGAGCAACTAGTAATTTGTATTGCTCTATATGGATCCCGAACCACTTGCACGTTTGTGCACTTGATGTAGATATCAACAAACGTACTACGATTGTTATCTGAAGTGGTCATTCATCTGACACTCTCACCCATAGTATAGAACATTCTGCTCAGCTAATACCAGGCAGCCTGTTTGTATGGAGATCTTTGGAGAAGTCCTGTTTGGAGCCAGGCAAGGCTATATCTTTTATTTAGGACAAAGTTATTGTGATTACTCAAGTATGAGCAGAAACCGTGCCGATTGATATTTTTGCCAAAACTGCACATTTTAGATTCTTTTGAGAAATAACATCTTTGTAGAAGAATTGTTACCTTTAAAAAAAAAAAAAATTTTAGTGGACTTTTTTTTTTTTCTCTCTTATTGCAGGTTGGACAAGTCTTTCTCTACTTTCAGTGGTAAGTATATTAAGAGTTGGTGCAAACAATGTAGCCCACTCTAAGTAGTCCTGTGGCCCTCCTGTTGTTGCTAAGCAACATTTTCTTCATCAGCCATTTGGTCCTTCCCTATATGACCTTCCTATACTTTGTATAGATCGAATGGAGCCAATAGAAATTTTAGGCCAAGGCTGAACAATCCAACGGCAGATGGAAGTTCATTTGCCATGGGAACTTAAGATTTTCACTGCACACACACAACCAATGGTAGGCCAATCTCATTGGACCTAATTAGATTAGACTATTATCAGGACTGTTTTGTTAAACTGTAAATCCTCCCTTGCGCTACAGGATGGGTGTAGTGTTGAATTCTTGGGAAAGTGCTGAAAGTCTCTGTTCCACTGAAATTTGATAAGTCCTCTAGTTTTAGTCAGGATTCTCAACAGTGTTGCCCAAATTAAGAGCTACTGTAGTATTTAATAACTTATCACTTTAAAACCCAATACATAAAACCATATATTAAAGGGTATGTACACTGTAAAAACCACTTTAGCTTACTGGATAGCTGTGGTTTTAAATATAAAGGTGTGTCATTTTTTTACAACACTTGAAAAAGTTGCAAAGAAACGGCAAAACGTTGTACAAACTGTGAAAAGCTTCAAAGAAGCAGCGAAACGCATTGGGACACCAAAAGGAACATTCCTCCTAAAAAGTAACCGTAGTCACGAAACACGTAAGTCTGTCTAGTACATACCTTGATGTTTTTAAACTGGATTCAATAAAAAAAGTTTTATACAAGCATTGAGTGAGAATCCCGTCTTCTACATGGATTAAGATAATAGTATTGTCATGAATGTGTGACACGGTGCACAAGCGTGTGCAATGTACGGGCGTTTCATGAGATAATGTATTCGTTCACTTGAGCGTCATTCATCTGTCTGCCATGGCAGATCAATGAACGATGCCCAAGTGACCACATACACACGCGTGACTATCGGATAAAACAGCCTTTTGCCGTGGATGTATCTTTTGCTCGGGGGTTGTGCCTCGTCCATCACATCCGATGTGTGTACAAGGCTTAAGGAAAAATAAAATGTGCAGGGTTTTATTTTGTGGTTAACAAGCACCACTGCTGCTTCCTTTGTTGTCTGAGCGTATTTTTAACTTGGCAGAAAATTTTGTATTCGTTTTTAACTATTGTCAGATCTTAAGAGTTGGCCATGATACAGATATACTGATAACATTCCAGTGCCTGGTACCTATTTTTTTTTTTTTTCTTTCTACAGGGACAGCCTCCTGCTAGAGGTTGGCTTTCTGGCAGTGCTGGTTGCACCTTTACATGCTCTGCGCTGGAAAACTTCTGTATGGAATCCTCATGATGGCGTCACTTTCTGGCTTATCCGATGGCTTCTCTTTAGGCTCATGTTTGCTTCAGGGGTTGTTAAGCTAACCAGCCGCTGCCCCACATGGTGGGGTCTTACAGGTAAGGATGGTTAAAGTACTGCAGAAAAGCAAAATGTATTTAATACTACATCTACTAAAAAACAATTTAAACAGAAAAATCTAGATTACCGTTAACTAAACATAAGAATACTATTAAAAAGATATAAACCACAATACCAATAAAAAAACACACAAGATAAATTCTATTGATATGTACATTGATTCTATATGTAGCATAGCAATCTCCAATTCATTGTCTTTAAATGAATGTACTGCACTGTTACAATATTGTATTTTTTGTTTTTAGATTACAAAGCTTAACCTTTGTTTTCAATTTTTTATGTTTTAAAGGGTCTCTATACACACTAAAACAACTTTTTATAATCTGAAAGTACAATGTTAGGGTAGTAAAATGTTATATGCGTGTCTGTGCCTGCTATGTTAATGATTTTTAATGTTTAGAACCTTCTCCTAACGCCCCCCCCCCTTAGTCACTGCCCACTTGTAAATCCAGCCAACACTTATACATTCTGCAGAGCCTTCACCACCCGACACTATTCAGCTCATTGCCATATCTTCCTGACGCTGCTTGCTCCGCCCATTTACACTAGCTGACCGATAGCGTAAACTTGCTTACTAACAGCATTTACTAGCATACCTGCTTGCACCTCTTCCTTTTTGTCTTCTGCTGCAGCTGATATTCCAGATTGTCCCAGCATATAGGGGTGGCGTGGGGGACGCAGCTGTAACACATAGAATTCATGCTGCCAATCTGGGAGGGGAACATTCTGTGCAGCTGTGATTTCCCTTCCCCCTCTGCCAGTGGCGTAACTAGGATGTATAATATTTGAGGTTAAATAAAGACATGTTGCTAGATGGGTTGGACTGGATGGACATATCTTCATTTGCTGCCTAACTGTTGATCCAGAGGAAGGCAAAAAAAAACCCACCAAATTTATGAAGGGGGAACAAAAATTCCTTCCTGACTCCAAGTGGCAATCGGAAATTTCGCTGGATCAACTCTTTACTACTTTATGAATCAATACCAGTAACTTGCAACATTCCTTGTTTGCAGAAATTTATCCAGCTATTTTTTTAAAACTGACCAATGCACCTGCCATAACAACGTCCACTGGAAGACCGTTCCTTTATCGTTCTCACAGTGAAAAACCCTTTCCGAACTTGAAGCCTAAACCTTTTTTCTTCAAGTCTTAAGGGATGTTCTTGTGTCTGTCATGTTCTATTGGTGAACAATACCCCAGATAGTTTATTGTATGACCCGTTTACGTATTTATACACAGTAATCATATCCCCACGCAAGAGCCTTTTCAACAGGGTACATAATTGTAACTTTTCCAGTCTCTCTTCATATTCAAGCTCCCCCAATCCCCGTATTAATTTAGTTTCCCTTCTCTGGAGCCCCATTAACAACTACTCTCTGCATCTTATTCATTAACCAGTTTTCTATCCATGTACAAATGTGACTCTCCAGACCAACAGACCTCAGCTTATCAAAAGCCTTTGCAAAATCCAAGTAAACTACATCTACTGCTATGCCAGAGTCTAAATTTCTACTTAAACTTACAGGCCTGTAATTACCCGGCTGTGAACGACTACCCTTTTTGAATATTGGAATAACATCAGCCTTTTTCCAATCCAGAGGCACACCTCCAGACATGAGGGAATGTGCAAAACTAAGAAACAATGGCCTAGATAAAACTGAACTTAGCTCCCTAAGTACCCTGGGATGTATTTTATCAGGTACAGGAGATTTATTAATATTAACCTTATTTAGTTCTTTCTGTACCATATCTTCGGTTAACCAAAGTGCACTTAAATCTTTTATACCATTTTTGCTACTATACTCTGATATCTGTACTTGGATCTTCTATAGTATATACAGAGGGGGAAAAAAATATTCTAGACATTTGCTTTATCGCCATCCTCCATAACTAACTTATCCCCATTGATTAATGGTGCCACATTCTCAGTCCTCATCTTCTTACATTTAATATACGGTACTTAAAAAAATTTTAGGCTTAGTGATGCTTTGTTCAGCTATCCTAACTTCATTATTAATTTTAGCTAGTTTGATTGCTTTCTTAAACTCCTTGTTACAGGTTTTATAATCCCTAAAGCCCTTTCATTCCCTCTGACTTAAAGGTTTTAAATGCCTTTTTCTTCCTTTCCATTTGCCTCTTTACATCAGAATTCAGCCACATGGGAGCGGATTTATTTTTTTCACATTTATTTCCCAAGGCCATAAATTTAGATGTGAACTGGCTTAAAATCCCCTTGTTCAGTACCTTTACCTGATAATACATTATCCCAGTTGACATTCTGAAAAGCTACTTTTAACCTGGGAAAATTAAAATTCTTTGTTAACCCAGCACACTTTTCCTTTTGATAACATAGTCCAAACGACACTATTTCATGGTCACTATTCCCTAAGCCTCCAGTTACCTTTATATCTATAATGCGCTCCACGATGTTAGATATTACCAGATCCAACAGAGCTCCTTTTCTAGTAGGAACCTCAACCACCTGTGAGAGAAAATTATCCTGCAGCAAATTCAGGAACTCATCGCCTTTTTCTGTGATGGCAGTTCCACTACACCAATCAATGTAAGGGTAATTGAAGTCCCCCATAATGAGCACACTCCCCAAACTTGCAGCCCTTGCCAACTGTATATGAAGTTGACTCCCCTCCTCTCTGCTAGCATATGGCGGCTTATAGAAGACACAAACAATGACATTACCCCCTTTCCTGTTGCCTAATTCCACCCATATTGCCTCCACTTTAACATCCATATCGCCAGTTATTGCCTTTAAATTTGGTTTTGATTCTTTTTTAAAATAAACACATACTCCTCCCCCTTTCCTTTTTTCTCTGTCGTTTCTGCTATACCTATTACTTCATACTTTTCATTCAACGCCATAATTTCCAATTCACTTATTTTGTCAGCCAGGCTTCTCGCATTTGCAAACATAAATTTTAGATTATGAGCCTATAATTTATTCATACACTTTAATACACATGTCTCCCTATCCCCTATGCTAGCCCCACCTATCTACACCCTGCTTTCCTCCTGGGCTATCTATCCCAGTGAGACTGCTAATACCCTCTCCCCCAAACCTAGTTTAAAATCTCCTCCAACCCTCTAGCCATCTTCTCCCCTAAAACAGCTGCACTGCCATCAGTGAGGTGCTACCCATCCCTACTAAAGAGCCTGTAGCCGACAGCAAAGTCTTCCCAGTTCTCTCTAAACCCAAACCCTTCCTCCTTACACCACCCTCTTAGCCACGCATTAATGCTCCTAAGCTCCCGCTGTCTCCCTGGCTTTGCACATAGTTCCCGTAGTATTTCTGAAAACACTACCCTGGAGGTCCTTGCTTATAACTTGGCCCCTAGCTCTCGAAAATCATGTTTAAGGACATTGCCTCCTCCTCTAACTTTGTCATTGGCACCAATGTGAACCAAGACCGCCGGGTCACACCCGGCCCCACCCAATAAACTGTCTACACGATCCACCACATGCTGAACCCTAGCACCAGGCAGGCAACACACAGTTCGGCATTTAGGGTCTTGGCGGCAGATTACCCTATCTACCTTCCTTATAATGGAGTCCCCTACCTCTACCACCTGCCTAGCATTCCTGATCTTTAGTTCCTCCTCCCTTGTATCAGAGATGGCAGTCCCCTGGGTGCTCAAGGGACTAGCCCCCTCCATACACACTAATTCCGAGGTGTCCTCCTCCACTTAATTACCTAAGGCAGCAAATCTGTTGGGATGGGCAATCTGGGAAGAAGCAACCCTACCCCTCCATCCCCCACTTCCCCTAGTAACCCTAACAAAACTACCTCAGCCTTTCCTGTCCCACTTCCACCCACCTCTATACTGGCCCGAGCCAGTGCCTGCTGACCCCCAGATTTACCAATGCTGCAAGCTGTCCCCTTTGACTCTCCACCTCAGCTTCCAAACGGGCAATCCACTCACGCCTGACACAGACATAGGTTCCCTGGAACGTCTGCTCCAGGTTCCTATACATGTGGCAGGATGCACATTGCATGGTACCGACAAAACGGTCCTTCTAATCCACAACACCAACACAGTGGTAGGATTCCAGAACTGCACTGCTTATTCCAAAAAAGGCCTTACCAGTGACTTTTAAAGAGGGAGAATAATCTTTTTCTCTCTTGAATCTATATACAAGACAATATCTTGCTATCTCTAGCCGTTGCTGCCTGGCATTGTTTGCTACAGCTAAAGGTCCGTACACACGTGCGATCGCACGTGTGTATGATCCTTTAGTCTGTTATCTTCCAGATAACCCAAATCCTTTTCCATTATAGTTTCACTTAAAGGGCATCTCCACTCAAAAGAGTTGGGCCATTTAGATTTATTGAAGAACGGGAGGTAAAAGAGCTTTGTCTTACCTCCTGTACTTTAATAAATCGATAAGGAGCCAGGAGAGAAGGTAACGAACTTACCCGCTCGCTCCACTGGCGTGTAGTCTGACAGGTCCCAACGACTCTGTCTTCTATTTTTTGAGTGGAGATACCATTGAACAGAGTTATTTATGTTCCCTATCCAACATTTGTGAAACATGTGAAGACATCTATTAAAAACACACAGCATGACTGAATTAGAACTAATGTTGTGTGCATCTGCTCACAAACTGATTTTAATCGACACTATTCCAAATCTTCAGTTTTGGTGTGTCCGTAAACTGCTGCCTACCACTCCTTTTTGTGTTTTGTACAGTTAACGGTTGTAAAGTTGTGTTTTGGCACATACATAGGAAACCGCCAGAGCATATCAATCTGGCTCCCATTCCAGTATGGAAATTGGTGAAACACTTGGAATGAGATCTTTCTGAAAGCCAGTGTGGTGAGACACCTTTCTATGTGAGGAAATGAGATAAGAAAATGTGTTAAAACAAACTTTGTATATAACATAGTAATTAAGGTTAAATAAAGACATACGTCCATCAAGTCCAACCTATTCACCCCCTTTTTTTTTTTTTTAACCCTACCTAACAGTTGATCCAGAGGAAGGCAAAAAACCCCAGCTAAAAAGAGGGGAAAAATTCCTTCCTGACTCCAAACGGCAATCGGAAAGTATCCCTGGATCAACCAGATCTATGTGCATTAATACCAGTAATTCTCAATATTTTTTAGTTTTAAAAACTTATCCAGGCCTTTTTTAAAGCTATTCAATGAACTTGCCATTACCACATCTGCTGGAAGACAGTTCCATAGTTTCACCGTTCTCACTGTAAAGAAACCCCTCCTAACCTGAAGATGAAACTTCTTTTCTTCCAACCTTAAAGGATGTCCACGTGTCCTCTGATATGACCTGTTAGTAAACAATGCACCAGAGAGTTCATCGTATGGGCCATTAATATATTTGTATAAGGTTATCAAGCCCCCCCCGTCGCTTCTCCAATGTAAACAGCCCTAACTTGTCTAATCTGCCTGCATATTCAAGCCCCTCCATTCCCTTTATTAATTTAGTTGCCCTTCTCTGAACTGCCTCAATTTCCAAGATGTCCCTTTTGTATATGGGATTCCAAAACTGCACCGCATATTCCAAATGAGGCCTTACCAGTGCCTTGTAAAGAGGGAGAATAATATTTTTCTCTCTTGAATCTATTCCCCTTTTTATACAAGACAATATCTTGCTAGCTCTAGCCGTTGCTACCTGGCATTGTTTGCTATAGCTAAGTCTGTTATCTACCAGATCCCCCAAATCTTTTTCCATTACAGATGCACTTAACATAGAGTTATTTATGGTGTAGGTGGCACAGGGATTATTAAATCCTAAATGCATCACCTTACATTTATCAACATTGAATCTCATCTGCCATTCTACTGCCCATTTTGATAATCTATCTAGGTCTGCTTGCAGCACTTGCACATCATTTGAAGTTTCCAAAGTTCTGCATAGTTTAGTGTCATCAGCAAACACTGAGACCTTGCTCTCAATGCCCCCTTCTAAGTCATTTATAAACAGATTAAACAGAAGCGGCCCCAGTACAGAACCCTGAGGCACTCCGCTTAGAACTTTAGCCCACATAGATGTAGCTCCATTAACCACCACTCTCTGTTTGCGGTCCAATAACCAGTTCTCTATCCATGAACAAATGTTTTCTTCAAGGCCAACAGTCCTCAGTTTATACATTAGTCGCCTATGTGGCACAGTATCAAAAGCTTTTGCAAAATCCAAATATACCACATCCACTGCTGTGCCTGAATCTAACTTCTTACTCTCTTCTTCATAAAAACCAATTAAATTTGTCTGGCATGATCTATTTCTCATAAATCCATGCTGACTACTACTAATAAGATATCTCTGGAGACAAATCAGGATATGAACCCCTTAAACAAAGTTTCCATCACCTTCCCTACCACTTTTGTGAATATTGGTATTCATTGGCTTTTTTCCAATCCAGCGGCACAACACCAGACAAAAACGAATCTGAAAGATGAGAAACAGTGGTCTAGATAGAACTGAACTAAGCTTTTAAAATCCAGGATGCATCCATCTGGTCCTGGGGCTTTATTGATATTAACTTTGTCTAATATATATATTATAGCATAGAGGATGAATATAAATGGATTTTCCGTAAATAAAAGATGGTTTGTTTTGTTTTATTATGTATACTCTGAGTGTATTTTTTTTTTTTTTTTCAAGCTCTTACATACCATTATGAAACTCAGTGTATTCCAACTCCAGTTGCCTGGTATGCTCACCAGCTCCTGTTTGGTTCCAGAAGTTCTCATGGTGGCCACGTTTTTATAGAATTGGTGTTCCATGGCTTTTTTTTCTTGCCTTTTCGCAGACTTCATCTCTCTCTTTTTACTCACAGGTAATGATCCTCTGGTTAATTTCAAATGGCATGTTCTTAATATGGCATCTTCTACTACTTCTACCTTCCCTAAGTATCTGTATGTTATCACCTAGATTGTAACTCTTCAGTGCAGGGACCTCTTTCCTCGTGTTACATGGTTCCAGCACTTGTATATTTTGGATGCTCATACTTCTTTATGTAATTATGTATTTATTTATATTTTTGTCCCTTGTATTGCTTTGTATTATAATATTGTACAGCGCTGCTCCCTATATATATATATGTAAATACATTATATATATATATATATAATATATTATATATATATATATATATATATATATATATAATAATAAAAGTAACGGAGCACTCCATGGACTTACACAATCAGTCTGTTTATTATAGCGTTCTACGCGTTTCAACACCACGTCTCGTGGTCGTCATCAGGATACGCCAAATTGTGACACACTAGGTTAAATAGATAACAACCCTCCCCGATCCTCCCCCAACACACCTCCAAAAAACACCCATCACAGTAAAGTGGAATACAGAGACAAAAACGAATCAACAGATCCAAACCCCAACCTACCACACTAGGATAAATACATAGGATAACAGTATAAATACATAAAACAAAAATATATAGATAGAAAAACATGATATAAATATATAAATTATAAATATACATCCGAACCATAACATCACCATAATCTAAAAGCTACCAGAGATCATATCACATAGTCATATAAAAATAGAACTACTAACTCAAGGGGATACTAGGACTATGGTACCTAAGAAAGAGGGGCAACGAGTGCGCTTATACAGTACATAGAACGTACTCCTAATGCAATAGGGATAACGAACAGCCTAGCACACAGGGATAAATATACTATACTCAATCCAAAGGACTATAGGAAGCACGATAATACCAGCTGTTCATTTAACCCTCTCGGGCCAGTGGTCCGTTTTCTAATCCTTTCGCTTCTCTCCTTAAGAGAGCCTTATTTTGATCAATACCCTCCACTTTTTTCTCCTGACTATAGCATCATCTAAAGCGAATATAGGGTGGCGGCCTCTTTGTAGTGTTTTGCTACCGACATTTCCCCAAATCTACTACTCTCATTGCTAGACTGGCGTAGAGCCTGTCGGTGGTTGGCCAGTCTCTCCCTCAAAGTTGTTGTCGTCTTCCCGACATAATAAAGCCCACAAGGGCAAGTTATAATATATATAACGTATGTGCTCAAACATGTTATCTATAATTGATCTTAAATCTCTACTATTATGGGGATGAGGGAAATCTGTACCACAGATGACTGAACGACATGCCAAGCACCCGCTGCATTTATAGCATCCTTTTTATTATTAGGGAGCCAAGTAAGGGGACTGGCAGATTTATTACAAAGATCGTTTTCACCAACATATTGCGTAGGTTTTTTCCCCGTCTATATGAGAACAAGGGCCGTAATTCTTTAAAAGGCAATATATGGTCACTGGTAAGATACCAATTTTGTTGTATAGTTTCTTGCACTAACTTACTACTCGGTGAGTACTGCAGCGACACAGGGATCACATGAGTACCAATTTTCGACATAGGATCATTAACGGATTGCTTATCTTTTTTAAGGCTTTATCCAGCTGTTCTCCTACTAGTTTAGGGTTATAATTTCTCTGTAAAAATTTAGCAGCCATTTCTTTAAGTTGTTTTCAGCTGACTCAGGGTTTGAGTTATTGTTAATAACTCGAACAAATTGGGAGAATACTACTCCCTTTTTGGTGGATATTGGATGGCAGCTATCGGCTTGCAAAATAGTATTTTTATCGGTAGGTTTAGAGTATAGAGAAGTCTCGAATTTGTTGTTACCAATACTGATTTGTAAGTCCAAATAATTGATTTGTTGTTTATTGCTTTCCATGGTAAATTTTATCGGACTGTCCAAACTGTTCAATTCAGAGATACATCGTCTACATTCCTCTTCAGTTCCCTTCCACACTATAAAGCAATCGTCTATATATCTTTGTATATTAACATTTTTTCCGCATATTGGGGGAAAATATATGTGGTCTCAAAAAATTCCATATATAAATTTGCAAAAGAAGGTCCCACATTCGTCCCCATAGCTTCCCAGTAGTTTGTTTGAAATACTGGTCACCAAATCTGAAATAGCTTTCGCTAAGGATGAATGCGAGAAGCTCATCAACCATTCCACAGGAGGTCCTTTAGGTCACTTCCTGTAATGCATCTTTACAGATCTGGATCCCCTGGGTTTGTGGTATACAGATATACAAGCTATTGACATCACATGTCAATACATAATATCCGTGGAAAGTTCTATGCGTTGCCAGTATTTCTATAAGGTGTTTACTATCTCTCACATAGGATTTCATACTTTTTACAAGGGGCTGTAGATAGGATTCTACATACTCCGATAGTGGGCTAAATACTGAACCTCTTGAAGCCACAATAGGACGTCCGGGGGGTGCAGTGAGGGACTTGTGAATCTTGGGCAAACTGTAGATCACAGGACTTTTGGGGTCTCACATGTCAAGAACTTAGCCACCTCATTAGTAATCCACCCTGCATCCAGAGCCATTTTTATGAGGTCATCTGCTCTATTTTTAACCTCCTCGTGTCTCCGGGGTCTCGTTGTAGACATTAGTATCCGCTAATTGTGTCTGTAACTCAGTGATATAGTACTCTTTCCAGAACAACCACTGCACCCCCTTGTCCGCAACGTATGATGATATGTGGATCATCCTGTAGGATTTTAGAGCAATAGCTTCACCCTGGGTAAGATTAGACCATTTCTTCACCTTATAGTTGTACTGAATTTATGTTTCAATCAACATTGGTTTTATTGTTAAAAACCTTAATAGCAGGAGGAGTGTTGGCAAATCAAGGTACTCTTAGGTTTGAATTTACCTCCATGGTTAGCGTTACCATCCCTAGTCCCAAGTGTTCTCTGAGCTTAAGCTCCTCGTAAGTTTATAGAGATCCACCTCATCCTGAAATTCATCATGTATAGGGGTGGTACAAATGTAAGGCCACGATTTAATAAATGGCATTCGTCTCTAGAGAGAGGACGCTTGCTAAGATTAAACACTACGTCCTCTTCTGGATCCTTGAGCGGGGGGGTTTGTATGTATGTTTGTACCCCTCGTCTGATGTATAATCTCGATCTCTTTCTTTGTGCGTTGTCCCGACCTTGTCATCACCCCATAAAAACTTTTAGTATTTTTAACTTGAGGGGATTTCTAGATCCTCCATCCCTTCTACTCCGTGTTCGGGGATTCATCAGAGCTGTCAATGGTCCTTAAACCGCTATGACAAAAATTTTGGCGCAGATGGTGTGCTGTACTGACCATTGTTCATTTCGATCTTATCTATTAGTTATTGAGCATTTCACTAAGAACTGTCCACAGTGCGACAAAATATTGCTGACCTGGAAAAATACACTTGGATTCTCTCAAAGCAGATCGAGATGTGATTGGATACAAAAATTGACTATACAATTTTAATAAATATCGTGATGATTTACTTACCTTCAAAAAAAAAAGGTGACGCAATTAACCAAGATTATCGACCACAAAGTCTATGGTTGGTTAATGGTAACAACTACACACACAAGACCATATAGGCCAAAAGGTTTAGAAGGGGTTTAAGGACCATTGACAGCTCTGATGAATCCCCGAACACGGACGTAGAGAGAATGGAGGATCTGAGAATCCCCTCAAGTTAAAAATACTAAAAGTTTTTTAGGGTGATGACAAGGTCGGGACAACGCACAAAGAAAGAGATCGAGATTATACATCAGACGAGGGGGGTACAAACATACATACAAACCCCCCCGCTCAAGATCCAGAGAGGACGTAGTGTTTAATCTTAGCAAGCGTCCTCTCTCTAGAGACGAATGCCATTTATTAAATCGTGGCCTTACATTTGTACCCACCCCTATACATGATGAATTTCAGGATGAGTGGATCTCTATAAACTTACGAGGAAGCTTAAGCTCAGAGAACACTTCGGGACTAGGGATGGTAACCTAACCATGGAGGTAAATTCAAACCTAAGAGTACCTTTGATTTGCCCAACACTCCTCCTGCTATTAAGGTTTTAACAATAAAACCAATGTTGAATTGAAACATAAATTCAGTACTAACTATAAGGTGAAGAAATGGTCTAATCTTACCCAGGGTGAAGCTATTGCTCTTAAAATCCTTACAGGATGATCCACATATCATCATACGTCCTGCGGACAAGGGGGGTGCAGTGGTTGTTCTGGACAGCAGTACTATATCACTGAGTTACAGACACAATTACGGATACTAATGTCTACAACGAGATCCCCGAGATCCCCAGAGGTTAAAAATTAGAGCAGATGACCTCATAAAAATGGCTCTGGATGCAGGGTGGATTACTATGAGGTGGCTAAGTTCTTGCAGTGAGACCCCCAAAGTCCTGTGATCTACAGTTTGCCCAAGATTCACAAGTCCCTCACTGCACCCCCGGACGTCCTATTGTGCTTCAAGAGTTCAGTATTTAGCCACTATCGGAGTATGTAGACTCCTATCTACAGCCCCTTTAAAATATGAATCCTATGTGAGAGATATAACACCTATAGAAATACTGGCAACGCATAGAGACTTTCACCGGATATTAGTTATTGACATGTGATGTCAATAGCTTGTATACTGTTATACCACAAACCCAGGGATCCAGATCTGTAAGATGCATTACAGAGAATGACCATAAGGACCTCCTGTGGATATGTTGATGGAGCTTCTCGCATTCATCCTTAGCGAAAGCTATTTCAGATTTGGTGACCAGTATTTCAAACAAACTACTGGGACAGCTATGGGGACGAATGTGGGACTCTCTTGGCAATTTATATGGAATTTTTTGAGACCACATATATTTTCCCCCAATATGCGGAAAAAATGTTAATATACAAAAGATATATAGACACGTTGCTATTTAGTGTGGATAGGAACTTGATAGAGGAATGATAGAATCGATGTTATTCTCTGACTTGTCACTACACCCGTTTGGGGGGGGGGGGACTACTCCTTATAATATACTCCCTCACGGAGCGATTGGATAACCGCACATCACAGACCGCAAAAAAAAAAAAACACAGGGGTAGGAGGCGGGGTGTCACAGGGGGGTCGCCACAATGAGTGTTAACTCAGGGTCAAAACTGGGAAGGCAAAAGGGCCAGAAAACAAAATCAACCACTCATTAATTGTGGACTTACAATCAGTATTGTTAAGCAACAAATTCCGAGCTCTCTCAGCTATGACTCTAAACCTACCGATAAAAATACTATTTTGCAAGCCGATAGCTGCCATCCAATATCCACCAAAAAGGGAGTAGTATTCTCCCAATTTGTTCGAGTTATTAACAATAACTCAAACCCTGAGTCAGCTGAAAAACAACTTAAAGAAATGGCTGTAACTCAAACCCTGAGTCAGCTGAAAAACAACTTAAAGAAATGGCTGCTAAATTTTTACAGAGAAATTATAACCCTAAACTAGTAGGAGAACAGCTGGATAAAGCCTTAAAAAAGATAAGCAATCCCGTTAATGATCCTATGTCGAAAATTGGTACTCATGTGATCCCTGTGTCGCTGCAGTACTCACCGAGTAGTAAGTTAGTGCAAGAAACTATACAACAAAATTGGTCTATCCTTACCAGTGACCATATATTGCCTTTTAAAGAATTACGGCCCTTGTTCTCATATAGACGGGGAAAAAACCTACGCAATATGTTGGTGAAAACCGATCTTTGTAATAAATCTGCCAGTCCCCTTACTTGGCTCCCTAATAATAAAAAAGGATGCTATAAATGCAGCGGGTGCCTGGCATGTCGTTCAGTCATCTGTGGTACAGATTTCCCTCATCCCCATAATAGCAAGAGATTTAAGATCAATTATAGATTAACATGTTTGAGCACATACGTTATATATATTATAACCTGCCCTTGTGGGCTTTATTATGTCGGGAAGACGACAACTACTTTGAGGGAGAGACTGGCTAACCACCGACAGGCTCTACGCCAGTCTAGCATTGAGAGTAGTAGATTTGGGGAAATGTCGGTAGCAAAACACTACAAAGAGGCCGGCCATCCTATATCTAGCTTTAGATGGATGGCTATAGACCAGGAGAAAAAAGTGGAGGGTATTGATCAAAATAAGGCCCTCTTAAGGAGAGAAGCGAAATGGATTAGAAAACTGGACACACTGGCCCCGAGAGGGTTAAATGAACAGCTGGTATTATCATGCTTCCTATAGTCCCCTGGATTGGGTATAGTATATTTATCCCTGTGTGCAAGGCTGTTCGTTATCCCTATTGTATTAGGAGTACGTGCTATGTACTGTATTAGCGCACTCGTTGTCCCTCTTTTCTAGGTACCCTAGTCCTAGTATCCCCTTGAGTTAGTAGTTCTATTTTTATATAACTATGTAATATGATCTCTGGTAGCTTTTTAGATTATGGTGATAGTTATGGTTCGTATATATATTTATATATTTATATTCATGTTTTCCTATTTATATATAATGCTTTTATGTATTTATACTGTTATCTTATGTATTTATCCTACGTGTGGTAGGTGTGGGGTTTTGATCTGTTGATTTCGTTTTTGTCTCTGTATTCCACTTTACTGTGATGGGTGTTTTTTGGAGGTGTGTTGGGGGAGGATCGGGGGAGGGTTGTTATGTATTTAACCTAGTGTGTCATAATCTGGCGTATCCTGATGACGACCACGGACGTGGTTGAAACGCGTAGAACGCTATAATAAACAGCTGATTGTTTGTAAGTCCATGGAGTGCTCCGTTACTTTATTATTATGTGAAAATTTGGGGATGCACCCTGGCCAATAGTGGAGAATACAAGTGAGAGTGCGGCTACCTTCATTGTTATATATATATATACTGCTGGAATCCTAAATGTGAAGCAGTTGTTTAACTAGTACTAACAGTCTGTTAGCTACTCAAGTCCAGCAGATTTCAGCTCCAATGTTTTTGTTTATGCTGTGATACGGATATCTCCCAACCGAGCAAATAGTAACGCAAACACTCCTGCTAAGTCTGCCATCTACCTAGCTCTTTTGCTACCGTGCCTCTCTTTCTGGCACATTGTTGAAACACCTCGGGCTTAATCAGTGAAATGTTTGAATATTGAGTGAGTCTGTGGGTGTGGGATTGGTGTGTATCAGAATAAAAGTAAAGTTGGGTACACACTGTACCAATCTGTCAAAGATGACAAATTTTTGGTTTGAAACAATCGCTGGCGACACAGAACGTTTGTTAGCCGATAGTTTCAGTTGTACATACAGATAAATCGGAAATGTGTGTACCCAGCTTAAAGGAGGGTATTTAGAATTCTATGAATTCTATGCCTTCTTCTAGGGTATGGTATTCTTACCTTTTACTGTCTCTTAAATGTAAACTCTGCATCATCGCAAGTTCAAAAAGAAATTCACAATGAGGCCTTTCACTTATTTCTTGGGTGTTTGCTTCTATTTTATATGCTATTTAAATTTTGCAAAATCTGTTTTGTTGATTAGGCCCTTCTGCAAGTCCTCATTATATTCACCGGAAATTACAACTTCTTTAATCTACTGACTCTGGTTCTCTGCTTCTCCCTGCTTGATGATCAACACATGACCTTCTGTCATAAAGGGAAAAAAAATCATCCAAAAGGAGGTGATAATTTTGTGACATTTGTTGCTGTTTTTATTTTTAATGCTCACCTTTTTCTTCCTTGCTTGAGGTGTCTGCTCCCCAAACTGTCAGGTGACTATGCACTTACACTATGTCTTTTTTGTTTTGTTAATTCTAACAAACACACACACACCCCTCCCACCATACTTTTTAGCATTGCAACACATATTCTGTTTTTGTTAACAGGTTCAGCATTCTCACTACGTTCTCTTATCTTTCTTCTTGATGTCCCAATATTTGGGGTGCTTATTTTCTGGACAATCAAATACTTTGACTTACAGATCAACTGGGATAAATACTCCTTGGAATCCAGAACAGGTATTTTCATACAGAGGTATTTTGCTAAATCTTTGATCTAAAAGTAAAAATTCTATTCTGTAAATAATTCTCTTCATTGAAAACTGGAGGGAAAAAGTCTTGTACAAATGGTAATTATTGGCTAAAATGGGCAACAACTACAATTTTTTTTTTTAGTATTTGTAAATTTGTTAACATTGTTTAGCAACCGTGTGGTCATCTAAATGGGGATTGCTTGATAAATCTTATTTGGAGTGATAATCCAAAATTGCTCCAAACAACATTTAACTAAGTGTGTATGAGTTTAAAGAGGAATTAAAGTCACCAGACAATATTGTCCCATTAGACAGAGCACATTGACTCAAATACTGTGCAACAAGCCTTATCTTACCTCTCCCTTTACTGTAGCTGTTGGTGTATTTATGAAATTGGGTACTAGGGGTCAGCTCCCATAATCTACCTCTTTGTTTTGTTGGAAGTCTGTTAGGCACAGATCACGTAAAGGCTGGTACACACCATGGAATATTTTGGTCTGATCGACTGATAGTTCAGTGTATCGATTGATTGGACAGAAATAATTGTATGGGTTTTTGGATGTGACCGTTTTGTCCGAATCGGACAGGTCGGAAAACCACGGCCGATCATGCGGTCCTTTGGGTCAGAAGAGCCAAACGGTCGGTCAGAGGAAAAGTTGCATGGTGTGTACCATGCTTTACAGCAGATCCAACATCTGTGACAGAGAACAGAGATGTAACAGTATACAATTGTTTTTAAAAAGTATCTATTTTAAAAAAAAAATGTAATACCAATATTCAAAAAAGGTAGTCGTTCACAGCCTGGTAACTATAGACCTGTAAGCCTAACATCAGTGGTAGGGAAGGTGATGGAAACTTTGTTAAGGGATCATATCCTTGACTTTGTCTCCAGAGATCATCTTATTAGTAGTAGTCAGCATGGATTTATGAGAAATAGATCATGCCAGACAAATTTAATTGGTTTTAATGAAGAAGTGAGTAAGAAGTTAGATTCAGGCACAGCTGTGGATGTGGTATATTTGGATTTTGCAAAAGCCTTTGATACTGTGCCACATAGGCGACTAATGTATAAACTGAGGACTGTTGGCCTTGAAGAAAACATTTGTTCATGGATAGAGAACTGGTTATTGGACCGCAAACAGAGAGTGGTGGTTAATGGAGCTACATCTATGTGGGCTAAAGTTCTAAGCGGAGTTCCTCAGGGTTCTGTACTGGGGCCGCTTCTGTTTAATCTGTTTATAAATGACTTAGAAGGGGGCATTGAGAGCAAGGTCTCTGTGTTTGCTGATGACACTAAATTATGCAGAGCTTTGGAAACTTCCAATGATGTGCAAGTGCTGCAAGCAGACCTAGATAGATTATCAAAATGGGCAGCAGAATGGCAGATGAGATTCAATGTTGATAAATGTAAGGTGATGCATTTGGGATTTAATAATCCCTGTGCCACCTACACCATAAATAACTCTGTGTTAAGTGCATCTGAAATGGAAAAAGATTTGGGGGTTTTGGTAGATAACAGACTTAGCTGTAGCAAACAATGCCAGGTAGCAACAGCTAGAGCTAGCAAGATATTGTCTTGTATAAAGAGGGGAATGGAATCAAGAGAGAAAAATATTATTCTCCCTCTTTACAAGGCACTGGTAAGGCCACATTTGGAATATGCGGTGCAGTTTTGGAATCCCATATACAAAAGGGACATCTTGGAAATTGAGGCAGTTCAGAGAAGTGCAACTAAATTAATAAGGGAATGGAGGGGCTTGAATATGCAGGCAGATTAGACAAGTTAGGGCTGTTTAAATTGAGAAGCGGCGGTTGCGTGGGGACATGATAACCTTATACAAATATATTAATGGCCCATACAGTGAACTCTCTGGTGCATTGTTCACTAATGGTCTATCAGAGGACTCGTGGACATCCTTTAAGGTTGGAAGAAAAGAAGTTTCATCTTCAAGTTAGGAGAGGTTTCTTCTTACAGTGAGAACGGTGAAACTGTGGAACTGTCTTCCAGCAGAGGTGGTAGGCAAGTTCATTGAATAACTTTAAAAAAGGCCTGGATAAGTTTCTAAAAACTAAAAAATATTGAAATTACTGGTATATGCATAGATCTGGTT